>JAKSZT010034297.1:4423358-4730454 GCA_026826555.1 Tolypeutes matacus | reverse complement strand
CCACTGCCCAGGTGAATGCAACAAGTACGCAGGCGCAGGGCGCGAAAGTAAGATCTGCCCACTACTCCAGCGATAACACCCTCCAATCCCGGAGCGCCACCCGACCCCGACTCACTTCCTCTCTCCAAACAGCATATAAGCCCTGCTCCCTCAAATAAAATTTGCAGCTTGATCAGAATACTGTCTTGCTGTCATTCTTTGCGTCTCTTGTCCCACCATTCTTTCTCGGCAGGTTTCGGGTCCTCGTTGATGTCCCGCGGGCCGGGACACCTGTGGGTGTGAACCCATTGTAAACAGCACCTCTTGAAGATGTTGTTATTTTAGTTAAGGTGAGGCCCAAACGAATGAGGCTGGGTCTTAATCTGGATGACTGGAATCCTTTATAAGCAGAAGAAATTAGGACATAGAAAGAGAAAGCCATGGGCAGGAGGCAGAAGAAATCCGTGGGAACCCAGAAGAGGAAGAAGACATTGCCAGGCCACCGAAAGCCAAGGAACGCCAAGGACTACCACAAGCCAGCACCAGAATGCTACTGACCCCAGGAGGAAGAAAGCCTTCTAGCCCCTGAAACTGAACCAATATGTTCCTGTTGTTAAACCAACCCATCAGGTGGTATCTGTGATAGCAGATTAGGCAGAACTAAGACATGGGGCAAAAATCAGTATGCAGGCAGGACTGTGTTCCTGCTGGATCTCTAGGGGAGAATCTATTCCTTGTCTTTGCTAGTGTCTAGAGACACACATTCCTTGGCTTGTGGCCTGGCATGCCCTGACCCCTGCTTGTCATCAGCAGACTCTGTCACTCTGATACTGTATTAGTCAGCCAAAGGGGTGCTGATGCAAAATACCAGAAATCTGTTGGCTTTAATAAAGGGTATTTATTTGGGGGTAGAAGCTTATAGTTACCAGGCCATAAAGCAAAAGTTACTTCCTTCACCAAAGTCGGTTGCCATTTGTTGGAGCAAGATGGCTGCCGACGTTCAGCCTTCCTCTTCCTCTTAGGGCTCTGTGGTCCCAGCTTCTTCCTTATCAGCTGTAGGTCATCAGGCTCTCTAGGCTTTATCTCTCTCCCCAGGGCTCGATTCTCTCCAAGCTCAGGCTTGCTTCTCTCCACAAGGTCAGCTGTAGACTATCAGGCAAATGGCTCATCTCTCTTCCCGGGGCCTCTGCCGTGTCTGTGGAGCTGTCTCTACTCCTCTGTGCTCTTCTCCTGTGTGTTTACTTCCCAGGCTCCAGCTCAAAACTCCAACCTCCCTTTTGTGCAGTGCAGTTTCTCTATGAGTCCCCACCCACCAAGGGGGTGGGGACTCAATATTCCATTGACGTGGCCAAATCAAAGCCTTAATCATTATTTAATCAAGTAAAAGTGAAACCTCTGAATTCAATATAATCTAATATGCCCAGAGGAAAAGACCAGTTCACAAACCCAATCCAATATCTATTTTTGGAATTTATAAACAATATCAAACTGCCACAGAAGAAACTGCCCTCTTAGAAGTACCCTTGTGATTACACTGGGTCCATCAATCCAGGATAATAATCCCACTTCAAGGACCTTACCTTAATCACATGTGCAAAGTCCTTTTTTGTCATATAAGGTAACATAATCACAGGTTCTGAGGATTAGTATATGGAAATCTTTGGGGGCCCATTATTGCTTTTACCACATTATCCCATGAGATAGTTCAGACAGTTAATATAAGCACCTTAGAAAAAGAATAGTCATAAATGTATATCTTAACTTATTTTGTATATTGGTATTTTCTTTTTCTAAAATTAGCCTGTATTCTGGGAAGTTGGCCTTAGATACTTTAATGGACGGCAGATTCAAGAATATAGTTTAAAGCTTCTTTTTGTTGTCATTAGAAACAAGCCAACTTCTCTTCTGTTTTTAAAAGTTACCTAAAAGTACTGCCTGAAGATTAAATACTGTATATATATTATATAGGCTAGTACACAGAATGTTTACCAATAGATGGGTATAAATCAATAAATATCAAGGCTAGTCTTCTTTCTAATGCTGGTTCCAATTTTTTTTTCCTCTTTAATATTAACAGGCCATATATTCAGGTCTATGGCTAAGGGACTAATCTGGGGCAAATATACAGGATGGAAGGCCTCTGTGAATTTGTAAGGATTAGAAATGTGGCCCATCTTGGCTCCTTGAGTTTGGAAGCTAGAAGGGGCAACTGTGCAATTTGAGTTGCTTTTAGTATTGTCTTCTACACTTGACAAGACAGCCAACCAGATACACAATTTAATCTAAAATCTAGGTGAAGCATTGCATGATGCTCACTGCCCCCCCCCAAGAACAGAGACACCAAAAGAATAGAATAGCAGTTGCCTCCTTTGGTGTATAGTCATAAGCACTTTAAGTATATTGTCCTTGAAGACAAAGACATCTGGGTCTACTTTATTACTATGCCAAAGAGTTTATCAGGATTATGCTTGAGAAGAAAGGATGAGTGATCCAAACCAAGCCTTCAGAGTGTCCCTTAAAGATAAAATCCACTGAGATACCAGCAGAAAATGGAGAAATAAGACCAAAGGACTAGGCTTTTCAGTGTCTGAGTTCTGCTGTATATTTGGACTGAGTAGAAAGAAGACAGCCTTCAAATTCTGGTGCCTCCAAAATAAAAAAGGAGTGAATTATACCTGGGGAATGGGGGAGGGGGCTAGGGATTAGGATTATCCCTCACTGTTGGATTTTCCAGAATTTTTTTGATTGGCTGGTGCTTTAGTTTGCTACAGGCTGCCACTGCAAAACACCAGAAATGGATAGGCTTTTATAATAGGTATTTATTGGGATAAGAGCATACAGTTCCGAGGTTGTGAAAATGTCCAAATCTAGGCATCATGAGATGCTGTCTCACCAAAGGTCAGCTGCTGGCAGTTCTGCACTCCTCTTACATGGCAAGGCAAAATGGTCTCTGCTTTCTCCTCCAGGCTCACTTTTTCCCTGAGCTCAGCTGTGGGTGATCAGGCATATGGCTCGTCTCTCCCTAAGCCTCATCTCTTCAACTTTGGGATGCTCTGCTGATTCCAGCCTCTAGCCTTTCTGTCTCTCAGCTTCTTGGGGTTTTTCTGTCTTTCTGTGGCTGCAGGTGATCCTGGAGTCCTCTCACATGGCAGGGTAAAATGGCAGCTCTCAGATGTTTTTCTCATTTATAGGAGATTCAGCAAGAGGACTGAGACCTACCCTTGGTCATGCCTCACTGAAGTACTTTAATCAAAGGTCCCCAACTGAATTCAGTCCAATGAAAAGTGATCTAATTAAAAGATCCCTTAACCGAATCTAACCAAAAGGTCTCACATACAATAGGTTTACGTGCACAGGAATAGGTTAGCTTAAGAACATAATTTTCTTTTTTTTTTTTTTAATTATTTTTTATTTATTTGAAAGGTTTAGATTACATAAATATTACATAAAAAATATACGGGATTCCCATATCCCCCCTCCCTCCCCCTCCCACACTTCCCCACATTAACAACATACTTCATTAGTGTACATTTGTTACAATTTATGAACACATATTGAAGCATTGCTACTAACCATGGACTATGGTTTGCATTATAGTTTATACTCTGTCCCACACAATTTTATAGGCTATAGCAAAATATGCAATGGCCTGTATCTGTTACTGCAATGTCATACACGACAACTCCAACATCCTGAAAATGCCCCCATATTACACCTGTTCTTCCCTCTCTCATCCCTCAGAACCTCTGGTGGCCACTGCCTTTATATCAATGATAAGAGTTCTTCCATTGCTAGAATAATAAGTCTATAGTAGAATAATATTAAGCCTACTTTAGTCCATTGTTCATTCCCCAAACTTGAGGATTTGGGGATGATGATGCCCATTCTTCTAATTGAGAGGGAATTTAGATCCCATGGGGCAGATGGATGGAACTATCTTGATTGCAGTTGCAGACACTCTCTGAAGAACATAATTTTCTGGGGTCTACAAAAGACTCAAACCAAGACAGTTGGGCTTCCGATGAGCAGCAGTACCTGAAGCTCTTCAGTTGCTGGACCTGTCTCTGAGTTCATGAGACCACTGCCTCCAAGGGAAGTCTGATCTCTCAGTTCTAAATCTCCTCCTCCTATGCCCCCCTCTGAATCCTGTACTCATGACTAGCCTCTTGAGTAAAACCCAAAGACGCAGTGGTATTTTGTTCACCACTGATCCTCTAACTAGGTCTCCACCCAGTTCTGCCTAGAATACACTTTCTCTTGTCACTATCGTACAAATTCCTAATTACCCTTTAAAAGTTAGTCCATGTGTGACTTCCTCGAAAGACTTTCCCAAGACCCAGCGTAATGCAAGGCACAGTGCCCATCCTCCCCTCTAAGATGCTTTTCTCGGCACTGTGTGCTTTTCTGCATCATAAAAAATTTAATGGAAATGTTTATTTACTGTTTCTTAAGGCTGCTAGACCATGTGCATCTTTAGAATAAGGTGCATGAATTATCCCTTTCCATATACCTAGTGCATGGCACAGGGTCTAGCACATAATAGGTGCTTAATGAATATGTAAATGAGACATGAATAAAGGAACACACGAGAGCTATTCAGCCTGCACTACTGCTCCTGAAACATTAACTGCACGCATCTCCTTAGAATCATGCCAGTTACCATAAGACGAGAGTTTATGGCAACAGAGAAACTCATTACTGCTTAAATTTCATTAACTCATCATTTTACCTAATTTAGTGAAGCTACAGGTAATCATGTTGGCGCTTACAAATGTATTTTAAAAATAAAGAATATTTCTTCCTACCCTTTCCATTTTTGAGAGCAAAAGTCAAAGGAGATTTTTATTTAGGAGAGAGAAGTGATATCATAAATTTGTAATACCAGTGCCTACCTTGCATGGGGTCTTTCTGTGCCAGGTGCATTGCTGAGTACACACAGGCAGAACTGAATTCTTAGCACCGTTCTGTCTCCTTTGACGGAAGAGGAGCTAGGATTAGAGAAGTAGAGTGGCTCGCTCCGTGTTGCGGAGCCAGCACATGCCTCAGTGGGGAATTAAACTTGTCTGCTCCTCCTCCAGAAGCTACGCTTTTAACCACTGATTTGGTCATCTGACAAGCCTAAAATATTGTGATCATATTTTTTATTTACAACATACACTTAAGTCAGAATCTCTGTAGCAATAATAAGAAACAAATTGACCACAGTAATAAATAGCCAACAGGGACAGGATCATCCAGAAGTAAAGCAAGATTCAGATCATGAAGTTCTGCAGAAAATAAAGCCGTTATGATCTGAGGAAATGATCAGTTCAGTGAGAGGAGGCGCTGTATTAGGCTCCTCATAGCCTCACATGTGCCTGCTGTCAATGCCATTTCATGCCACTGTCCCTGCTGGCCACATTGTAACTGTGTAACCCTTTCCTAATCCTTAAATTTATCAGCTATGTCTGTCTCTGGGTCTTTTCACCTAATGACCCCACCTTCTCTCTTCTCATAATTCTTTAAATATCTGGATTATTGTCATCTTTTATATTGGGGCATAGTAGACAATCAGTAAATACTTTTTTGTATAAAAGAAAGAAACAGAGGCTGATGAACTGCTGGCCGATTTAGCACCATTTTTATACCGATTTGCTTCTAGGATTCTCTCCTCTACTGCACTTGCCTTTTCTTTATCATATCCTGGAAGAAGGAGAGAGGAAATGACCCCTCTCCAGCTTCTTTGATGTGCCCCTTAAGTCCACAAACCATCACTTGGTAGCAGTTTACAGATGTGAAACTGGGACTCGGAGAGGTTAATGGTGCAGCCACACAACTACTAAAACGTGAAACCAGCATTGCAACCTACCTGACTCTAGAAACTATCTTCTTTCCACTCTACAAGAGTGACCGGTATCAACTAAATACCCAGAAAACATTAATTGAGGAAGGAAAGAGGTGAAGGAATAAGGACTAACTTTAGAAGTTGCTAAGAAAAATGCTTGTATAAGGTGGAGCTCCTGAGTTTCTTCCAGACAATTCATCTCCTTCCTTGTCCTGGTGTAATTAGATTAGCTGTTGGGCCATTGTGAACAAAACCCACTTTGGTAGAGGATTGGGAGAGCAAGGGGTGGGGGTGGTATTTTAATAGTAAATAAGTTAACTCAGCCAAAGCAAAAGGCCATTTTTCTCTGCTGGTAAAGGTAGGGATAGGGTAATTAGGATATGGAAATTGGGACATTGGTCAACCAGATACTTCATAACAAGCCCTGGGCACCAAGGGTAGATGCATGAAAAAGGAAAACAGGAAACTGAGGGTAGGGCACATGGAATGCAAAGATGTCCTATCCCCAAATAAATTTTGGGATAGTCCATATGGGGAAACATCCCTGTCACCTTAGTGAGCACTGAGCCATACTATATCAAGTGTGTTATCTTTGGGCACCATAGGTGGTGATAGTGTGGGAAGGGTAAGAGGCATGCAAACACTTTGAGTCATAGGCACTTATTCTAATTATTAGTTAATTGACACTTTGTTATTAAGCTAAGCTCCCTCTCTTAGCTTCAGTTTCTTCAGCAAGAAATAGAGTATCTAACTCTAGAGTTACTGTGTGGATTAACTGCAGCAATGGGTGAAGCACTTAGCATAAACAAAGAGCCTTATAAAATGAGCTATAGTTATAAATAATATCATTAATAATGGCAATAATAATCCATTGTAATGATAAAGATATTAGGAATAATGATGGTGCATTATTTTGTACATAGCTCGTAATCATTAAATAGATTTAATTGTAATTTATTTTTTACGAAGTGGTAAAGCGCATAATGAAAAATGCTTTACTTGACTTGTATACCATTTAGGCACTTCATCTTAAAATGAGACATTATTTCTTTAATAAATGTTTAGTGCAGTTATGGATTATGCTGTCTTCCTTCATTTGTTTGAATAATTACTTTATGACTGAGACTTATAAAAACCTGATTAAAAATCACCAATAATACTGTTTCTCTCTTACTCTTCATGTTATTTAATAAGGTGTGAAAAACAATTATATCTATTAATAAAAAGATGACTATTTAAGCAGCTGAGCCGTTGGTATCGTTACCTCCTTTTTTCTCGCCTGGATTTTCAAGATAATCAATGGCCATTTTTGTAACAGTGAATAATTGAGCCCTCCTTTGGGAACATGAAAATGGAAAAATAGAAAAAAAAGGGAAACTGACTTTAAAAATTCAAGGAGTTACTAATACAGGTTCTTTATACTAATCTCAAACTCTGCCCGAGGATAGTGTTGCTTCCCAAGCTGGATTCTACCAGGAGAATGGGAGTTCAGAATCAAACAAGCATTTATGCTCATAATGCTTTAAAGGCATTTAAGGAAACCATTTATCAGAATCAGGATGTTTCTAAAGTGGTGTTTGTCAGCTGGGACGTTTAGATTTGTTCTAATGACAAAGAAGAATGAGGTTAAATTAATCAAGCGATAACCAAACTTTGCCTTGGTAAAGAAATTAAATACTCAATCAAATGAAGGGTCCAGGTAGAGCTGGATCTGTGTGGCCACATCTGGAAAATGTTTTTCTAGAAAGAATAATAACATGCGGCCCTTTACTATGTTGAATCCCAATGGAGATTTTCTTCTTTTGTGGTTAAAGCATATAAGTAAGAGCAAGATATTGAGTTTTTCTCACAATGAATTGTGCTCCATTTAAAAAGCATACTTATTCTGAGATTGTAGCATATATAGATGGGCTATATATAATATATAATGAGTTTGTGTATGTATGTATTAATAAATAAGTATTTACATACACATATGTCCCAATATGGGAAGAGAAATCTAGATCATTCTTATTTAACTTTGCAATTTAACTGGTCTGTAAAATTCCAATTCTGGGTACCAGTGATGTAGAGTCTAGATCTCAAGGATTACCTTGTGGCCTCGGGTTTACTGTTAATTTCCTAGGTAAACTTCTTAGTCACCTTCCCTAAAACTCAGTTTTCTTACCAGAGATTTATGACAGTGGGTAGATAATCTGCCCAGTGCTATGCAAGTTGTGACCTGAGGACCAGCAGCATCAACATCACTTGGGATCTTATAAAAAAATTCAAAATCTCAGGCCCCTCTTAAACTTCTTGAGTCAGAAATTCTGGGAGTTGAGCCCAGAAATCAGTATTTTAACAAGTTTTCTAGGTGATATTTATATATTCTAAAGATTTGAATTATTTAGTTGCAAGTTTCCCTCTTGTTGGAGAGATTGGGTCTCCTGATTAGCTAGCTACCCATACCCTCTCACTTGGTAGCCATGATCACCGGGGAAGTGAATGGCCATCAGAACTATTCTGTGCTAGTCAGCTTCTTGGTCCCTTTCAGTTTGGAAGATGTAAGAGCTGAAAACTCCCCACCCGGATGAAAAAGCACTCATCGTTTTGCCCCAAAGACTCAGTGTGTTTTTCTTGCTGAGAAGGGGAGCCTTGGTAAAGGAGTGATATGATAAAAGCTTTACCTAAGTCCTGGCATATGGTAAGTGCTAAGGAACATGTCGTTTATTCTTGATTAGTATGTTCTTTCCAGTAATTGGGATGGAGGCCAGGAAGAAGAAGGAAAATGGTTTGTGAACTTCACCTGCAAGAATAAAAGAATAGAAATGCATAGGGGCATACATTTCCCCTATAACGTTGTAATTCCACTCACTTCTGGGTATTTATCCAAGAAAAATACAAAATATGTCTGCAAAAGATAAAGATGTTTATAGCAGCTTTATTCATAAAGGCCGGAGACTGGAAACAACCCAAATGGCCATCAATAAGTGAATAGACATACAAATTATGATGTTTTCATATAATGGAATCCTAGTCAATAATAAAAAGAAATGAACTCCTGATCTTTGCAACATGGATAAATTTCAAAACATTATGTTGAGCAGAAGAAGGCAAACAAAATGTGCATATTGCATTACTTCATTTATGTGAAGTTCTAGAACAAGCAAAACTAAGCTAATTTGATAGAAATTTGGAGCAGTGGTTGCCTTGGAAAAAGTTGAATGGAGCGGGGCAAAGAGAACTTTCTGGGATGGTGGAAATATTCTATATCTTGACTGGAGTGGTGGTTACAAAGGTGTATGCATTGTCAAAATGCCTTGAAAAATGTGCCTTTAAAATTTGTGGGTTTAATTGTATGCAAATTAAAACTCAATAAACAATTATGCCCAAGGAAATGAAAATTACCATCTCTGAAGTTAATGTGAATCTATAGTCCACAAGAACATTCTAAGATTTCACAAACTATAGGGATTCTCCATTGATTCCTTCCATGTGTAATTCTCCATGATGAATAGCAATCTAGTACCCAAATTAGAAAGAGATCAATGCACTCATAATTGGGAACAAAAAGAAGCCAAGGAGACTGGGCCATATTCAAACCCACTTCATGAGAAAAATGAGCATTAGCTACTGTGGAAGTTTGAGATTATTTATGAATCCCAAAAAGAGAAAGATTATGTTTGTAAACTAATCGGTTCCCCTTAAAGGTGTGATACCCTTTAATTGCATTAGATTCCGCTGAGATGTCTTGATTAAATTATGTGTTAAGATTAGGGCTTTGATTCGACCATATCAGTAGGTGTGATTCAGGTTGGGTCCCCATCCCCTTCATGGCTGATATAAATGGACACTCACTCAAGAAGACAAATGGAAGAGAAAGAGCTCTGTCATGTTTGATCCTGGGTCCCTGGGAGAGATGGACCATTTGCCTGATAGCTTACAGCTGACCTTGGGAAGACAGTTGAGACTGATGTAGGAGGCCCTGAGAGATGAGCCGTGACCAGGAGAGAGAGAGGACTGGAAGCCCGGAGGGAAAGGAGAGACCAGGCAGAGATCAGTGACCATCTTGCTTCAACATGTGACAAGTGACTTTGGTGAGAAAGCAACTTTGAGTTGGACTCTTTACAGCCTTGTAACTGTCAGCTTTTACCCCAAATAAATACCCTTTATAAAGGCCAACAGATTTCTGGTACTTTGCATCAGCACCCCTTTGGCAGACTAATACAGCTACCATTTACCATCTACCAACCCCTAAGGGGAATTTTAAAAAATTCCCTTGGAAATATTTGGTTAAAATTAAGAATGGCAGCATCTACTGCCACTAAGCCAACCATATTGTATATGTCTATTTAGCAACAGTCAGCAAACATTAATTGAATGCCTATTGCCTGCTCAGTAGGGTCTTTAAAGACGTAAAAAAATAGGTGTTAATGTGACATTTTAGAGCTGGGAAATTCATGTGGCTAAATAACGTCTTATACTTGTGAAATTGCAACACAGCAGGCAAATGGCTTAATCAAGGTCATGCACTTCTGGGTCTAGATTTTCTGAATCCCAATCAAAGATTCTTCTCATGGAATCACATTGGCATAATCCTTTCCTTTAGAAATTTATAATCTATCTGAGACATGCCTGCATGGGCAAGCCAGAGATTAACTAGCACATAAACAAGGAAATAAGGCAATAGGAGATTTAATGTTCGAGCATTTACTAGCGACCAGACAATATTCTGTGTTTTTAGTTCTCAAGTATCCTATGAGATGGGTGCTACTATTCCCATATGATAACTGAAAAATTGAGGCTCAGATGGTTTCCGTGACTTATCTAAGGTCATAATGGTGGAAAGTGGCAGAACACAGGTATGTTAGGCTCAACACCTGTGGTCCTTATGTGGGGTGAGGCTGGAGCATTATAAAGCAATCTTTTAGGGAAGGGAGTTCAGCAAGAAAATGCTCAACATACCAAACTAAACAATTATCTTTGATTGTTTTCAGTAAGGAAAATAGGATTTCAAAGCCAGTTTGGGGGATCCATTAAGGGATGGCAATTTGCACGTTCCAGAATGACAGAGCAGAGAAAAGCAGGCTGGGAAGACAGAACGTGAAAGCGGAACATTCATCTGGCATTTTTGCATTCACTATTAGTGACACAAACTTCTAATCAAGCATTTAATACTTTCTTTTTGCCACTCAGTAAAAGGCTTTTCATTTCAATTTGCCTCCTAGGTGTTCTATGTCAGGCAATTACTCTATCAGAAGGTTTTCAAAGTCTAAGAAATTAAATGGGCGGTTCTTAAGCAACACTCTCTTGAAAGCATAATTGCAGTTAAGTAGTAACAAACCTGAGCACACAAATTGGATTTTCTTTTTCCCTCAGCACCTAGTGCTTCTTCCATTACCATTCCTTAGTGTGAGTTCCTTCCCACTATACCAGGAAGGAAACTGGTACCTCATGCCCAGAGCAATCACCCTCATGATCCAGAATTGAGATCTTGATGCCTTACTGCAGAAAATAAAAGCCCTCCCTTTTTTTACACTTGGTTTTTTGCTTAGTTTATTGCATTTTTATAGCTGGTAGTTAGATTGCCTGACGCTCCAGTGACAAAAAGAACGCGATAGGACCCTCAAAGTACAGATAATGTGATCGACCTTAATGATGCTAGAAAGCAAAAGACTTCCAAGGACACTCTAACCCAGGAGCCTGACCAACCACAAGATGGACGGCACAGCATCTCATCATGCTATGAATCTGCTCACACTGCTGTTGGTGAAGCCTCCCTGGCTGAGTCATTTTATAACATTGCTATAGGCAGAATTCTAAAGATGTCCCCTGAAGGCTCCTGTCCCCTGGTTTGATAACTAATCAAACATTAATCTAGGTCCTGCTGCAAGGGATTTTGTAGATGGAATTAAGACTTTAAGACAGGGAGATGATCCTGGAGTATCAGGTTGGGCCCAATATAATCACACAAGTCCTTAAAAGTAGAAGAGGAAGGCAGAAGAGACAGCCAGAGGGATGCAGAAGAAGGAGGCAGCAGAGATGGGCAGCATGAAAAAGACCAGTCTTGCAGGTGGTGGTGCTGAGAGGCAGGGGGCTATGTGCAGAACCAGAGAGGCTTCTAGGAGCTCAGGGTGGTCCCCAGCTGACAGCAAGAACACAACCAGCCCACAACCACATGGGATTGAATCCTACCAATAACCTGAACGAAACTGGAAATCAATTCTCCTCTAGAGCTTCCAGGAAGTAACAGAATCCTCCTGACACCTTGATTTTACCCTTGTGAGACTCAAAGCAGAGAAACTAGCTGAGCCCACCAGACTTCTGATCTCCATAACTGTGAGATAATAAATGGGTTTTGTTTTAAGCCACTAAATTTGTGATAATTTATTATGGCGGCAATAAAAAACTAGTGCAAACTTCTCATGATGAGGGACTGAAGACTCTTCCTGTGGGTATTTTCATAGTTCATATGTCTTCACATACACATACACTTTCTGCGGGTTTTAGGATGAAGCACTCTTTTTAGGCAATTGATCACTTTTCAAATTGATCACCCTTTTTGGACTTGAGGGTGGAGGGAATAGTAACATGTACATTGAAACAAAATTTCATTTGGATGGATTTATTGTACTCAGGGTACTCACCTCCATTTTCTTCCACTCATCAGACTCATAATGACATGGGGTGCTCGAGGAAGTCTCTAGAATATTGTTAAGCTGATTTCAATAAATAAATGACTTTATGTTTACCTTCTACTTCAGGTTTCAAAATGAAGCTAAAACAACTAAGGAAACATTGAAAATATTATCCAAATTCATAGAGGTTTCCTTAGTTAAACACTTCAAAAAATTAACCTACTCTTTTTGTCTGTGTGGTGCCAAACCCTAGTGGATATTTAACTCTTAGACCCCACTGAATATTTGACAATATTTTAAAGCTATAGAATGAAAATCATGATTTCGTGATGTTACCAACAGATACAGTGACTGGTTTGAAGTTATATAATGCTTAACTTGGAAGTTATCTAACTCATAACAACTCTTCCAAGACAGTCATTCTCTGCTCATGATAACTAAATACACAATATGCACACAAACATATATTGGTCTGATCTGTCTTCATGGGAGGGTGCACACAGAGATAATTCATAATACAAAAGGAATAATTTGTGATAGAAGTATTTCTACTAACAGGATGAACTTAATATTTGGTTAATAGTCTAAAATTCAACTTGCAGACAATTTTCATTGCAGAAAGCCAAGCACACATCAACAAATTACATATAACCACACGCTTAATTTGTGTAGGCTTTATTGTTTTCCACTCCCAACTTCAAGATGCAAGGTTCAAATATTTGGATAGCTGTGAACCAAAACTTTCATCAGCCTTGTCTATTCAAGATTTTGTATTTGCCTGAGTGTTCCGTAATAGGTTAATCCATATAAATTCATCAACTTTGGTTCTCCACCCAACATACGCACTGTTTGTGTGTGTTGTGTGTGTGTGTGTGTGTTATATGTATACTTCCCTAACAGCTTCAAATGATCCTTTGATAACAATGAAAGGTGGTACTAAATAAATTAAATGGACACCCTCTTCATCCCAGTTTGTTCTCTTTAAAGATCTGCTGCAGGGAAGCGGCTGTGGCTCAATCAGTAGGGCTCCCGTTTACCATATGGGAGGCCCCGGGTTCGGTTCCCGGGGCCTCCTGGTGAAGGCAGGTCCGCCCGCATGGCGTGGTTAGCTGACCCAGCGAGCACGGGCAGCAAGGGGGAGATAAATGAATAAATAAATAAAATCTTAAAAAAAAAAAAAAATAATAAAGATCTGCTGCAGCCTGGAGAAAGAGATAGTGAGTGCCCTGAATAAAAGGAGCAACTAGTGCCTGTTCAGTGGGCATGAACTTGGGTCATGAATTGCCTTGTTTCACCCACTTCTCCATTTTCTTCGCCATCCTCATGTTGGTTTTTCTCTCTCTCCATTCTGACTTTGTCTAATTCTTTTAGGGGATGCACTAACCAGATCTACCTGGGCTCCAGAACCTCTGCTTTATTTCCTCATTACTGCTCTTGTCTCCCATACCTTATAGAGTAGATTTCCAGGCAGATGTCAGGAGACCACTTCTCACCTCTGAACCTGTACATCCTGCTGCCTGCCTGACATTTGCACTTGGCTTTTCCATAGATCCTTAAACTCCAAATGTTCCAAACTGAACTCATTGTTTTCTTATCTTCTTTCCTTAAGTGCTTGTACAATTCTGTTTCTTAAGTTCACTGCTGCTGAATCCATCACCCCAGTTGCCCAAGCCAGGAAAAAATACATTCTCTTGTGGTTTCTCGTTCCATTTACACCATCTTAAATCACAGACCAAATTCTTTGTCTTTACATTTTGTCATGTGTTCCACTTCTCTCTAATCTCTCTGCCACTGTTCTAGTTGTATTACTTCACAGTTCATATGTATTACTTCATTAGCCTCTCACCTGCTCTCCCAACCTCTAGTCATGACCTATTCCAATCTATTTTCCAAAGTGCATCCGAAGAAATCTAAGAAGTTAATCTGTTTCTCCAACTCCTATTACACTCAACATCCAAATTTATTGACAAGACTTGTGAAGCTTTTATGGTTTGTATCCCTCTGATTTCATCCTTTGTGTTCCTTATATATGACTCCATCCTGTACTGCAGACAAAATACCCCCCCCCAGTTGTTTTATGTCCCCTCTTACCTCTAGGCCTTTGTACACTCTGTTTTTTTTCCTATCTTGTACATTCTTTCCTTTTCCTGTCTGGGTTCATCAAATAGCTGCTATTTGTCCACATTGACCTAAATATCACATTCTCTAGGTAATGCACTCTGCAGATTTCATTAGGGAACTTTTACTGTACTTACATCACCCTATACATTCCCTTGTTAGTATATATAACTGAACATAGCAATGATTGTTGACTTACCCTTATCCTCCTAAGATTAACTCTAAGTTTGGATATGTCTTATTTCCAGCGTGGCACATAATAATCATTCAATAAGTATTTACCAAATGAATAATTATGTATGCTTAATGGTCTTTCCATTTGATAAGACTTAGAATTTCTCCCAGAGTGCTTTTTCACCTACAGCATATGCATGGTTGAAGCTCATGGCCAAATCCTAGACATGCCCTTTCTAGTAAAAGACAGATATTTTGAGAAGTAAAATGCTATTGGTAGTGAGTAAGGGCTGCTGGTACGAGCTTGAGCATATGGAGAACAGGCCTGGTGTTATCATGTCAGTTCAGAGGCCGGTGTGTGGTGGTGGTAACATACCATCCAACCATGATCACCGTGAACCCTCATTTGCAGGTCTCACCATTTAGAATGGTGATTAAAGAGTGTTACAGTTTCCACAAGTCAGGTGTGAACTCACAAATTGTGTTCTTACTGATGAGCAGAGTCATTTGAATGCTTGCTGGGCTTGTTTAATGCCTGAATGATTAAACAAAATCTTATTGCAATCTGGGCTTCCAATGCTCCATTTGGTCCTAAAAGAGGGACAGGAAGGGAAGACTTATTTGTGTGTCTCCTAATGATGGAAAACTCTGGATCAATGCTACTCAGTCTTTAAGGTACATGGAATCATCTGGTGACCTTGTTAAAATGCAGGTTCTGATTTAGTACTTCTGGGTGGGGCCCAAGAGTCTGTATTTCTTACAAGCTCCCAGGTAATTCCAAAAACCCAACTTTGAACAGCAAGTTTCTAGAAAATAAGAGGAGTCACTTCTCATTTTTGTTTATTTTCCTTCTAATACAAGCCATTAAAAATGGATGTTATGAGAAGTTAGGCTAGGGGAACACAGATGGGAGGTTTAGAAAATGGATCCTTGGTCTTGGTGATTGGCACAAATAGAGAGCTGACTTTATTTAAAGCTTTTCTGTGATGTCATTCAAAACACAGCCATTGTTGCCCCTTTTTCTGTTTCCACCTTTGCTCCTGCAAATGTAAAACGTAAAGAAAATTCTTAACCCACATTTCCCCCCTCTTTTATCTACAAGCTCCAAATAACAACAAGAGAAACTTCCACATCTTTTTAGGGTGATTTCTTTACACTCCCTCCCCAATATATAGCTTTTGTAGCTTAAACTCTGCCAATGATAATTCCATGCGTTAGCTCTGGAGAACACATTGATGTAGCTTCTTCAAGACCATCCTCCAAATGAGAAGCAGGAACATAATTAAGAACAATGGAATCATTTTGCCTCCATTTCCTTTTGCTCCTCCAAGTTTGTACAGAGCAAAGAAAATGGACAATATCAACAACAGCAACAACAAAAACCGATTCTTCCTTGGCATGCACTTGATTCTGGTGGAGGGTCTAGACCGGCTAAAACTGCAGTGATCTGATCTAATAACCACTTCCTCCAAGAGTATATTAGTTGCCAGAAGTTCTTTTTATTTGAACTTTTAACTCCCATTGTCTTATTTGATAGTTCTTTTAAAAAATGGTTTAGCTCTGAATGCTCAGAAGGAGGCTGAAAGATTTCTGAGCTTCAGTTTTCTGCATGGTCATCAGCAAATATTACTAAGATGTCTACCAACAGGTAGACCTGGGTGGGGCATGAGCTGCTCCAGAGGCCTCCTGCATGTTTCTCTGCAGGTGGTTTCTCCAGTCTTTGCTTTTATATACTTTTTTTTTTTTTTAATCAAACCAAATCTTCACTTCACATCAAACATTTGGTTCAGTCAGTTTCAGTATCTCAGGTGTATATGAAAATAAATATGCCATGCTTGTGATGCCCTTACTAGTTAGTGAAAGAACATAATTAGATTTTACTTTCTTGTGTAGTTAAGCTTTTCTATGTTTATCTCATAGAGTAAAGTGGGTTCTGTCAATTCTTATGGTCTGATGAGGGAGATATATTCAAAACTGACCTTTATAATAGGATCAGCCATCTATGAAATACCTCCCGTGTGCCAGGGGCTTTGCTAAGTACTTTACATCTGTAACATAGTTTAATACTTATCACAGCAATAACTGGGCAAGATGGGTGTATTTTTCTCTCTTCACCTGCCAACCAACCAATAAATGAGCCTTTTGGAAATGAGAAAATGAAAACAAAACAACATTTAGAAACTATAAGCAAATCAGTCGAGTCCACACAACTAGCAATGGTTAGAAAAGAGAATTCAAATCTAGATTTACTTGCTGCTGGTGTTAATGTTGTAGCCCCTAGGCTCTACTGCCTGCTGCTTCTGGGTCAGTGCTCTAATTCTTTGTGAAATTGCATTTCTAAGGTATGGCCTTCATGTCATAATATCCTTTAAAAATGTAATAGGGCACTCGCAGAGAAGTGAGGAAACAAATTGGACTCTTGAGAGTGGTGAGTTATTTTACTTCTTGGGGCTTACTGTTTTTCATCTGTCATATAGAAATTGAGCCAGATGTTTTTTAGTTTTCTACATCGCTGTCATTCTAGTAATTTACAGATTATATGGTGGTGAGGGTCTGGGAATTTGGCTGCATGCTTTTTTCTCTTATTGATGTACCTCTTTTATTCCCCCTGCTCTTCCGTATCACCCTTTCTCGGAAGACCAAGAATTTCCTCTCAAATCCCATTGTATCTTTCCCATCCTCTGCTCCCAATTTTCCTGTTTATGAGTCCGTTTCAACCATTTTCATTCCAGAAGGCACATGATGGATTCATTGCAATTTGAAGGCATTTTTTGAAAATTGACCAAACACATATACAATTTCCCTGGTCAACTGTCAAGTCTTGCTATGTCTTTGGTATACTGTCAGGCGAACAGAGCTGTAAATTAAGAAAAGTGATCGTCTCAACAATGGGAAGCAGAACTTGGAAGACATTTTATCAAAATAACTAATCTGAATTATAGAATTTTGGCTGCTGTTTAACGTAATGGTAGGTAGCAGGTTTAGAAGCGACCCAGCTGGTCCAGGGAAGCCTAAACTTCCCCACTGGGCTCTTGGCTTACACTGGTGAACCCTTGGCCAACACCACCTTTCACTTCATGTTGTAACATTGCAATATTTAGAAAACCGTTTGCAACAAAGATTATTTTCATTTTACTCAGAAGAACGAAATGTCCACCACAGCCCCTCAATTTCAACTGGGGGACACTCCTTTTTATTTGGATGCCACCATTGATTCACCTTTTGCTTGGATTTTGTGAAAATCTCTAGCCACTCCCGATGGCAATGGCTGAATAGATCAGGGCAAACCGTGGTACATTTTAAATTAACCAACAGATGAATGCACCAGACCTTTAAAGAACTTCATAACCATCGCTGCTGTTTAGGTCACACTTATAATGTTCTAAGAACTGTGCTAAACACATTATATGTATTTTCTCATTTAACTCTCAGAAGGACTCTGAATTTGCCAAAGAGGAAGTTGAAGCACACAGAGGTCATGCCATTTCCGTAGAGTAACATAGTAAATAAAGGTAAAGCTGGACTTTGACCTCCTGACTGTAAAACTGCAAAGCTCATGATCCTGGCTTCTGTGTCATGAATTTATCATGATATTTTATGGGTTCAATTTGTCTTAAAGAGTTATGGAATTCTGGCAAAGTTTCTCAAGAATTAGAGCTCAAGAATTAAGTACTACGAAACAGTTAAGTATGACAAAAATACTACAGTGTGATTGTTCTTCCTCATCTAAGTTTTTACTTCTGTGAGTTTGTACTTGCATTGAAATTGTAAGAAATCTGTTTTTTTCTTTTCCTGAGCATTTTTGAACTTCTCCTACCCATCCTGTAATAATTAATGCAGCAAAGTTCTTAAAATTTATCTTTGCAATTTTATGTTAACTCTTGAGGTGAAAAATACTGTTATACTATAGTCTCCATAAATATGTTTGCTCTTATTTTACAGTCATCCCTTGTTTCTTTTGGGCCCAAGCCTGGCATAAAGCACCATGGAAAGGGCACGTAGTACTTGTTCATGGTTCACCATGTTCATTCGGGACCACTTTGTCCCATTCCCGTCATTGCTTTCTGAATTTTTCTCAGTCTCCTGATCTTGTTATTCTCACATTTCTAATTCTCACCCTCACATTTGACACTGTCTCCCTGGATATTGATTTCCTTCCCTCTGGACTGTAATTTGTGTTCACTCTCAATGATATTTTACCATGCTATCTTGGAAAAATAATCATGGTAGCACATCAGTGGGTGACATTCCTTTTGAGCTCCTCAATGGAAAGGCAGGCATCATTCACTCTGAAATAATGACTTTTAAGCTTTAAGAAGGTCTTATCTTTTGTAACAGCCTATAATATGTGAGAAAAATAATAAAACATCAAATTTGGAAGTTAATTGGAATATTAGACAGAACTTTCTACCAATATTTTGATTTCCTTTCTTAATGTACCTATCAAATGATCATTAAGTATATAACTAAGAATTCCAGTAAGAGAGAAATTATCATTTCCTGAGGCAGTCCCATCCATTATTTGTTCCACTCTTTTGGGATGATAATCCTTATATTAAACAAAATTATATCTCGTTGGTCTAAATTATAAACCATGCAACCACATAGAACAATTCTCTTTGCTCTTGCACAAGATGCCATTTCAAGAATTTATGGTTAACTTTCACAATTCTAAGCCAAATATTTCCATTTATTTTCACCATTCCTCCCAGGAATGGTGAACCGACATGGCGGTTTGGAAACCGCCATGTCCCTTGTCTTGTGGGGGTAGAAGAATTCTACTTTTCCAATATCTATTTTAAATTTTGGCATTCAATGCTAACTACCTTTAATTCCAGTATAGTCTGCTCAGAATAGAGTTGGCCTGTTAACATCTTTGTTATAGACACTAAATTATTTTTATTCTTTCAGTATGGATGAATGAGACCTCTTTTGATCACAAATTGTAAACAAAGTAATTTTAAAAATTACCAAAGAAAGAAGAATTTATATTGGGAGTTTACTGAGGTATATTCAAACCTAACCAGGCCTCAGGAAGATCTGAAGCCCAGGACACAAATGTTCAAATGTTTGAACCTACTCCTTCTCAGTTTTGGCTGGAATAACTGCAAAAAGCAGAACAGAGCACTGTATATCCTGCTGACCCTTCTAAATATCTCTCCAAGCTGTCTCAACTCCTTCCCCCTCTACTAACATGTTTTTTGTGCTGACTTGTAGATTTCATTTGGGTTGCAGCAATAACCTCGAAAGGGAAGCTGTGGCCATAGCAGCTTACCACATTACCATTGTAGATGTATTCTGATTTCATAGAAAGGAAGATCCTAAGCAAATTAAATGTCCCCTCAAATGCCAGAAAGATTAGATTAATTATGCTGCATCCAAAAGATGACACATAATGGACCTCTTCAAAATCATGGATTGAGAATTTATAATGATATAGGAGAACGGTGAAGGTATAATTTCAATGAAAATTGAAGGTCAAGAAACCGCATAACCTGTGTGATTCCAACTACATTAAAAACGAAGACATCCACATGGAAAAGGAGTAGAAGCTTAATAATGATTATATTTATATAAATAGAAATATAGATTATAGATGATTTGTGGTTTTCTCTGAATACCTTTCCAAGTTTTCTGTGAGGAATATCTATACATTTTATGGAAAGCATATATAGAGGTGGAAAAAAAAATAAGACATTAAATAAGCACAAATTTCAATAATTGTGAAGATTATAAAAGTAAATATATGTACAGGGCTTTAAAGAATGACCAGCCCATAGTGGGTATTCAATAACATTGTTCCTTTTTCTTTTTCATTTTCTCTGTTCAGTACTGAGCATTTATATGAAATAATCCACCTAGGATTATTTTGGCATACAAAAGCCAAATTGATGTTGGATAATATTTGTCAGCAGAGTCAAAATAAGGTGTGCTGTAGGGAGAAAAAAGAAGCTTTCTAGGTTGAAGTAGCCTCTAAAGTGACTTTTAAACTCAAGGTTTCTCTTATTTTATAATCTACTGCAGTATGGTCCAATTAAATGCAGCATAATTAAGGGAATAAATTTCACATCTAAATTCACAACAGTGTATGGGTTTACACCTTCTCAAGGCTAATTGCCATTTCTGAACATCATTTAACATGCCAACACTCTTTAAGGAGGATTTATACCTTCACATGTGACATTTCCCCCTTAGGATGTGAGCAAATTATTAGAGTCCCCCCTGTTCTAAGCTTATAAATTGGAGAGTAAGGAAACATTCTTAAATGTAAAGTAGAATTGAAACCAAGTTGCATTGGAAGTATTTTCCCTTCAATTTTCTTTCTTTCCTTTTTTTTTTAAATTGGAAACTCTTTGCTAGTTCATTGTTCTGTCAGAGTTTTTTTATTTTTTTTAATTTTTATTATCCTTGGCTTTTGTTTAAGTCTTACGTTTGTACTGAATCTTCCCCCATTTCTCCTCCGCATACCATTTTACTTTCTTAGCTGAGAGTTTGATGCAGCTAAAGCCTGCCTCAGTGTACCAATTACTGGCATTTAAGATGAAACCAAGCCACAGATTATACAAATGAAAAGAGCAAAAATAACAGCATTTTGTATAAACAAGGGCAGAGAGACAATTTGTTCTAGTCAAAGATAAATAAAGTTAAACTCTACCCAAATTACCACGTGTCAAACTAATCACAGAAAATGTTGTTTCTTCAATGCTATTGTGCAAAAATAATTGAAATGACATTTTACAAAATCTGGCCAAGGCAAATTTTTTAAGGCAGGACTGCAAACTCCCAGATATTTCAGCTCACCATAAAAGCTATTTGTATTGTGTGATCAACTGAAATAATTGGAGAGCATAGCTTCAAAATGTGTTCTTTCTGCTTGAAAGAATCAGGGCCATCTCTTGGGGTTCAAAGTAAACCCGGGTATGTTAAAGGGACCTTCTAAATCCCCTAGGCTGTCCTCTTGAGAAGCACCCCATGATACTTTACTTTTTTGTTTATTTCTCTAACTTCATATTATTTGTCAATGTGCTCATTGCAAATCCATTTACCTGTCATCTTTTCATGCATATAGTATGTGAAATGTCCTGGCAATGAATCAACTTTCTCAAAAGAAAATTGGTGGAGGTTTTATTGAGAACTTAATTTAGACTTTTATTGGGCAGTTATCAAGTGGGAAGACTAGAACAAAGATGAATAACGTATTCGTTCTTTTTGTTCCTCATTCTATTCTTCTCTGAGGTCAATATTGCTTAAGGTTATAAAATGAAAGCTCTACAAATCACAATCACATAACTGTCAGGCGCCTTATTAAATTTCATTCAATTCCTTACCAATTCTTAAGGGACCATCACTATCTTCCAATTTACACAAAGATTGAATAAAATATGATAAAAAATTTATGGAATTGAAAAGTCATCCTGAATTTTATCTGCTATTACTAGAAAGAAAACTAGGCCAATAAGTTTAGCCTCTTAGGCAGTAGGGAGCCACTGAAGGCTTGTGAACAGAGAAGGGACATGACTAGATCTGACAGTGACACACAAAATTGATTCCTTGATCATTGCTTCCATGTTTGTTTGTTTTTTCTTTGTGATAAAAGCATAAAAAGTGTTGTAACTAGCCAAGTCATACAGGACTGTTGGAAAGTTAAATCATTGTGTAAGAGACAATGTTCAGAAAAGAGTCACTCAGTCTCCTGTGTTTCCTAGGCTTCCTTGGAGTTGAGTAACTTATTTTGGCAGGTGGTCTCTGAGTGACATGTATTATGTCTGGGCAAAGGCAGGAAAGAGCTGAAATGCCTCTTCCATTCCTCTTTTTCCCCAACTGGCAGCTTTGGGGCCGTGGGCTGAGGTAGTGAATCATGAGAGAGAGGTTCCTTGAATCAACAACAGGGAGGAAAATTTACAACCTTGTTGGATTATGCCATTGATATTTCAGTCTGGCCTAGTTTATCCTGATATTATGATGGCTTACAAGTACAAGAAGAGATACTCAATCTCACTATAAAAGGAAAAAGGCAAATTAAAATAATGAGATACCATTTAACCAACCACATTGAAAAAAACAATAGAAATCAGAAAGTACCAAGTTTTGCTGAAGATATGGATAAACACAAGCCTTTTTGTATTGCTGGTAGTGATATAAAAAATGGTACAGCCATTTTGGAGAGCAATTTGGCATTGCATAATGAAATTAAGAACGCCATAACCTATTGGCTAGTAATCCCCCCGCTTCTGGTTATCTACCCCCATTAAAAGGTCACATAGGTCTTTAAGAGGATATGCCTCAAATTAAACTTTTAGGTTTGCTTGTGGTAGTGAAACACTGGAAGTGATCTAGGTGTCCATTTCTGGTAAAATAAATCAATAAAATATCACAATTAATGAACTAGATACACATAGTAAAACCGGAATATATTTTAAAATGCATAGTTTTGAATTATAAATTGAGAAACATTAAAGAACTATGGAACAGCATCATTTATTAAACTGAAAACACAAGCACACACATAAAATAACATCATATGTTTTACAACATTCCATACATAACTAAGCTTATGGAGAGGGAGGGGCAAGGAAATGGATACTGAAGATAAAGCAGGAAAGAAGAATAAAAGTAAAGTAGAGCAAGAGAGGGGCTTTGCACAGGACATTTGAGGATATGTTTACCTCAGCTTTCTAAACCTGAGGTAATAAAAACATTAAAAGGGAAAAAACATGACCTTCTCACTTCAAATTCCATCTTGTGACATATCCACTGTTAATATTCTCCTACATACTATCATCATAAAAACATGTTGGATTCACATTTGTATAAATCTATCTTACCCCCATGGTAGGGACACATCTCTTACTCTCCAACCTGACCTTGGCCACAGATTCAAAAAATGTCTGCTGAAAACTTCCTTAGGTAGCACCTAGTCCAAATAATAGCTCCATTTTACCTAATTCTGACTCCGAGATCTGAAATCACTTTTTCAAACTAAAATAATCGTTCAAGGGGCAGGGTCAGCATTGAAAGTCAGATCTCCCATATCCCCAATCAGCATTATTTCCATTATGTCCTGTTGCACATAAAAGTGTGGTGAGCATCAGAACGAGAGCAAATTAAACATGACTAGTTTGAATATTAGTTGAACTAATTCATGTCACACCAGTTAGGCCTGCCACTTGGAAATATATTTTAAACTGATTTTTCAGGTACCCATGACAAAATTTATCGAAAAAACTGTGATGATATCAGAGGCCAAGCTGTTGATTACAAACAGGGCAAAACTTCAGCCTTGTATGCTTCATCTAAAGAGGCAGCACAATGAACTGAAGTGGAAACACAGTCCACTTTCTGTGCTCTGTTCATCCTCATGGAATTTGATCCTTACACTCAAAAAAAAAAAAAAATAAATAAAATAAAATAAAAAGGAAGCTCGTTAATGCTCACTCAGCATTATCATTACTTTGATCCAAGCACAGGAAATATAAATAATTAAGGCACTTAAAAATGTGCAATTTTAAGTGTACTCAAAAATTTTTCTCCCTAAAAGGCATCTATTGGAATTTTAATCTGGGAAGATAGGACATTTTTCATGGTATTTCATTTCTGCAATGTCTCCAAAGAAATTTACATGCTACATAGAGACAAGATAGATTGCAAGTAGGGAAGATCACTGTCTGAAACTGCTACTCCCTCAAATTTGCCATCGAAGGTCATTTTGATCGTGGTCAGAGTATTTGTAGGGTGAACTATGATGTGCATTGTCTTGGCAGGTCCAATAAAAATGCATATGCTTTTTAGGGGTTTCAAATAGGTGTAATCTCTGTGTTCCCTATTTCAAGTTGCAATTATAGATTGTTTTGAGTAACAATATAGGCTTGATCAATTTGTGCTGCCCTTATAATATTGTCATCTACTCTGGATCTCAGCATTACCTGTGACCTTGACTTTTACAATTATATAGCACCAAGGATTTTAACCTTTGTGTGTGAAATAAATCTTTTTGCTAGGAAATTCAGAAATAGAACACAATCATTTAAATTTTTGGTTAATAAAATGAATTTTTTAAACGACAGCTTTTAATATTGGTGTCAGTGTATGAAATTGGCATTCTTATAGGCTTCAGTGGGTGTTAGAGTGGTATGGTTCTTGTGATAAATAGTCTGTGAAAAGTAAAAGGGTAATTTTTTAAAAACCAGTTTTATGTCTACCATTTGTGTGACCTTGAGCATATATCGTTCTGAGCATATATCTCTGAGTTGGCTTCAAAATACCACCACTCCTAAGAGCCAACATTTATTGTGCTCTTACTATGGAGCTAGAGTTGTACTGAGAGGTTACCTCTCACACTACAACTGTGTGAAGTAGATATGATTAAGTTCTTTGAGCCTCAGTTTCTTCATCTGTACAATAGGTATAATTAACTTGTCCAAAGTCTCACCACTAGTAATTGGCAGAGCCGGGAATTGAAGACATGGCTATTGAACTCTACGGCTGGGCACTTTACTTTTTTTTTTTTTTTTACCGGGAGGTACCAGGGATCGAACCCCGGTCTCTCCATATGGTAGACGGACGCCGAACCTCTTGAGCCACATCCGTTTCCCAGGCTGGGCACTTTAAATCACATACAGCACGGCCTAGTGTGGTTCTCCCTCACGATTCTATAGCAAGGGCATCCCAACCCAGCGTGCTCTATGGGCTGACACAATGCATGATTTATTTTCCTCCCCATGTTTGTTTGAAACTACTTCCAATATACTCCTTTAGGTCAAGGGCAACTATCTTTTCCATCCAGCTCCTTCTTTTTCTATTTGAATTCCTAGAAGGAACCAAAAACCAGTCTCTTCAAAACACAAACCTGCTTGTGATACTATTCCCTGCTAAGAATCATTGAGTGCTTTCTGACTGCTCTTACAATGAGACCCCTGCAACCTCCTTGGCCTCGCTCTGCCTCACCAATCCTCTAGGCTCCAGTGTTCCACCCTTCTCCCTGTTACGAGTCGTTTACAGGAACTCTCTTGGAGAGCTTTTCCCCTACTCTTCATCTGTTAACTTTCTCGAGCAAGTGTCTGTGTTTCCTTCTCATACATCCAAAAGTCATTTTCCTTAAGTTAAATGCTTCATAATATTTATCTCCATTTATAATATTTTCTGTGCATTTGTTGATCATGACGTACAAAAGATCCACATCACTATCTAAGAGCGATGCAAAGAGTATTTTATGCAAAATCCTCCCTATATTACTGTCCTATGGTATGAATTTATCTTTCTGAAATTAAAGATCAGGTATATAGGTTAGCAAAAGAGAGTTTATAATTTCTGAATTTAAAAAAATTAAAAAAAATTAGAAAAGTTATAAAATTAATATCACATTGACTGTAAATACAATTGACTTTATGTAAGTGAAAAATACATATATTTGGGCAACTTATCATTTTGTATCAATGAACTTTTTCAGTTATTTGAGAAAACACATACTCAGGATATAAATTTTAAAAACAGGAAATGATAATGTATAATTCCATATCTCAAAGGCAACTGCTGTTTATTTAAAGATCACACTAGAAAGAAAGATATCAAAATTTTATTTAGAATAAATACTTGAAATCAGTCATTATACAGTTTCATATGTTGATTTTTTTCTTAATAGTGAATCAAAATACTTCCTCAATCACAATAGAAACTCTGCAATAAATACAGAAAAAGATGTTTTAAAATATGAGGTAAAGATGAAATAAGCTTTTTTCATTGTGATATTTTGTCTACTTTCACTGGAAGTTCTCTTTTTTTGCAGATTGACCTGTGGGATTGCTCTCCTTCAGGGTTTACCCATACAGTGAGTTTAGAGACTAGCTCAAGGACAAAGCATAGGGACTTCCTTGATGCTTTCTGTATGTGTGTGTCTTGCCTGGGGCATGCATATGTGGCCCTAGGAATTCTCCTGTGTATGGTTCTGAAGCTTTGAAAAGATACCTCTGTCAGTTCTTGCTGGTTGTTCAAAGCTTCTGTGGGGGGAATGGAGCCCTCTCCTCTGGCATCTTGATTGGGGTAGGAGGCCTGGTTAGTTGTTTTTTTGACTAAATTATAAAAATGATACCTTAATCATAATGCAATATAAATCCTGACTTAGGTTACACTATCTCCCACCCTGAATTATTGAAAGAACATTTTCCCAGGTCTTCCTAACTAAAACCCCTTTGCCTCAGTCTGCCCCTACTCAATTGCAAATGTTTGCTTCTTGGAAAGCAAATCCGATCATTTAAAGCATTCTTTCTTAGCTACCTGATACGTTGCAGTTTTCTTAGTGTGGCAGGGAGGCTCTTTATAAACTGTCTCCATTCACTATTTTCAGCTTAAACTTCCATCGCTATTCTCCTATAGCCTATATTCTCATCAGGCACCACTGACACCTCTTTTCCCTTGTATGCAAAAATTATTGCTATGAACATATATTTCATGTTCTTGAGAGGTTGTACCTTATTTCATCTTCCTGAAAGGTCACTCTATCTCCCAGATCATCCCCAGTCCCTATCAACATTTCCATTTACTAACCTTCTGGCTTGAATCTTTACCTCTTCTGTTATATTTTTATGGTTAATTACCTCTTCCCCAAATATCAACCAAATAAAGTAGGATGATTCATTTTCTTTCAACCTCCCACGACATTTTGTGTATCCATCTTTTGTCAGCTTTACCACTTTGCATGACAATTATTTGTTTGTGTCCTTCTCGCCTAAAAAATGGTAACATGTTTTAGAGCAATAACTACATCTTGTTTATCTTTAAATCTCCAGAACTTTACAGTGAGTGTACAACAAAAACTGGATGCATCATAGTTGAATGCCTCTTTCGTTCCGGTCCCCTGTTTGATCAGAGGAAATAAAAAATTAGCATTCTACTCCATTGGATTTCCTTTAAACAATGAAAGTAATATTTTTATATTAGTTCCTCCAGGGTAAATTTCAACTGCAGAGAAAGGGATACATGGTGGTGTTAGCACCTTTCCTTTATTTAAATGATCTATTTCTTTGTTTTTGCTGCTATTTACCATTGTCTTTTGCACTGACTTAGTTCATAATGCAAATCTCTTCAGTCAATAGATACACTTGAAATAGTCAGTTTGTGGTATGCTGTTTGAATAACTTTTCATCATTTAGCCTCTGCATAACAAGTACTATGGAATGAACTTGGAGCCTCTATGGGGAGAGGGGAGCAGCAGGAAGGGGATGGGTTATAATGAAGAGCAGGAGAGAGGAAAAGTGGGAATTTTAGTTTGGAAGTGGCCAATAATTTTTACCATCAGTTATATCAGTTTCATTTTTGAGGATGGATACTTTATCTTCACATGTAAAAGGTACTGATGTGTAAGAATAGGAATAGCATTCACTCCATCCCTCTACTCCTTCACCCCTGCTCTCCATTTCAGTCAAAACTGGGCAATGTGTGTATCATTAAACCCTCCTGCCTCCCCACTTTTTCTGCCTCTCTTTGAACTCCCTTATAGCATGCACCTGAAATATTTCTATTTGGTCCTCAAATATCATCTCTCCTTTGAGCCTTTCTTGACTCCCCAAACCAGAGCCGTTAATTTTTTCTTCTCTGATCTCAGGATAGTTTTTTTCTGCACCTGAACTGTTTATTCAGATAACAACATTTGATTTATTTGCTTGAAAGTTGGGCTTTCCCCTTTACGATCATTGGCTCCAAAAAAGAGAACAATTCTTATTCACCTTGGCATTCCCAGTAGTTTGCATGGTAAATGGGACAAAACAGTCGTTATATAAATGCATGCTGAATGAATGCTTAAATGATGCAGAAGAAATGTTTATTGAGGTTATTCTTTAGCATAATTCCTCTAAAATGTCCACTCATTTCAACAATAACTTGGTCTCACTCAAGAATATGAAAAGATCAATACATGGCAAAAGGCAGATTAAAAAAAAATACCACCAATCTGTTTTTTAAAAGATTTGCTTCTCTTTCTCTTAGAAATGGAAGGTTTTTATGATTTAAGCCAGAAGATATCATTTATTCTGTGCCTATTGAGGAAGTGACTATTATTAAATGTGGCCTAAGCCATTAGTATATGGAGTATTTAGGAAACTAGAGCTAGTGTATAATTAAAAATGTCAATAACTGAAACCTGACAGAATCTTATTCTTCATGGAACTAAATGGTCCAAGTGCACATAATAGTATTTTAAGGTTAGCTCAGGTGGATATATATTATATTTTGTACACATTTATTGAGTTTTGTGATTGATCATTATTGCACCACCATGAGTATTACTTCTTTGAAAAATATTGGCTAATAGCTAGCCCAATCTGGTATATGTCTACTCTTTCTGTATTTTATTTCTGTATAGTTTTCAGTATTACAGATTTGTAATTTTGAGGAGGAGGAAAGAACATGTTGGTTTAAACCTTTAAATAATACTCTCTCCTAAACCATTTACTAAATGCAAAAATGGATACCAGGGGCCCATGTCGGCTGCAAATGTTGATGTGGGCAAATTAACCTTCCCTCAAACAAAAATCCTGTACTCATCAATTGTACTAATTATCACCTGGCTTCTGTACCAGCTACTTCTTAAGGGGAAAACGTCATTGTGTAATCTATTCCACTGAGTTAAAAAAAACAAACAGAACTTCCTGAATATTTAAAATGGTGGCTTTTAAGAAGAGGGTCTGCTGCTTGAAACCCAAATCCCCTAGAACTAACCAGAATATAAAGCAATGAAGCTGAGAAAAGTGTAATTCTGATGTATGGTCTTACTTGAGGCAAGCTGAACTCGAGGTGTTTAGGGAATTGTAAGCCAAAGCATTCCATCTTTAAGTACTCAGTCAGTTTAATGGAAAGAAAGTGTCACAGTCCTGGCTGCACCGGCCAGTCCCTAAGGTCCACTTTAGGTTACAGTGTTAATCTGCTCTGGTCTCTGGGGAGATTTGTAATTGACCAGGTGATATGAATCAATCTGGAGGGAGGAAACAAACTGTCGACTAAGCAGTCGACACCAACAATCTGATTTGGCTTAAGGGAGTGATACTCTATCTTGAAAATATCTTTATCATGGCACTTATCATTGTTTTATGGTGATTAGGTCTTTGCAGTTTTGTCTACCCAATAGACAACGGATTCCTGGAGGGTTAACTTTGTGTCCTCAGTGGCAAGGACACTGTTTGGAACACGGGACATAGGTACATACACATACGCACACCCAGTGTTGTTACATTGATTTGACAGGTGTTTATTTGCAGAAGGAAGGTAAGGAGGGAGGAAGGAAAGAACCTTTATTCTTAATCTAGATTTTTCCACTAAATAGTGACCTTGGGAAAGTCAGTGCCCGTGTTTCAAATTCTTCAATTACAAAATGATTACATGGCTACATATTATTTCTAAAAATGTTCCAAAGTTAATATTCTACAATTCCTTTGAAATGTTTATTGATACTAAAAGATAGAAAATTATAGAATAGACTAATTGGGAAAGCACTTTGTGCAAGCAAATGTCATGGAAGTAAACCTTACCAGTATCTACTACATTTTCCGGACTTGCTTCCTGCCAGTCTTCAGTGCAAACACAAGTGTCGCCTCCCTACTCATGTTACTGGGCTGACAGAAGAGATGGAACAGAGGAGGACAATTCAGAGAAAGCTTTTCTTTCAATTTATAAGAAGACGCTTAAGCAATGTCCAGCCAAGTTAACTACTTCTTCCACATTGACAGCACTTTTTAGATGTTAAGGGATTGTTTCATGATGGGCTTCAGAACGAAAGAGAAACCTGGCCCTATCATTTAGAGTCATGTAACACTGAAGTCATTTAGCATTTCTATAACAAAATGTACGTAAACTACTTTAAACTGCAAGAACTGTACAAAAGTTGAAAATATTGATGATAATTACTATGAATTTTATTATAATTACTACATGTCTGAAGTAGGGATGCTCAGTCCATTATAATTTTTCTCTGAGAGGTCATAAAAGATTTTGTTAACATATTATCAATGTTTTTTATCCTGTGATTAACTCTGAAATAAATACCAATTCAATCTCCTAGTATATATGAGATGCAGGGCAAATCATAAACATCTCTGAACCTGTTTTCTCCCTGTAAATGGTGTTTATAGTTCATTCTCAGGATAATTTCGAGGATTGACTAAGAAAACACAAGGTCCAATTCTTCTAGCACAGTGTTGAGAATAAAGCAGATATTCATTCATTCAATTAAAATTTATCAAAATACCTGTTCTGTACTGACAGTATAACAATTTGCTAACACACAATCTCTAGCCTTGTGAATCTCACTTTTTAGTTATTTCTTTTAAACTTTCATTTTCCTACTTAACAAAGAAAATATTACTCTAGGGACTGTGTACCAGGCTCTTGAATATTGCAACTGTGGCCTGGATTTGTCAGTCAGGAACACTGGACTCTGTTCTAGGTTGTGGGCTGGAGCCAAAAGGAATAGGATGCCCATAGGGGCAGACACGGTGAAAAGCAGCCAAAATTCAATTGGCACATTTTGGTCCCAATAATATTATTTGAAAATAATACAAATTAATTATTTGAAGACAGTTATTTAAAGATAGCGAGCATTCTCTAAATATCTTTGCATCCTCTCCAGGCCTTTCCCAATGTCTTAAGTAGAGGAGACACCCAACATTTGCTGAGTATCTCTAGGGAGTATACTTACCTTTTATTCTCTCAATAAACTTATTTGTAAGTAGCATTTGTAAGCTTCCTCCTTGTATACATGTGGAAATTTGAGAAATTAAGCAAATTTCTCCAGGTCAAACATTTAAGAAGTAGCTTATGTGGAATTGAACACTGGTCCAATTGGCTTAAATAAAGTTATCCCACTACACTTTATATATATAAAAAAAAAATAACAGAAGAAAGGGAAAATGGAATGAAGTAAGGAAGTATTTGAGAGAAGGAGTGAAGAAAGGAGAAGTTCCTTGTGCATTTAAATAGATAATATGCACAGTTTAACTTTTCAAATATTTCATACAAGCTATGTTTTGTCAAGGAATTAATGAACTGCTTAACAAATCCAGAATTTTCACCAGATACTGAGTAAAATTACCAATTGGTCACTGCTTGTTTAAATTTTTATATGTTTCCTTAATTGAGCCTATTTTCTGTCTAAATTATTTTCACGAACTGGCATTCTGTTATTTGCCCAAATCATTTCAGTAGAACATCTTTGGCATTTTCCTTAGCAATACCAACATTTTGCATGAAACCTGTGAAATTATGAGTAGGTGTCTCTGAATGCTTCAAAAACTGATTTGTGCAGCTAATTTAGCCACCTCAATGAAGCGTGATGAAGTCTTTGAGGTATGAGTGTGTAAGTCTGAATGTGTGTTCTCTCAATTGCTTTAACACTTAAAGGCTTTATCATTCATCAAAACAAGAGATGAGTAAAATGTAAAGAAGATAAAGAATATAATTCAAATATGTTCTCTTCATTCAGAAAAGGAATTATGGGAAAGTGTCCTAGGACTTCTCTCTTCATGGAGATGGGAAGTTTTCTGGACATGCCTTCTTAGTAGTAGAAACCTCTATAAATATAACTTCCTAGAAATCCTTCCTTCCTTGTGAATTCCTGATCCAGGCAAGGCATAGAAGTATGGTATTACTAGTTGGAGATTTAGCTTAAACCACAATTTTCAGCTCTTCTTGGTGGACTTCTTTCACTTAGATCTTATACTTTTATACTCTACTCCAGTCAAAACATGCATCTCAGCTCTCACCACTCAACTATGATCATGCCCATCTGAGAAAAGAAGGAAAATAGTTCAAGATGTGGTGCTTTAGACCTGAAGCTAGCATGGTGGTGGCCCTGGCTACATGCTCCAAGTGGCTTCAGTAGTCTCTCGGTCCATTTCAGCTAGTCATATGGGTAAAGAGAGTGTCAATGAGTATTCTTTTTTTTTTTGGGGGGGGGGGGGAGAAAACATCTTTTTTTTTATTATAAAGGATAAGTGAAAAAATGGAGATTATATCAAGTTACATTTTTGTAGAGATATACATTTATTATTTTTTTACATTTGCTACTTTTGAAACTTTTCCAATGATTTGTCATCTAAGAACTAGAATATTTTTTGCAATTCTCTAAGCTACCCACATTGGGAAATATGAAATCTGAAACACCAGATCTTCAGCATAAACTCTTATCCGTTGGTAAGAATATGATAAAATGTAATTACAAGTTTGTAGGTGTATGTCTAAGAGACTGGAGTCTTTGGGCTGTGCATGTGCCAGCTGGGCCTGGAACATCAGCGGAGTTGCAACACCTACTTTCCAGTTCATTGGACTTAACCAGGACAACTAACAAGGAGGTGAGGATTGACAACCACTATACCAAGGAAACGAGAGAGCCGACAACTGCAAGCAAGAGAGACCCATCAATGGGCTATATGGGATCGAAGCCTTCTCTCAATTAGAGGTGGAGTGGATATCACCACCCCAGAATCCTCAGGATTGGGGAATGAACTATGGACTAGAGTGGGCTTACTGGTATTCTACTATAGACATATTGTGATTCTAGCACTGGAAGAAATTACAACATTGATGTGGAGCCAGTGGCCACTGGAGGCTCTGGGGGCAGGGAAAGGGAAAACCAGGTGTAATACAGGGGCTTTTTTGGGACTTGGGAATCATCCTGAACGACATTACAATGACAGATATAGGCCATTTTATATCGTCAATAGGTATTAATCCTTTAACTCCTTTGAAATCCAGTCTCTCAGCTTGTGGCACAATACATTGTCCTGCCACATCCTGTCTAGATCAGCATCATTCTTGGAATAGAAGGAAGGAGAATGGGACCAAGAGGAGACTAGAGCTCCTTTTAGAAACAAACACATCTCATAGAGATTTCATTGGAAGAAAATGTGATAGATTAAAAAGTGCATATTAAACAGCCCACTTTGTAGCATTTACTAAAGTATCTTATAAAATCAGTTGTTACAAAAAATTCCAATTATAATTATTCTTTAAATTGGAATGGTATAATATGGGCCATTTAGAATAAATAAACCAGCCAGAATTTGTAATGGTTTTTGGATGTAGCTACATTTTAGAGGGAAAAAATTGGATATAATATTATAAGCAAGATAATAAAATATATAAATGAGAATGTACAGCATTAATACTCTTGTAAACATTGGGAATTCAATCTTAAAACTTATGCCATTAATGTTGATTAGATAGATCTCTTCATCTGAAAATCCATGAATGCCTACTTTCCCATAACATTGCCTGATATAGAATGTTAGCTGTCTTGCCTCTTCTCCCCATCAGTTAGATCCAGAGTAGATGCAATGTTTCAGTTGCTAACTCCTATTTGCAAATTCATGTATTGTTCTCTCTCTTCACACACACACACATACACACACACAAACACACAAACATATATGCATCATCTCCCATGAAACTGTTGAGAAGAAAGTCAATTATCAAAACCACTTTTTAATAAATTTTCCTCAGTTAGAAATTTTCAGTAACAACTGAATTTCTTTCAGTCATCCAGGAAATGCTCATATATGAGTAAACATTCTTTGTCTTTTATATAATTTTTTTTGACTGGGTGCACGTAAGTCTAATGATGAAGGCTTAATACATTCATTTTCTGGCTATAATCAGTTTAGGGATATTTCTGCTATAAAAGAAATAAAAGCACAAACCAACTCAGAAATTATAGACTAGCATGTGTTATTCATGCTGCATAGACCATGTCTTTAAATATATTCAAGTTGTGAGAATTATTGTTTTTGTCTTCATAGTCAATCAATTTGCATTTGCCTAGGCATTAAGCTACAAATGCATTTAGTTTTACCTGTGCTATCCTACTCTTGTTACAAATTTGTGTAATTTGTACTGAACTTGTGTCATATATTTTACTTGTAGAATACTTTCATTTTCCTTTTTACTTACATATGCTTCAGTGTTGGCATTAAAGAAGATGTGACCCTATCAATTTTCTTTTTGTGTTTACATTTTGATGACTATATGCTTCAGAGTAAATTCTAAGATTTTAATATTTTCCTTTCTGTTGTCTAAAGCTGTCACTCAGGATGAAAACATCGTGTTTTAAACAAACAAGGTTTCCAGTGTGTAAATGATCAATGCAATGTGTTTTGATGTGACAACTGTACATCAACACAGAAACTCGATACTACTCTCTATTATTACTTGAAATGAGAAATAATATCCTTCCTTCCAAGGGTACCCATATGCAAAATGCTCATTAGAATATTGCAGGATAGTTTGGTCTTTGGTTGAAAGCTAGACTGTCAATTCGCCACATTAGTCATGATGACAAGTGCATTAACAAGTTCTAATGTGACTTCTCCTTCAGCATTTTTTGAACAATCATTTTATCCTTTGAGAGATGGCAAGGCCAAAACCACGTCATTTTGCACTTGTTCAGGAGACATCCATTTCATTCTAATGCTTGTCTATATCAGAACAAATAAAACAATGCGTTTAGGGCTTGATGACAAGATTTATTAATGGCTTCCTAAAAATGCAGAGCTGCTAATTTTTAATAATTGGAAATCAGGATATAAAAGAACTTTTTCAAGGGTGAGATCCATAACCTTCAAGAACATCCCTCCAAGAAATCACACACCTGCGCATCAATTGTATTCTCTCTTTATCTGCTTGTTTCTCCTGCTTGCTTTCGTGGAAGACTTGCTACCATCTCTTGTATCCATAGTTTATTTGAACTTGACTTTTGTTAAGGGCATTAGTTTTGGCATCCTGCCAATATCCTTCTGAGGTCCAATTGCCAGTCCACTTAATTTTTTTATTTTTAAAGAAGCTTTAGATTACATAAATGTTACATTAAAAATAGAAGGGATTCCCATATGCCCCATTCCCTCCCCCTTAAATTGGTCTTTTTTTTTTTCTTTTGCCAGTCCACTTTTTATCTTATTACTCAAGTCTCAGGATGACCACTTGTAACTAGAAAAGGTAAATATGATTCTCACATAGAGTTTACATGTTATTGGAACTTTCTGCCCAAGAAAATATAGGAGAGAGAATGAATACAATAGATGGTAAAAAGTATTCTTAAGAAAAGTAACACAGACTATTATGTGCCAGACAGTGTTCTGAGTGGTTTATATGCATTATTTCAGTTACTCCTGAAAACAACTCATTTGGTAAAGAAAGTATTGCCTCTATGAGGTGGTTGCTCTTATTATCCCCACTTAACAGTTGAGTAAGTGGAGGCAGAAATAAGTCATATGGTTTGCTGGAGCAGCTGATGAGTATCTGAAATGGGATTCCAACCCAGAAGACTGACTCAGAGCTTAATCTCTTAACTGCTGTGCTATACTGCTCTCTGGGGGCAAGCAATTACGGTTAAAATATAAGAAATGTCAGGGGAGGCATGCTGAATTAAAAAAAACTCCTCCCTAAATGGCACTAATCACCATTTCTTCTAGTACCAATTATAGGTAGAGAACTATGCTCAATATTTTGCAGGCATAATCCAATTTAACCTTCAAAAATACAAGAATTTAGATACCATTATGTCCATTTTTATAATAACAAAATGGAGCTGGGTTGGAATCTTAGCTGTGGCATTTTTTAACACTCTGATCTTAGATATAGTTCATCTGCCAAACTCCAGCTGATTCCAAACTCCTTGCTTGTTCTATTATATTGTGCTAGGGAAAAAAAATCTATATCTCTATATATCTATTAATTCCATTTGCTAGCTTTAAAAGTTGTGGTCACCTAGTAATTTTTTAAGCCTGCGCAATAAAAACCTGTTTAGTTGTATAGTATTTACCTAATTCTGTAGAGGGAGCCACATTTCCTCAGTGCCGTAACAAAGAATAGCTCATGCATGTCCCAGCAATTCTCAGGAAAAGGTGGGTTTTGTATTTCCATAAATAGAGAAGCATATTTCTCCTTTAGTCATATTGCTGACAGCTTCTAAATTTAATAATCCAAACGCTCACTTACAAATAAGTGAAAAGAAAAAAAAAGCTTAACTTGCCTTGGGGGGGGGGCAGGGCAGGGCAGGAATCTACAAGGTAGCAGACCCTGGAATAAGTTGTATTCATGGGAAGGTCACTGCCTGAGGCTACTTGATAAACTCCAGCCTTTTCCTGTACTCACTGTTTGCCGTTTAAGCTTGGGATGCTGAGACTGATTATAATAAACTATCCAACAGCCTCTCACGTAGACTTCTCAAGAAGGTGACAAGATAAAATCAATGTAAAGCTGTAAGTAGAAAGGCTCATCATTGAATTATAATTCATAAGTCACCCATCTGATACCAAATCTGTCCTTTACTCAACTCTTGAGGATTTAGTCAATGGATCACCAAGGGGCTCCAATGACCATCTCCCACACAAATTTCTTTTCAGAAAAGTGCAGGCAAATTCCTGAGTTGACCTTGCTTTGAAAAATCTCCTTGCAGCAAGGTCATCATAATTCTTACCCACATTTTTCTGCTGTCTTGTCAGATGAATCCGTGAAATTTGCAGATTAACCCAAGACCCTCACTTGGACATTCTAAATGCACCAAATGTTCAAGTGTAACAAAAAAATTACACATCTGGTAATTCTGCATGTTATTTATAGCCTCTCTGATAGAGGCATAATTGATTCAGAAATGTAATTTACAGCTTGGCATCTCTGTTCCAAAGCCTCAATTCCATGACATCCACCAAGGAGTAATCTCACTTTTGTGGGGAAGCAGAGATAATAATTGTAAAGAATTTTTGTATGATAGCCTCATGCTTCTGCATAAAGTTTTGTTTTTTTTTCTCTTTGTCTTTAATTTGCAAAGTGGGCAATATTCATGTCAGCCACACACTTTTAATTCCTTAGTGTGATTTATGGAGGCATAAATGGAGCATAAAGTTGATCAACAAACCCTAGGGTGGTGGCAAATGGCTAAGGCAAGTATCTCTTGCCCTCTATTTTTAATTGCAACCCTCATATGAAGACACTCTACAATTTAACTAGGTAATTGTTCTCTTCAAAGAGAACATTTGTGATTTAATGCCATTTTGAGAACTCCTAAAGAATATTGGAACATTTTCTTTATCCAAGAGTAGTCATAAAATTTATTTTTCCCTTTCTATCTCTGCCTCCCCCTAACCCTTCTCAAACATAAAATTGTTGCTTTCATCTATTGCCCTAGATTCTGCCAAGTCTTATGCATATTTTGAGAAAGATTAGCTTATGTAGGGGAATTAATTTCCATTAGCTAGTGGGGTCCAGTATGAGTCTTACTGAAATAGATCAGATTTCTTATACTCACCCTCATGTCCAATAATTAGAGCTATCCGAATTCTGACCTTGCATATCTAATCTATAGAATGTAAGTCTATTTCTGTTCCTAATTAGAAGCTCAGATTTCTCTCTGGTCCTAGAAACAATCTGTTTAGTCCAATCCTTTTAGCAATGTTGTTCATCAGTACAATCCAGGACAATAAGAGCCATTCTAGGAAATTTCACCAGATCCCTGGTCATCCATTGGGTTCTAATTTCTGGACTTGCTTTTGACCCACAGTTTCCATTCCTACCTTTGACACTGATATCTCACCCCTATACTGCTACCCATATAACTTTAGGCATTAGTTCTATCCTGAGAATCCAGCTGTGCTCTTCCACATTTGTAGATATGACTACTTTGGTTAGAGATATTAGTCAAGAGGAAACCAGAATTCACTGTGGTCCTTTGGTTTGGTATTATATTTCAAAGCCTAAAAAGCAAATAAAAATTATACATAAGTCAAATATAAAAGCAGTTATTGTATTTTTATATTTCTCTCCAATCTGTCTGCCTGCTTGTCTGTCTATCTATCTATCTATCTATCTATCTATCTATCTATCTATCTATGATTAACACCATTTGTTAATGCAGATTAATATATGGTTTTCATGCAATATTCCATTATTTCTATGCTTCCATCCAGGAAAATTCCCCAAAACCTTTATTTTGAAATGAAATGTAAGTTTCTATCTTGTGTCAAATTTTTAGCCTATAACCATATTTAGGCATTTTGGTTAGTTTTATTTTGTTTACTTTTTTGTAACCTTGATGAATATCTTTGCATTTATTAAAAAATTCTTTACTGTGGACATAAAATGTTCAAGGCCCTGTTTTATGCCCAGGAAATGCAACAAACACAGTTCCTGAATTTAAGAATCTTAGAAAATAAGTCTAGAGAGGAATGGGAAAAAAGGCAAATACATTATTGTGTAAGTGCTGAAAATAAGTCATGGATATATTTGGAAGTCAGTGCTGAAAGTAAGTCATGGATACATTTGGAAGTCAGAGGTAACTTCAAGGAAGAGTGAGGTTCTAAACTCAGGCCTGAAGGATGAATAAGTATTAACCAGGTAAATGGAAATATTCAGGAAGGTGGTTATTTTTTTAAGTAAGCCACAAGTACAAAGACCTATGGGCAAGAAAAAGCAAGGCATGTTTGAAAAACTACACGTTATTTAGTGCATCTGGGACATTTAGTCTGAAGGGTTCGTGGGAATAGGGATTACTTGAGAAGATAGATTAGGGGCAGATCATGCAGGGTATTTTACAAAATTTTAAGGACTTTGTTCTTTATCCTGAAGGCAGTGGGAATCTTTAAAATATTTTAATCAGGGGCACACCATACTTGGAAATGCCCTGCAGAAAGACCACTGGTGGCCATGTGGAGAATGTATGGGTGAGGAGCAAAATGTAGACAGGGAAACTAGTTAGGAAATCATGCAGAGCATAGGTGATGATAGCTGCACTTATGGTAGTTAAGAGATTGGGAATTAGGATGGAGAAAGAGAATGTTTTCCTTTTTAAGGATTATTGATAAGACTTGTCAATTGTACTCGGCAAGTAAGGGAGAACAAACAATTACTGATAGTGTGGGAAATTGTGGGTCATGGGCTTGGAGAGGCAACCAGGAGAAGCCAGACTATGTAAGGAGTATTGATTTAAAAAGCTATGACTATTTCTGAAGAATAGGCAACTTTGAATGTGAAGTTTAGATGAGCGATCTGTGTGGGGATAGAAAAGATATTTGAGAGCCAGAGAGATACATAGGTTGATCATTTATTAGAAGAGAATTCTAGGAGTGAAATTATTCATTGAAGGTTATTAATGCATTTGACACAGTGATACCTAGAAAGGTCACAGACGTTTGCCTGTTGGCACTGCAATTTGGACTTTGGACCAGTCTGCCACTGTATTCTTAGGGACCTTTTGTACTCTGGGTCTATTGCCTGAACCCCTGGTTGCTTTTTTCCTTCCTTTCCACTATTGTAGCGCTAGCATGTGTACAGAAGAAGAATTTTACATCATGACTCACTTCTCTTGTCCTCAAGGGACAGGGGGAGATTAAATCCATGACATCCTTTAAGTGTTGTTTTAGGATTCTGAGCAGCAGCTGGAATGTGTCTACCAACAATAAACAGCACAATGGAAGGGAGGCCTTTTTCAATTTCTGGCCACCATTCAAATTGTAGACTCAGCTGTGATTCCTCAGTATTTTAATTACTGTCTCTCAAAGGGAGTTTTACTAAACCAAATGAGAGGCACCTTGATACGTGTCCATCTCTCCAGGGCTCTGCCATTCCCTGGAGACCTAACCTCTCATCTTAGAATGGATGATGCTGCCCATGATGACGATGGGGCCTGGCAGTCCTGAAGGAAAGGGAAGGACTTAATCCATTAAATGATGAACTCTTGAGCCCTGGAGAGTTGGATTTACATTAGTATACATTGGAAATTTAGGAACGTTTATTCACATAGTTACTTAGTTCAGTAATTTCCTGAAAAGACAGAAAAAGGACTGAGCCATAAATGCTGTATATAAATCTATCCAAAATGTATTCTGAGCACTTGATGCTATCTACCTGAGGGGAGCACATTTTGGTTGTGTTTCTTTGTTTTAAGAAATACCTACTATTATGTAGTGACTATTTATGAGGTACCCAGGAGTTATGTTAAGCACTTCACTTCTCTGATCTCTTTGAAGTCTAACTACAAGCCTGTGAGATAGGTGCAATCAATATCATCATGTTGTAGAAGAGGGAACAGACAAAGGTTAAGTAACTTGTTCAAGACCATAGAATGAGTAAATAATGGAACCTATATTCAAACTCAGGCAGTCTGACCCAAGAAGAGAAACTAGAGAGTACTTAAGATTCAGGGTAAAAATAATATGAGTGTCTAGGAAAGAAAGCATTCTTTTTTTAAAAAACATTTTATTTAGAAATAATTTCAAGCTTACAGGACAGTTGCAAATATAATACAAAACCCATAAATAGAATTCCAATATATCCTCCCCCATCCAGATATACAGATCCACCAATTTTTTAACACTTTTTTGAATTGTATAGAGGTTACTACAATAAAAAGCTTAAAGATAGATAGATAGATAGATAGATAGATAGATAGATAGATAGATACTGCAGAAATCATTCTTTGTTCTCTTTCAGAATGTATACTTATAATATCACAGAGGAAGGCATGTTATAGTGTAGTAATGGTATCAGTGTGTGTATGGAAGACAAGTCAGGAATTTCTAAATGTCTTGTAAAACACACTTTTGAAGCTATAAGCATCCTTGTATGATTTCCAGCAAGGAATAAGGAGATTGACCTTCGGTATCTATCTATTCTTACCCTTAATTAGCAAATATTTGTCTTCTGTGAGTGGAAACCGAGCAGTCACTGGAGTTTAAACAAGTCATAATCCACATGAAAAGAAAACAGTAATTTCTTTTTGAGAAGCACATGGGATTTCATTATTTGATTGGGTTCTTAAGGTCTCAACCTAGTCAGTGGATATCCACTGAATCCACAGCGGGTCTTGGCTAAAGCAAAAGGCCAGACTCTCTGTCTTTGATTACTAAAGAGGTACTAAAGGTAGAGTCAATATGAATTCTGTGGATGTGAGAAGACTGTGGAGTAGGGCTGTGGACAATCTTCTACATCACTGAACTCTTCACGCTCAGTTTCCATTTACTTTCTAACCTTGATTGACCTCTGAAAAGTTAGTCATTTTCACATTCATGTACATATATATTTAAAAATTCTCAATCAGCACTTTTAATAACTCTTCTGTAGTGGTTGGTTCTGTGTCCCATAGAACAAGCAAGCTGGCATTAATCTCTCGATGTTTAATAATACTGATTAATTTTCTGGTAATATTTCAATATTCATCAGTAATGAATTTTTATAAGGGCTCATCTTTGAGTCTCGATCTGCCATCTAGGACAAATCCAAGTCAACCTGGTGTATTTGGATTTGGCATTAAAGGACTTCTAAGGTCAAACAAAGAGGGTTACCGACTGTTGAACGTGATCATCAATAGTTGACACAGCACGTTAAGATGGCTCAGAATCCTAAGAGCTAAAACCCAGGAATGCTAGCAAACTGTGGCTAACAAAAGACAAGCTCTACATTACAATTTTGTGCTCACTTGTCAGTATTTATTGGAGAGTCATGTGTTTTTTTCACTTTCAGTTTATCAGTGGCTCTACTTACCTAGATGTGCTGATTCAGATACCTTTCTCAAAACAGTCAATAAACGACAATGATAGCATTATGAGGAAGTGAAAGTTTTGCAAGTGAAATTTCTCTATGTTGGCTCTAGGTTAAGGGACAGAATTACAAGAACCGTCTGGGTTTGACCTTCTGTGAATGCCAATGCCACCCTTGAATTTTTTTCTCCAACTTGGCATCTCAAAGTCTAAGGAGCCCATATCAGAGAGTGAAATTGATTAGACTGGCATCCCTATTTTCTTATAATGGCTTTCTTCCCCTCTGACCCTAATATTTTAAGCAGCACACTTGACAATCATGACATTTGTAAACATATTCACATTGGAATTTTTAAACCTTGTATGTAATTGGGGGGTGTTGTTTTGTAATAACATTAAGACAAAAGCAAAAAGGAACCTTTGAAGTGAGAAAACTCAGGATGGAATTACACTACCATTTGCTAGCTGGGCTGCTGAGAGAAGACATTTATCTCTGTGTTAATTAATTCTATTTGCCAATATTGAGTCCCATTTTAAAGTTCTAAGTTACTTATTATTTCATTTTTTCATTTATTAAATACATATATAGCACTTACTATGTGTCAGATCTTATTCTAAGCACTTTATAAATATTAACTCTTTACTGACCCTGATTTTATTCAGGGCTGTACTTCAGTTAGGGATACCCAATTTACTGGCTTCCCTTACAGATATAGGTGCTATGTGATAGCTCTGGGTGAGGCTTCCAGAAAATCTTTTGCTCTTCTGATAAAAAGGGACATAATTGACTGGCATGGTCCTTTTCTGTTTACCCTTTGTGCTTCCATCTTCCTTCACCTTCCTACCTGGAATTCATTTACAATGGCCTGAGGTCCTACAGCCATCTTGAAAAGCCACATGCTGGGGATGGAGGAGCAGGGAAGCAAAAGGACCCTGTGTCCCTGATGGCAATGTCGATCCTCTGCACCAGCCCCTATTCCCCACCCCAGATTTCCTATTGCATGAAAAACAAAGCTTTACTAGTCCAGCCATGTTGATCAGGTTTTTTGTGGCTTGTATCTGAACAATTCTAATTGTTAAATTCTGTCTGGTTCTGTTTGTTGTTCATCTGTAAAATGGAGACTGTATTGTGTGAATTTGGATTAAGCAAGATAGAACATGTAAACAGAAAGCACATGGTATGTGTCTTTGGGGGAGAGGATAAGTGGGTTTGGGAACCAAAGGATGGTATCCTTCTTATTGGGAAAACCATGTTATGTAGTAGTCTCTAATTTAATAAGCATACTCTGTCCTGAAGTATATACCCCATTATTTCAGAGTGTTTCTTCTGAACTGGCACTTCATTTGAGCCTTTAGAAGCTGTTTCGGTGTTTGATGAGGCTTGGTCGCTCTGGATGGTGCAGTGTATGATATGGCTAATAGATCCTATACTCATTGGTCCATTCTTACACTTCTTTTGCTATAAAGTGGGTACCCTGGTCGGGGGATATGCTATGTGGGATTCCATGCCTGTAGATAAGGAATTTTATAAGTCCCCAGAGAGTTAGTGCTGGGATAGGCTCTCAGGGCTCTCCGGGCATGAGAGGCAAATTCATAGCTGGAATAGATGTCTATCTCTCTCTCTCTGTAGATCTGTGAGGTACATTCTCATGGCTGCTGCAACTCCTTAACATGGATTTTGAAACTACCAAGGATTTAGTTCCAAACTTGTCTTTTGAAGCAAATTTTTCTACTACTCTATTTCATGAAAACTTTATTCTGGTTAGATTATGGACTTTTCTGTTTGGTTCCTCAACACTAGTTTGATAAGATAAAGGGAAGAAATGTAGCTCACATTTATAGCATGCCTCATGAATTAAGATTTATCTTAATATCCTATTTGTGTATTTGCTTGCTTATTTATATGTTTGCTTTACAGATAAGGAAACTGCACTTAGAAAGAAATTCTACTATGTCACAGACTTACACGTTAGGAAGTTATGTAGGGTTATTCAGAATGAGACAAATACTGAGTAGGTGCCAGGAACACTCATAAACTTGACTTTCTGTTTCATAATGTTATCCCTAAAGGAAGTTTGAAGAGTGCTCTCTCTTTTTCTTTAATCTCCTAGAGAAAATGGATCTTTCCCTAGATCAGAACTGTGAAGATTTTTGATTTGCAGTTTGTGGAGTATTTGAAATCTGGTCAACTGAGGTAAAACTATAAAATCTCTATGAGTCATAGGAAATATGAACATAGACCCATATGGAAATAAATGCATTTTTTTTCCCCAGAGTTCAAAGGATTTGCCATCTGGTTCAATCTGCTGAACTAAATTTGAAGAAGATCCCCTCTTCCCCCATTCCCTTTTTTCCCTCAACAATTTTGCTGTATGAAATCAAGCCCTGAGTTTTGTTTTGATTTAGCTCTAATTGGAGCCATGCTTTCACTGAATCTAATTTCAGTTGGAACTAATTACAGGGGAAAAGGTCATGGCTGTACTGAGAGTATTACTGTTAAAAATATATTGGCACCATATAATATTAACTCTACCGCTATAGAGATATAACTGAAGACAGAACATTTGGATCTTCCTTTTGTTTAAATCAGTAGGGAAAAATCCATACATAGCTACTGACAAGAAAATCTTTCTTGGATATAAATAAGTATAAGATTTTCAGTTGATTTGTGTCTGACAACAATCTGGGAATTGCTAAATCAGAAAACTATTTTGTTCCTATTGACTTGAAATGATGAAACAATTGTGTTTTAGTTGGTGTACTATACTTACCTACATAAAATCTTCTATTGTAATAATAATCTGATTGTCTGTAGGGGAAAAGGAAAAGACAAACACCATACCTTTTTTTTGGGGGGGAGGGGTAAAAGACATTTAGGTGCATGTGTGAGAGAAACATTTGTCCAAACTGGGAGTAAATCTTTGACTTCTAATACCTTGGCTGATATTATTGACTTGTCTGAGGCAGCCTCACTTTCCTCGCCAGAGTCACACTAGGTTTTATTAATAGGCATCTATTGGAGCATTCTCTATCTCTACCTGCTAACCAATGGTTATTACTAACTTCTAGTGTTTTGTACAAGTCATTGTCAATTAGTAATATAATATTGATGTCAGAAAGAGTGCGTCACAGAGTACGAGGTAGCAGTAGAGTAGACTGTGTTGTCTGTAGAAATTTGCTTTCATCTATTACCCAGTTCTGAGTGATGGCATTTTTTTTTCTGTGAAAATTTGAAGTATGGATATCTAATAACCTGACTCAATTTCTCCAATGTGACTGGGAACTCAACCTGTTTGGGGAAATACTGATTACACTAAGCATAAGGTTTCTTAACCACGCTTCTCTGTTTGTGCCTCCATGAGAATTTCCTATCCTGCTCTCATTTGACGATGGTGGGGTGTTGAGAGCGCTATTTACTTATAAAAAAAGAATCAGAGGTTGGTATCCTTGGGTCTCAAGTACTGAATGCAAATAATGAATGAAAAATATGAGTGACTTCAAGCAACTTCCCAGGATTGGGGGCCATTTGTCTTGGAAGGCAAGCAATGTAATATATAATTTCAAGGAGACTTATTAATGCTAGAGGTTGCTTTCAGGCCCTGGGATATCCCTTTAAAAATCACTAGTTTGATCCAGATAGAAGTGATAGAATATTTTCTAAAGTAAATCTCTACTGCTTTGAAAATACATATGCAATCCAGATGCTGGATCTGCTTAGACTTCCAAGTCTCTAGATAAGTTACACTGCAGAGGATACAGTGTGATGGTAGAGGGTAGAGAAGACCTACCAGAGTCAAATACTGTTATGCTTCCCTATGGAATTGTTGGCTAAAAGGCTCTCTTGCCCTTTTTCATTTATTTATACATTTATTTGTTAAATCTTGAGCCCACTGCTCAACACTGTATGTCTAAGGAAGAGACAGTAAAATGTGAGTGATTAATGAACCCCAAATTCTCAGCTAGGCTTACTCAATATAAGCAATCAATTTAGAGGAACAGCACAATTCTCTTTGGAAACCTTATGTAGTCTGGTCCTACAGAACATGTTGAACACTAAGTGGTCAGATATGAACCCCAAGATGCAATCAGCCCCACCGTAACACAATGACTTGCAGAATATCTGGGGAGGTCCTCCCTTAGTCTTCTGGTCCATATAAAACTGTGAATTATACTTGTATGTATCATTTCAGATGAGCTAATTGCTATCTGCTGGTAATAATGATGCCATTAAGCAGGGTAACTAATCTCAATTGTAGTAATTTTACCAGAGAGGGGAAACTTATAAAAGTGTCATACCACACCAGGGTCCTATAATCCCATCTTCCTCTCCCATTCAATGCACTGACATTTTGTAATGCTAACATAAGTAAAGAATAATCATAATACTTAGCATTTATATAGCTCTTAACAAATATTAGCTAATTAATCCTCATGCCACCTCTGAAAAGCAAGTACTATATCCATTGTTATCCACATTTTCAAAGCCTGGGACTGCAGAAATGTTAAGAGATTCTCAGAAAGGTTAAGAGACTTTCCAAAGGTCATAAAACAAGCTAGTAAGAGAAGTTAAATTCCAGCTGAGACATCATGCCATTCAGATATGTGGTCTCTTGGAGGCTTTAAGGCCTGAGGCCCAGCCTGGCCAATGTGAAGCATGCACTCCTTTTGTGGAGAAAACACTGTTCAATAACCGGAAAAGCATGACGTAGATCCATCAATATACGATTGGAAAAAAGGAGCCACATAGGCTCAATTTTTCAGTCTACCCTTGGCAGGAGAGTGTGCGGCCTTCAAAGCAGCTTCCTTCTCTTTTCTGCTCTTCTGAAATCATGGAATGAAATAAGCGAGGCTCTTAGAAAATTGCCAAGAAGTCGAGAGCCTTTCAAAATTACACTGCTCTTATCTGGGGTCACATCTGACTAGAACTCCCCACTGAGATATAACACGGGAGGGGTAGCAAATTTCACATGTTTAGACTTGAAAAAATTCAAGAGGAATGATAATTACCTGGATCATTTATCTCACTGGTAAAAAAAACCCTAACAAAATAAAAGAACAAAAAACAAAACAAGTAAAAAAAAAAAAAAAACCCCTGAAATTTACCTATCCAAATTGGGGAAGTTGTCTTGATTTAAATAAAGAATATTCTTTTTAAAAGTTACTGATTCACATGAACTAATCATGTGTGATAAAATATATTTAAGACCATAAAACTGCCTTTCAGATGCGAAAGGCTGAAATGAGTGTCTGAGCTCCTAGGAGGAATAAGAAAATGTTTGTTAAATTAGCATGAAGCCAGAGTTATAAGTGATAAAAAGCATCTGTGGGTCTTGTGAATATTTGATATGTTTTGCCAAATCAAATATTAAAAACCCAGACTATTTTCTCAAAAGTACCCCCCCACCCCTTGAGTCTCTACTATTACTAATTAACACTCATAGAATAAAAATATTCAGTTTGGTGTTGTGAAGAGGAAAACTTATCCCTTAACAATATCAATTACCCGGAGCATAGAAAGAAAAATTCTTAGGGTAGGGAAAGTAGATAGAAAATATAGCTCTAACTCTCTCTTCTTAGACTATGAGATGTTATCAGCACACCGATTGCCAACAGCACTACCTGCCATCCAGCCGACCCCTTTAAAGCACTTCGACGGATGCGACAAAATCCTTTGGCTCTTAAAGCAAAAATGTGATAATAGAGCCTGTCTTAAAGACTTTATGAAACAGAAAGGGATAACAGAGACATTAAACCATGAGATCATAGGAAGCAAAAATATCTGCCCACAATTCAAATTACAATAACATTAAGAACAATCAGCTAGATTACAAAGCCCAAGTTATTTATTTTGTAGCTCAAAATAGCTGGCACACTTTTCCGGGAATTTTGTCTTCATTGCTTGCCCAAGATTACATACTCTGGGTAGGGTGGAATTCTTCTCATAAGCCATCTTAGTGGGTTAATAGTACACACTATTATCTAGTCACCATGTAGGTAGATATTCTTAGCAGAATCTGATATAATCTAACTCAAATATTTATTTGTGTATTGGTCACTCCTGTATAGAAAGCAGATTTAGAGTGATAATATTTAATGAACATCTTATTAATATGCCAATTTTTTTTTTTTTCTGCCAGAGATTAAGTCCTCACAGAAATAGGGCGGTCTTTGGAGACAACAGGCAGACTGCTGAGCCGTGGTAAGTGGATTAGAGGCTGTACAAGCCACACCTGAACCACCTTCCTCACCTTGTAGTTTGAGAAAGTGTCATACAACAGCAAGCCTGGCCACCGGGAGAGAAACCCAAAGAAGAAACCCACTGAGAACCAACACTTTGATGGCAATTTTGAATTGTTTGTGGTACACATTTAATTTACTGTTCTATATTCAAACTTCAGTTGCAACTTAGAATAACTTTATTCAAGACAATTGTGATTTTGTGTGAATCTGTCATAGATGAACACATAGCTGAATTTATGATAGAATTGAAGGGTGAATGTGGCACTTCATATCAAATAAGAAAAAATTGTTTCATCCACACCATATGTCTTTGAATCAACTAACATCCAATTTCCTGTCACATTAGTGCTTTATGGTGTTTTCATCTGATAGGACAGAAATGTATTGGAATCATTAGTATTCTTGAGCAAAAGGCAAAGGAGAACTCACTTTCAATTCTGAAAGGATCTCCCACAAAGGTAACTTACACATTCATTACATTCTGTTGCCTTGCCTATGTAAATTAGTAATCAAATATTCTAAAGGGGTGATGGAAAATAATTTTATCTACTGCTAGCATCCTAAATCATAGTCATAGAGTTTAAAAAGTCTGATTAGGGAATTTTGTTAAGCTGTCTTCCTAAGGGTTATTTTGGTATATTTTCAAAGTTATTAAATCTTCTATAAGCATATGGAAAAAATCTATACATACATATAAAATTTATTTGGAAGGGAAATCAAATTGGATTGAAAAATCTTTTACTCTGCTCAACGTAGTCAACTTCATTTTCATTACATGAGCTAGTAGAATAAATGAACTTTGATTAAGTTTTTGGCTTCTTGGTTACATGATTGCTGTGTTAATCCACCATTTTAATAGATTGTCTTCTCTGGGTATTTTTATAAACGTTTAAGAGAGTGAATCAACAAATTAGGTTCTAATAATTATCTATTAGCAGGATACTTCAAATGGTATCTATCATTCTCTGATGTTTAACTGAAGTTCTATAAAAGTACAAGTAGAGGATGCAAATTCTCTTTAATTCTAAAGAATTTGAGATAAACAAGTAATTTAACCTATGCTAGATAGAGAAGCATTAGTTAAATTCACCCTTTAAGTATAGAGTTTTATGAGTCTTGACAAACATGTACAGTCATGTAACTACTACTACATTTAAGATATCTAACAGCTTCATCATCCCCCAAATTTACTCTTGCCCTTTGTATCTTTCAGTTAGCAAAATGCATTTAAGATTTTTCCATGTTGTTGTATCAGTAGCTCAATCGTTTTTGTTGTTGAGTGGCATTTCACTGTATGGATGTACTACAGTTTGCTTACCCATTCAGCAGCTAAAGGATATTTCCATTGTGCAAACATAAGTTTTCATTTCTCTTGTATAAATATCCAGGAGTAGGACTTCATAGGTACATGCATGTTTAATTTATTAGACTGCCAAACTTTTCCAAAGTGACTGTAACATTTTGCATTCTCATAAGCAATGTGTTAGAGTTCTAGTTGCTCTGCATATTTGTCAGCACTTAGTATTATATCTCATTATGTTTGTAACTTGCATTTTCATAGTAATGACTAATAATGTCAGACATCTTTTCATGTACTTATTTGCCACCCATATATATATATTGGTGAAGTGTCTGCCAAATCTTTTGCCATTTTTTATCGTGTTGTTTGCTTTCTTATTATTGGGTTTTGAGAGTTCTTAATATAGTCTGGATACAAGTCTTTTGCAGATATGTAGTCTGCAAACATTTTCTCCCAGGATATGACTTGCCTTTTTATTCTCTTAACTGTGCCTTTTGCAGGGAAATTTGTAATTTTGGTAAAGATCAATTTATCATTTTTTTCTTTTTTTGATCATGATTTTGTTGTGGTATCTAAGAAATATTTGCCTAACCCAAGGTCACAAATATTTGCTCTTATTTTGTTTTGAAATTTTATAGTTTAGGTTTTACATTTATGTCTATTATATATTTTGTGTTGTTTTATACATGACGCAATGTATGGGCTGGGGTTCATTTTCTTTTGCATTTGGATGCTTACTTGTTCTAGCATTTGTTAAAAAAATCTCTCCTTTCTCCACTGAATTATGTTTGCTTCATTGTCAAAATCAATTGATTTTTCATTTAATTTACATTTTTCAAAGATGCCTTTTGTCAAGTTAAGTTTCCTTTTATCCCTAGTTTTCTGAGAATTGTGTTTGTTTTCTTAAATCAGGAATGGATTTTGTCAAATGTTTTTTTCTGCATCTATTGAGGTGATTATATATATATGATGATTTAGAATGTTTGATTTTTGAATATTAAATCTATCTTATAAATCCCACTTGGTCATGATGTTATCTTTTTTTTTTTTTTTTAATATTGCCTTTGTTTTTTTCCCATTGTGTTCATCAATGTCTTTTTCTGATTTTAGGTTAATTAGGTTAATGTTGTCTTCATGAAATAAGTTTGGAAGTGTTCCCCTCTCTTTAATTTTTCTGGAAGAGTTTGTGTAGGATTGGTATTATTTATTCATTAAGTGATTGTTGGAATTTATAAATGAAGCCATCTAGTCCAGGTGTTTTCTTTGTTGGAAGATTCTATGGAAGGTTTTAAACTAAAAATTCATTTTATTTAATCTATATAGAACTCTTCAGGTTATCTATTTCTTCTTGAATGAACTTTATTAGTTTGTGACTTTCAAGAACTTTTTCTATTTAATCTAAGTTGCCAAATTTATGAGCATAAACTTGTTCATAATATTCTTTTATTTCTCTTTTAATGTCTATAAAGTCTTTAGAGCTATCCCCTCTTTTATTCTTCATATTGATAATTTTTTCCTAGCTCAAAGTTTCTGGGTAGAAGTTTATCAATTTTATTGTTCATTTTTTTAAGAGGATTTATTTTATTTATTTTATTTTTCTTTATTTATCCCCCACCCCCACCCCCAGATGTTTCTCTCATCTGTCTGGTCATTGTTTCCTCGCCTTCTCCAGGAGGCACAGGGAATGGAACCCAGGACCTCCCACATGGGAGGCGAGTGTCCAACAGCCTGAAACACATCTGCTGCCTGCAGGCTGTGGCATCTGCTTGTTGCAGCGGGGCAGAGTCTAGCTTGTTGGGGTAGGAGGCGACATCTGATCTCGTTGTGGCAAGAGGTAGCATTTGCTTGTCTTCCTTTAGGAGGCACCTGGACCCGAACCCAGGGCCTCCCATGAGGTAGGCGGGCGCCCAAGGGTTGAGCCACATCCGCTTCCCTATTGTTTATTTTAAAGAAGTAGCTTTTATTTTTTTTAAGTTTTTAAATCTAGTTTTCTGTTTTCATTTTCATTTCTGTTTGACTCTTCATTATTTCCTTCCTTCTGTTTACTTTGAGTTTAATCCCTTCTCTAGTTTCTTAGAGTAGAAGTTAGATGATTAATTTGAGACTCTTTTTTTTTTCAACATATGCCTTTAATGCTATACATTTCCCTCTAAGTTTTAGCTGCATCCTGAAATTTACTTTATGTTATGTTTCAATGTTCATTAACTTAAAGGTATTTTCTAATTTCTCTTCTGACTTCATTTATGTCCCATGAATTATTTAGAAGTGTGTTGCTTGATTTCCAAATATCTGGGGATTTCCCAGATATCTTTACTTTAGATTTTTAGTTTAATTCCATTTTCATTAGAAAACATGCTTTTATGATTTCAATTAATTTAAATCTGTTTAAATTTGTTCCATGACATAAAATATGGCCTATATTAGTGAAGATTCCATGTGTGCCCCAAAGAATGTTGTTCTGCTGTTGTTGTGTGGAGTGTTCAATAAATGACAATTAGGTTAATTTGGTTGTAGTATTGTTCCGGTTTTCTGTATCCTTATGAATTTTGTCTACTACTGATGTCAATGAAAGGAGTAGATTTTGTAGATTTGTCTATTGCCCTTTGATTTTGCTTTGAGTATTTTGAAGTTCTGTTGTCAGGTGCATAAATGTTTTAGATTGTGATGTCTTCTTGGTTAATTGATCCCTTCATCATATGTAATGTATTTTTTTTTGTCCCTGGTAATATTATGTTTTGTGTAATCTTCTTTGTCTGGCATTAATATAGCCACTATACCTTACTTTGGATTAGTATTGGCATGGTATCTCTTTTTCTATCCTTTTACTTTTTTTTTTTTTTTTTAAATTTTACCGGGAGGTCCCGGGGATCGAACCCAGGTCGCCCCATATAGGAGATGGACGCCCAACCATTTGAGCCACATCTGCCCCCTCCTTTTACTTTTACTCTACCTTTAACTTTATACTTAAAGTGAGGCTATTTTTGACAGCATATAGTTGGTTGTGTCTTTTTATCCAGCTTGATAATCTAAGCCTTTTAAATGGTATATGAAAACCATTTACATTTAATATAGGTATCGACATATTTGGATTAAAATCTATCTTGCCAATTGTTTTCTATTTGTTCTATTCATTTTTTTGATGTTGTTCCCCTTTCCCATCATTTTGTTCCTTCTTTTGGATTGAGTATTGTTATTACTCCATCTTTTCTCCACTATTGTCTTATTATTTATGCCTCTTTTAAAAATATGTTCTGTTGATGGCCCCATGATTTACTATATACATCTTTAATTAATCACAGTACTCCATCAAATAATAGCCTACTACTTCATGCGCTGTATAAGAGCCTTACAACCATGTGCTCCCAATTCTCTCTCATTCCTTGTGCTACTATTGTAATATATTTTACTTTTGCATATGCTATAAACAGATAATGCATTGCCACTGTATTTTCTTTAGTCAACTATCTTTTAGTTAAAAGTAAAATGAGAATTTAATATTTACATTCATTTTTGCTATTTATAACACTATTTATTTATACCCTAGTTTCCATGTGTGTTCTGCTCTTGTTGGGTGAAGTGTTCTATATGTGTCTGTTAGGTGTAGTTGGTTTATAGTGTTATTCAAATATTTTATTTCCTTATTGATCTTCTGTTTAGATGTTCTGCTATTGAAACTATTAATGTAAAACCATTTATTTCTCCTTTTAAATTTGTCAATATTTGCTTCATGTATTTTGAGGCTTTGCCATTAGGTACATATCTATTTATAATTGTTATGTCTTCTTGTTGACTTGACTCCTGTTGAGTGAGTTACTACAGTGTTGTATCACGGAAACACAGATTCAGGGCACAACAGAACCCTTCAGCAAATGATCCTTTTATTACTTACACAATATAAAGCTTACAGAAAGGGCAAATAATCTCCTTAACATTTACACAACACAAAGAGCCCCAAATAGTGTGGGAAGAAGTCTCATCATGGACAGTCTCCTGGGGTGGCCAAAACTGTTCCCAGTTGTGGTTGGTAGATGGTAGCTCTGTATACCTCCACTTTGCATTGAAGAAGAGAGACAAATCTATACTGTTTAAGTGTAATTTTTATCCACATCAGGAGGAGTGGGCCCTGCCACTGTGAATTCCTGTTCTGATAAGCATCTCACGCTGTTTGTTCCTGGTTTCTGGGTTTAAGGTCTGGCTGGACCTTTTCATTAGACTTCACATATCCTCTATCTTGTGCGAGGACACACAATAGAATAGGAAATGGGAGTAATGGAAGGCCAGAGGAGGGCCTCTTAGTGTGTGTTTGTGACTTCCTCAGAGAATAAGGTTGGGTTAGGTGAGGTCTGGGTGATGGCCCCTTAACAAGTGTCTGTGATTTCCCTAACAACCTCTTTGTCAGTATATAGTGACCTTTTTTGTCCCTTGTATCAGTTTTTTATTTAAAGTCTATTTTATCTGATATTAGTATGGCTACCCCTGATCTCTTTTGGTTACTATTTGCATGATATATTTTCCCCATTCTTTCACTTTCAATCTACTTTTGTCTTTGAATTTAAGGCGAGTCACTTGTAAATGGCATATAGTTAAGTCCTCCTTTTTTTAAATCCATTCTGCCAATCTCTGCCTTTTGACTGGAGAGTTTAATGCCTTTACATTTAAAGTTAACTACTGATAATGAAGGACTTTTTTCTGCCATTTTGCTATTTGGTCTTTGTAAGTCTTATACCATTTTTGTCCCTCAATTCTTCCATTAATGTCTATGTTCATATTTATTTTATTTTTTTTTTAGTATGTCATTTGAATCCTTTCTCAATTCCATCTGTAGGTATTTTTCAGATATTTTCTTTGTGGTTACCATGGAGCATACCCTGAACATACTAAATCTATAAAAGTCCCATTTGATGTGATATCAATTTAACTTCAATAGCATTCACAAACACTGTTCCTATACCCTGATCCCTCCACCATTTTGTTATACTTATCGATTATGTCTTTATACATTGTTTGTCCAAAACCATAGGTTTATCAGTAATTTTTATGCATTTGAATTTTAGAATCTGTCAGAAGTAAAAGTGGAGTTACTTAATCTTATTGGAACTTCCTTGGAATTCTCAGAATTCTCTCCTTTTCCTTGGCATTTGACAGTTTGACTACTATGTGTCTGGACATGGTTCTCTTCAAGCTTATCTTGGTTTAGGTTCATGGGACTTCTTGAATGTGTGTATTCATATCTTTCATTAAATTTAGGATGCTTTTTGGCATTATTTCTCTCAATATTCCTATTGCCACTTTCTTTCTTCTCTTTCTGGGACACCCATAATATATATATTATATGCTTGATGGTGTCTCACAGGTCTCTTAGTCTCTGTTCACCTTTTAAAATTATTTTTTCTTTCTCCTCCTCAGCCGGAATCATTTCAGTTGTCTTGTTGAGTTTACTGATTCTTCCTTCTGTTAGCTCCAATCAGCTGTTGAAACCCTCTAGGGAATTTTTCATTTCAGTTATTTTGGTCTTCTACTCCATTGTTTCTGTTTGGTTCCTTTTTAAAATTTCCATCTGTTTGCTGAGATTCCTATATTGTTCACCCATCATTTTCCTGATATCCTTTAGTTCCTTTTCTATGTTGTCCTTTATCTCCTTGATATACTGAGGTTCATTTTTTTAAAAAAATCTTTGTTCTGTATGTAAAAAATCTGGTCATCTTCATTCATGGTTTGTGAATTTTTATCTTGTTCCTTTGGAAGAGCCATCATTTACTATTGTAATCTTTTTGTGCACAGTGTACATGTTAAAGATACATGTGATATCCTTGAGTACCAGGAGCTAACAAAAACAACAACTCAAAGCAGAAACCACCTTGGAGATTGACTTTGCATTGGCTGGTGTTTTCCTTCAGAGTTTAATCCTCCTATCAGAAGATCAGCCCAAAGTGTAAGTGAAGTGCAGGGTCCTTGCTATCATTTCTGAGCCTGTGTCTAGTCCTGGGCTTGTGCTCACTCATGGTCTTACAAATTCTTGTGTTTATAGTAATGCAAATGTCTCCTCTACTCCCTATGAAATAGACTCCCTCTTCCTCATGAGTGTTCTACTGTATGCCTTAAACTTGGTAATTCTTTGCCCTGGCCAAATAATTAGTTATTTATTACATTGCTTTAGCTGTCAGCAAGATGATTCTGTCTGCAGGACAAGTTCTGAGAGCAGAAACTAGAGACAGTGTCTTCCTCATTCAGTCTTTCACGTTGCCACTTGATACATTGGCACTGACACACAAGCACCCCAGTCTGAGCATCAGAGTTACTCTGCTCCCTCTAGAACAGGGCTAGGGACCCACCATGGAAGCCCAGGTCAATTCTACAGTGGTGTTGGGGAAATGGTCAGTAAGAGTGCCTCAAACATTTCCTACCATTTTTAAGGCTGCATTTTCTTGATTTGACACTCTCCCAGGTATCACTACCCTAAACTGTTTTGAGGAAGATAGCTTTGCCAGTTTTTGCTAAATGAGAATGGCACCCTGGAGCATTTTACATTGCCATCTTGGTTGACTGGCAGTACTCAGGTCTTTTTAAAAAATGTATGAAAATGTATGAAAATACTGTGCTGTGCTTTCCCCATCCCCTGAATTCTCCAGCATGTATTTTTTTCTGCCAGGGTATTAATGTGTGGATTTCAAGTAATTTACTCAGGAAGTGAGCTGGGTTTGTGTTTGATTGCTATGGTTACTCTCTGTACATCACTGGCACCAGAATCCTCTGTGCTACCTTTTGTTTAGAGTAGGGTAGTATTCCACCCTCAGCTTCAGACCCTTCTCATGAGTATGCACCTCAGATTGTCTCTTCCCCAAAACTTTGCATCCTTCCCCTGAACTAGACTGCTGTTACTTATTATTTGGTGGTGGGTGTCGGGGGGATAGTCTCTCTTGTCTTCTTGCAGGCTTAGTCTTAGGCAAGTTCTATGTTCCATGGTCTTGAGAAAAAGACTTTCTCAGTGATCTTGGCTCCTGCCCATACTAAGTGGTAGGATATCTCTATTGGTCTAGGCCAGGATAGATTCTAGCCCCTTCTTTAGGGGTAGAGGATTTCATTTTTGTTTCCTTATCCCTGCCTTAATGAATTTCAGTCATTACTTGGGACCACAAGGTTTGCTGTGCATGAGTTATGTTCTGTGGTGAGGAAGGATCCATTCAGGGCTCTGTGCATTTCCTGCAGGATAGATTGTTTTCATTCACCAGGCACACACAACTGTTGGGAGCTGTCTCTGGCTTCCCACGCTGTACCCATTTTTCTCATGGAGAAGAGTCTATAAGTGGGTGTAGGTTCTTCCTGTGTCTGAGGCTTTTAGGGGTTCTATACTCTCATACTAACCCACACCTGACCTTTAACAGGTTGTTTAAAAATTTTAAATGAAATACTGTTTCACCTTTTTAAAAATAAAAATTTATTGAAGTATATCATTCATATATGGAAATACATAAGGAATAAATGATAGTAAAATTTGTGAGTTTACAAAACAAACATGCATATCATCATACAGGGCTCCCATACATCTCCCCATCACCCACACCTTACATTGTTATGAAACATTTGTTATAAACTATGTGTATTAGTCAGTCAAAGGGGTGCCTATGCAAAGTACTAGAACTCTGTTGGCTTTTATAAAGGGTATTTATTTGGGGTAGAAGCTTATAGTCACAAGGCCCTAAAGAATCCAACTCAAGGTACTATAAGAGGTACTTTCTCTCCCAAAGTCTGTTGCTACATGTTGAGCAAGATGGCAGGTGACATCTGTGAGGGTTCAGCCTTCCTTCTTCCTCTTAAGGCTCTGTGGTCCCAGCTTCTTCTGATCTCAGCTGTAGGCTGGCATAAGGCTGGTCTCTCTCCCAGGGGCTCGTTTCTTTCCGGGCTCAGCTGCTCTGGTCTCTTCACACGGTCAGCTGTAGGCTATCAGGCTCATCTCTCTTCCCTGGGCCTCTGCCATGTATAATGAGCTGTCTCTCTTCCTCTGTGTTCTTCTTCTCTGTGTGTCTACTTCTATGTGAGAGTCTGTTTTATCAGCCCACTGAGGGAGTGGGGACTCAACACTGAGTTGCACTCTAATGACATGGTTGAATCAAAGCCCTAATCTTAACATAATTTAATCAGATGTATCACCTGAATCTAATGCAATCAAAGGGCTATCATGCCCAGAGGAACAGACCAGTTTATAAACATAATCTATATCTTTTTTGGATTCATAAATAATATCAAACTGCCACACTATGAAAGAGCATTATCAAAATATTACTACTAACTATAGTCCATATCTTACATTTAGTGTATTTTCCCCAACAGACCCAATTATTAACACCCTATATTAGTATTGTACATTTGTTATCATTCAGGAGAAAATGTTCTCATATTTGTCCTGATAACCACGGTCCATCATCCACTGCTGGATTACCTGTGCTAATAGTCCCATGCTTTGTGCAATTCATTCAAAGTGTACACTCAGTGGCTCTCATTATCACCACAGAGTTGTGCTGTTATCACCTCAGTCAATTTTAGAATGTTTAAATGAAATATTTTTTACCTACTTCTATGGTGGCCGTGCCTTCTACCTCAGGTGATCCAGTGTTTGCGCCTACATCTCTCCTTGGAGAGATGTTTGTGTTTATGCTTGTTTTTCCTTAAATTTCAGGGTACTTGGCTGCTGTTATGTCTGCCCTCTGATAGGTTTGAAGAAAATTGTGATTTTGTAGTTTATCTTGCTTTTCTTTAGGTTAATGCTAGAGTGACTCTTTTTCCAGCTTTCTACATCCCAAGGGGAAGAAGATGATACTGTTTTAAAATTTCAATTTCCAATTGTTCATTGCTATATGTGGAAATAAAGTTGCTATTTTATATTGATCATGCAATTTGAAACCTTGCTAAACTCCCTTATTTGGTCTGGTGGCTAGTTTTGGTACATTCCTTAGGATTTTCTGGGTAGATAATCATGCCATTTGCAAATAAAGACCGTTTTATTACTTGTTGCAATAAGAGAGGGAGATAAAGACTACTATGGTATTTCTATCATAAGATTCCTGCCCCACCCCAAGTAGATTTAACGCCTATCTGACTTTCGGTATTTTCTTAGGAGTTCTATAGATGAACATATATAGTCCTTTAGAAACATCACTATTGTGAGAAAAAATTTCTTTCTCTGTTACTTCTACCTTTAAAAATATAGTATATGTGTATCTATTAAATGTAGTATCTGTGCATGTCGTAGTTAAAATATTTGCATTGTGAGACCTGAAGTGTGAGCAAAGAATTTTTTTCTCTTCCTTAAATGCTAAATCTTTATAGAAACACAAATTCAAGCAATTTTATTTTTATTTCTTTGAGGCCTGGCAATTTTCAAACTTTATACACCCTTACCGGCAACATTTCATGTACAATGTGTATTTCTGCTTCAAGATAGCTGATTTTGAGTTAATTGTTTCTCTATCACACTTTATGAACACATTTTTTTCAGTTGTCATTAAAGGCTAAACCATAAGCAATGTGTTTAGTCTTCTGCTCACCCAATCACATTCAGCCTGAAATATCAAAATTCTGAAGAAATTCCCTGTGGAGTAGGAAACACAGCTGTTTTATCCTACTAGGCAGCCTGCAGAGAGATACAATTTTCCTTGAGGGAAAGGACACTCAAGTTTTGAGAATCTAGGTAGTGCACCATTGAGGAAAAAGCTGAAAATAAAATGGACCATCTTTTTCAATTCTGTTGTTCAGATTATAAAGAAACCCTTTGTTCAGACTTCATGTCCTCCTCCTCCTTCCTCAATCTTTAGTCTTTTAATATTCTACCCTTAACTATATGGGTAAGCTGCAGAAAAGATTAAACTTAAAAATATACCAGGAATACAGAATGAAGGGAGGTGATTGATCTTTGAGTAGGTATCCAACAGTGCAATGAAATTCTCAAGCAGGTTCCTTTTTATTTCAAAATGGGTTTGATTCAGAGGGATTTTATAGCTGCTAAATCATGCAGTTGGCAGAGATTTGCGTGCTTCTCACAGTTACTTTGAAAGATGTCAAATTTGGCAAAGGCAGTAAAAATACTGGGATTTACTGAGCTTGCTGTTTTTTTTTTTTTTTTACTCCCAGAGAATGCTCTAAAATCCAGCTTGTTCAGAAGTAATACAATATAACACAAGTGTGCAGAATCACAGGTTCATGGAAAAAGTGTGGCTTTCTCAGTGTGTTGCCACTACATCTTTGGTGTAAGCCTGGAAGCCTGTGCTCTCTGTTAAAAAAGTTCCTCGTTGCCACCAGCAGGCATGGTTTCAATGTCATTGCTGATGGCATCTGAAAATTGCTCGTTTCCAGCATGATAGCTGCTGATTGACCTTGTTTTGCTTATTAAGAGAGAAGTGGGTCTGAACACGCACCTTGGACTGGTCGCTATACCTACACAGGACCACTACTCTGTAGCAGTATAGTCTAATTACTTTATTCCCAGCTCCACCAGTAACTTGCATAACCTCTCCATACCCTGGTTTTACCACGTGTAAGTGGAGATAACATACTACTTCATTAAGCTGCTGGGGGATTAAGTGAACTCCAAAGTGCTTAAGACGGGCACATGGTAAGTGTTTGGAAAATGCCATTATGCTGTTATCACTATTATGGCTAATAAATGGTATTTATTATTATGATTACAAGTCCAGAAGAATAGATTATTATTTAAAAAGCTGACTTTTTCTTCACAATACAAATGGTGCAACTGTTACCGCTATACTTAATATATAATACCTTACCTTGGTCTTGTCTGGGAGAAAGTGATGCCCCCCAGTCTTTCTGAATGCCTTGATGCGGCTCTGTAGGTCAGATTTGGATTAATCTCTCTCTGTACCTAAATTTTTTTTTCATTTTTTAAAATTAATTTTGCTTCTAGAGCCGAGCTACTGGCCCTTTTGATGGATAAAACCTATTAATATACAAAAGCATATACAATATAACTGAAGGATGCACCCAACTGGTCCAGGTAATTGGCCAAGAAATTGTTCACCCCAGCAAACAATGTAGAAATTCATTCCTAAAATCCAAAGGCATCTGTGGCTCAAACAAACCTTGGTTATAGGACATAGAATCAGTGCTGTAATTCTAAGCACTTGCATTTATGATATCAAGAGCTCCATAAATATGGCTTTTACTATATCTAGCTATGTGTTTGTCAGTGTGACAAACAATTTTTACATTTAACCCACAGAACAAGCCTATGAATTAAGTACCACTGTCATCCCCATTTTAAGATGAAGATTCATTCTCACGTCAGAGGAAAATTTTGTTAATTAATATGACCTTTGATTTAACTCTTTGAGATCCATTCATTCAGTCAGTCATTTATTCTCATTCAAGTAGGAACAGCATTCATCTTGTTGATTACTACAACCCTGAAGCCCAGAGCACAGTGCCTGATAGGGTACACACTCAATAAATAAGCATTTTAATCAAATGTTAATAAAGAGATTCTGAAGAATTTTAATGTCTTCATTGTATAGATCTTTCTAAAATCCCATTCTTAACTATAAATGAAGTATACAAGCCCCTGGTTCCTTGAAAAAATGGCGAGGGTAGATTAAGGTAGAAACCAAGACTATTCAAACTTCAGGGATTATCTGAAACCGTGACTAAGCCTCTACTGCCGGAATAAAGGGCATCAAGCCGAAATTAAACCATCAAGACAAATAAGATGTCAGAAGCATTTACCTAAATCTCACCATTCTGCCAACCTCACTGACTATAGATGAGAAGGCCCAATATTGTAGTCTGTTGACAGATAATTTAGGGACAAATATTATAGACCACCTCACTATATTTTCCCCAAAGAAGCCCAAGAAACATGTTTAAAACTGTAACTTGGTTTGTCCCACATCTTCACTTAAAAGGCATCCGTGTCTTGCTGTGACATTTTCAATGACATACAATCACTTCTCTGGCCTACCTGACCTTCTACAATGTGGCCTTGTCTACCTCCAGACTCGTCCTCTCACCTTCCAAATTTCAACCACACTGCCCCTTGCACCTCAAGGTCCCTTTCGCTGCTGTTTTCTGCCTGGAGCTTAATGTGCCAGCTCTTTGCATGCCCTGCTTCTTCTGACCCTTCAGTTTCAGCTCAAACGTCACCCTCATAGAGACTTTCCCAGACTACTGCATCGAAACTGCACTCTACTTACATACTCTCTATTGCAATACTTTTGTCTGTTGATGAAAGGAATTGTCTTTATTCCTTGGTAGGCTTCCTCCAAATGTACAAAGTAAGCTTAGCATGGGCAGGAGACTTAAATTTTTTGCCATGTTTAAAACTGGTAGAGAACCTGGCAGATGGTATATCCTCAACAAATACTTGTGGGATACGTTACTGCCTAAACAATACAATGCTGGGTACTGTGGGGTAGTCTCGAATATAGAAGGTACATGTTTTTGGTGATCTGAGAGTTCTAAAAATAAATGGACATGACACTACTTGACAAGGACTCGGTAGCGCGATATTGGAAGCTATATGTGCCCAAAACTGGGCAGAGGGGACCAGCAGCAAATGAAGACTTACACTGGAGTTGAGGATATTCAGATCATATAACCTGCCTGGTCCAAGAGAGGATATTGGAATGAAGGATCAAAAGGGCTCTGAAAAGATCAGGGATGATTGGGATAAGCATACCAGCATGTTTATCACAGCTGGAGAGGCACTGGCTGGGACAATTCTATCTTGAAGTCCATTAGGGCAGTGATTGGTATCTGGAATCTGTGCAAATGAAGCAGCACTTCTCCCAGTGCTGTGGGGCTGTCCCCAAAAAGGACCAGTTCAGAGAGTGAGCAGAGATAGGAAACTGCAAGCCATCAGATGGGGCTGAGATGGAGCCACGGGTGCCCTGTGCAAGTTTTCCAAGAAAAGATGAAATGGGACTCTAAAGTAGTGAAATTAAGGTGGTGAATCAGGAGTTATCTCACATGCATTTTCTTAATCCCCATAAACAAGCCTTTTAAAATTTAATTAATTAATTAATTTATTTATTTATTTATTAATTTTTATAAACAAGCCTTTAAGGTAGGTGACTATATTTCTATTTTACAAATGAGAAAACAGACGCAGAAGAGTGAAGTTACTTTGCCAAATTCATTTAGCTAGTAGGTGCTGGGGCGGGACGCACACTCAAACATGCTGTTTCTAGCATCTGTCTTACCTAAGTTGGTGTTTCCTTTATCCTTTCGCTCTAAAAGATACGTGATGGTAGAGGTCGGTAGAACTTCAGTACTTAGGTGTTCAGGCTGAATTACTGCATCCCTGGACTGAAACAGAATTATTTTCTGTATTTTTAGTGCCTACACTATTGAAATAATTAGCATTCTTCTGTGGACACAAATAGAACTATGTTTCACAAAGTCTCTGATGGCATGAAATTTCATGCCCCATGTTCTATTACATTTCAGAGCAGTATATTCATTCCTTTCCACTGCCTTCTAGAAGATCTGGACTTCATGTTGTGCTTGGGAGTCATTGCTAAATGATGGAGAGGGTGGGAACATGAAAGGAAAATGATAAGTACTATGCCTCCCCAGGTATTAAATGTACTTGAGCATAAGAAAATATCTTTTCTTTTAAAAGTCTGTACATTCATATGAATCACCTCTCCCCATCTGCTCTAATTAAAGACATTCCACTCTATTTACTCCATTGTGAAGAAGTTCAGAAAAAATATTGGACTGACATGTGTAGACTCTAAAATTTATTTCCACAGGCAAACAGTAATGGAGCTTTCTCTCTCCACATTTCCAATTCCCTTCCCACATTACGTGTGGCTTGTACCTTTTTTACCAGCATGATTAGCAGGTAAGAAGCACAAAGAACATTCTTTAACTGAAAGTAATATAGATAGGAAAGCATTTTTTGACCTTGGGTCTCAAAAAGAATACTCATCACTATGACAGTGACCCTAATGCACCAACCATGAACTAGGCATTGTGTTCAGAGAATTAAATACTTTGTTATACCTGATACAATAATTGTGTTTCCTTATTTTACATATTCATAAATTGAGATTTGGAGAAGTTAAAATGTTACCAAGCTCACAAGGTAGGACAGGGGCCCAGCCAGAATTCAAACCTAAGTTTGTTTTGTTCCTCAAGCTCATCTTTCTGTCACTGTGAATAAACATCTAACTTCCTGAAGTCTTTACAAAGACATGTGCTGCCCAGTGAGTCATGAGACAAGGAGAAAACCCCATGCAATCTCCTAGAACAGTGAATCCTTAAGTAACACGCAGTGAAAGAATTTGGGTATCAGGAATTCCAGCTGGGAGTGTGACCAGCCAGATGAGCCGGAGCCTCAAGGAGGCTGCATGAGAATTTCGATGTTTTTCCCTTTCATATTTTAACAAGAAACAGCAAATTTTCATACACAAAAAAAGAAATACCATTTGATATGTGCAAGAAGCCTGTTGCTGGGTCAAAACATCTTTTCTGAGATACTCAGTCATCTGTTTTCCAGCATCCCCTGGAGGTCAAAGACCATTTTCCCTTCTGGTTCTTAAGTCTACAAGGTTGTCTCAAAGCTGTATCTAGCAGGCAGCTCTTTCCAAATGGAACGCTGAACATATTTTCTCCCTTGTTGTCTCCTCATGCAGTCAGTTTCCTTCTGTTGCTGGCTTGAGGGGTTCTCTCTGTTTAGTGGCAGCACAAGGGAGCCAGTTTTGCAGCCTTATCATGGAGTCATGTTCCGTGTTTTCTCTTTAATCCGAAAGCAAGTCTGCCTAATAGAATTATAATGCACAAATCAGTCTTGCTAGCCTAAAGCAGTATTTCATGGCACATGATACTGTGTGAGACTAGAAGATCCTCCCAACCCTGAGAAGTGATGATTCTGTGACGAGGTTAAATTTTCTTAGACATGGCAACAGAATAACTACTTGTTTCCTCTTCTCTCTCTCTCCCTCTCTCCCCCTCTCTCTGTTCCTCCCTTCCTCCCTCCCTCAAAGTTCCTCAGCCTCAGCTCTATTGACATTTTGGGTTGGAAAATTCCTTATTCTAGTGGGGCTGTACTGTGCATTACAGGCTGTTTGACAGCACCCCTGGGCTCTACTCGCTAGATGCCAATAGTACCCCCCAGTGTGACAACCAAAAATATCTCCAGGCACTGTCAAATGTCCCCTGGAGGTAAAATAGCTTTCAGTTGAAAATCACTGTTGTCTCTCTCTCTCCCTTTCTCCATACATAAATGCTCTAGCACTTTGAAGGGACAGGTTTTTTAGTAAAATTACCAGTTGTATACATGGTACTTATGAAGTTATATGCATTTGACTATGGAAGGAATTCTGCTGCCTCTAAAAATACACTGCTAGCTGTTTCTTTAAAGACAAAACTTGGGGTTGTATAAATTCTTAGGCCTGTGCAATAGCTTGAAATCATCTGGAGTTGAACCAGCCCCAAAGCCTGATACACCTGCCCTGGAGTTTGCAGAGGGAAAGAGAGAGGGGGCGGAAATCATCTCAATTTTAGAAAAATGAAAGCCTAGGAATAAATTGCTTTTAGCTCCCGAACAATTCTGGCTTCTGGATTTCAATTCAAGGCGGTAATACATGCTTCTTTCAATTGCTCTCCACTCCGCATAATGGTGCAGGTCAGAACAGTAGCAGGGAGGTGCTGGGTGCAGAGCTGCGGCTTACAGATTAGTTTCCCTGATGCCTAACAAGAGAGGCCTGGCCTCCTTGGGGACCAGTGTGGAAGGCAGCTCCCTTCCTTCTCTGGGTGGGATTTTTTAATGCATTAATGCAAATGATCTATTTCAGTCTGTGTGACTTTTCCAGAGGATGGTAAATTTCAGCCTTGCTAACCTACTGAACTCCAAGAAGTTGTCCTCAGGCTTTTAGTCCCTAAAAAAAGTTCTGATTCCTGGATTCAAGCAGCTTACACACCGTGTTAGGAGACAAGAGCCTGATCTACTGCATCCCCTGAAGACTCTCTGTTCACTGGGAAGTCAATTCATCTCTCCACTGAGATACCTCTGTACTGGAGAACAGGTCCATTTGCACTTATCCCACTCCATTGTCACATGTTTGTTTACTTGTTTGTGTCGCCATGAAGGCTGGGATGATGATATAGCCAATTTGTATTCTTAGTATCTTGCAAAAGTCTTTGCATAGGGTTAGTGGACTTCTCTGTTCCCTTTAATGATAGGGAACAGGAGGGGCTTTCTGAAATTCTTTACTTCCTGGAGTCCATGGCACTCTTTTCCTCTCTCACTGTTCTTTCCTTTTTTTCTTTGCTTTGTAGGTCATTCTTACTCTATGATACTCTTAAACATAAATCTTTAAGGATTTATCCTCGATGGTCCATTTTATTCATTCTGCATCATTTCCTTGAATGATCTCATCTATTCTCATTGGTTTAACTGTACAGACTATTGATTCTCAAATGTATTACCTTCTGTCCTAACTTCTTTAATATTACTGGTGTCCTTTTAAGAAGAGGAAATTTAGAAACAGAGAGACAGAGACAGAGAGAAAGACAGCCATGTGATGGAGGCAGAGATTGAGTTATGCCACCACAAGCCAAGAAAAACCATGGATTGGCGGCCACCCACCAGAAGCCAGGGGAGAGGCGTGGAATGGATTCTCCCTTTAAGAATCCTTGATTTCAGACACCCAGCCTTCATAACCGTGAGACAATGAATTTCTGTTGTTTAAGCCAACAGCAGTGTCTTTGTGGTACTTTGTTATAGCAGCTCTGGCAGACTAGGACATATCTCCTAAATGCATTTTGTTAAGCCTATCCCCTTTCATCTATTTTTATCATTACTGTCCTAGTAAATGTCCTCAATATTTCTCGATAGACTCTTACCATTTTCCTTGATTCCATTTGTGCCTTTCTTAAATTTAGCCTTCTCACTGCAGTCAGAATAGTTGTCTAAAATAAAAATCCTCCTATGATCCATCCCTTTCCACCCTAACAACTGGTTTTCTATAGCATAAAGTCCAATGTCCTTAGCATAGCCTGGCCCCAATCTACTTCTCTGACCTCACTTCTTAGGATTTGTTCCAGTTACTATTGCCATGTAACATTATTCCATAACTTAGCAGTTTAAAATAGCCCTTTTATGTTGCTTACAGACTCTGTGGATCAGAAATTTGGGCAGGATCAAGCAGAGATGGCTTTTTTCTGATTCACATTATCTGAGACCTCAGCTGGGAAAACTTAATGGCTGGAGATGACTTGATAACTGGCAACTTGAATCATATAGTGGCTCATCTTACAATTATTCTGGGATGGCTTAAAACCTAGGACTATCAACCTCAGTGCTACGCATGGCTTGGTTGGTTTATGGTATGGTGGGCTCACAGAGTTGAACTTTTTACATTACAGCCCAAAGATGAAAGCCAAAACCCTTTTATGGCCCATCCTTGTGAATCACACAAATTCACTTTAGCAGTTCTCTTTTTCTCTAAGCAGGTACGAGTCCACCCAGATTCAAGGAGAGAGTACATAGACCCCCACATCATGATAAGAAGAGTATTGATATTTTGAGGTCAAATGTAAAGCCATCATACATCTAGTCCTTCAACCTCTATATGAAATGAACAACTGTAGTTCCTTACACATTTGTTAATCCGTACTCTTTTACAAACCCATGCCTTTGGTCATTATGTTTTCTTTGCTAGAATATGTTTTCTATCCTTATTTACCTAATAAATGGATATGAAGGGCCATGTATTTTTCTTTGAACTCTCAGTGCAACTTAATAAAAGGCAAAAGACTGTCATGATTTTGAGTTACTCTGTATTGATTATTTATGACTTTGTGATTCAAATATTTTAAATGTATTATGCAGAAAATATTTCTAAAACATGAGTCCAGAAATTGTAGCAACATGGTATACAAGTAGCCACTGTCTCTTTTCTGCCCAAGGAGATATTTTTAACCAGTCAGGTTACTCTTCCCACAAGGGTCTGCACTTGACCTCAGAATCTTTCTCAACACAAAAGTTGAGAAAGTAATTTTCAAGTCTTTGGAGCACACTCTTTCCTGTTTTTAATCAGAGAATAATTAAACTTTTTCTTGATGCTTTGGTTTTTGTATCAATTAATGTACTGCCCTGCAATGTAGTATTGGAGGAGATAGAGTTGGTAGGCAACCTGAAGAAGGAATAAAATCAATTGGATACTTACTACATGCCACACCAGGCAAACCTACATCATGTCCTTTGAAACTTATCAATAACTCTTTAACATAAATGTTACGCAAATGAACAAACTGGGATTCAGAGTTCAAGTCATTTTTTCCAAGGCCATGCTGTTGGTAAAATATGGTATAGCCAGGATTTAAACACAAGCTAGTCTGGTTCCAGAATTCCATCATTTGCTCTTCTTTGGAACACCAATCTAATCAATCGTTGTGCCTCTGTAAAAAATGACTCTACCCCCTGCCTCTCAGGTGACTGCTGGACCCTGGTGCCTTCTTCGGTGTGCCTTAGTGACAGCGAGGTCACAGCGAGTGACAGCGAGGTGGTCCCTTGGCTATTCTAATTCCCCCTCTGGATTAGTCTGGATAAGAATTACTTTTCTAGTTTCTCACAAGCAGAGCTAACAAACAACAAAAGTGGACGTAAGCTTTAATGCCACCTGCTATCCTCTTCTCCTCCTGGACTCCAGTAAGATAAAATGCTTTCTCATTCCTTCAGGCAGGAAGAAGCTGTCGATCCATCAGCAGCAGCCTGGACCACACTCAGGCACTATTGTTTTCAGATTCGCAAGGGAGAGGGTCATGAGACTTTCCCTTTGTGGAACTCACTGGGTGTCATCCTGACTCTTGTCAGAAGGGCCAGGAAGCAACAACTAGGCTCCTCACTATATTAAACGTTATTAGAGTTTCAGGAGGTGGGACTCAGGCACAAATCCTTTTAAAAATGTATTTATATTGAAATAAATATGCATTTATACATTTTATATAGGCTGAGCAAACCCATCCGTTTCAAAAACGGCATTGTCGCCTAAACTCAAATTGCTCTATTATGATCAATGGCACCAGGCAGCTTTATATCTAAGGCTTACAGGTTTCAATTACTTCAGGGAAGACTCTGCTAACTGAAGATAGATGCTCTCACCTCAACATGGCATTCACTAAGAATTTCAGGCTCCAAAGGGATGGTCCAGAGCATCACTACTAATATACTTACCCTCTTCAAAATATGGGGCACACACATAGTCAGCATATGTGTGTGTTTGTGTGTGTGTGTGTGTGTGTGACTAAATATTAAAAGTGCAGGCGTTGTCCATTTAGGCACCCTATGCCAAAATCATAGAACATCTTACATAAATATCTATGAGAGCACTTAACTTGTATTGTTACTCTCTGCATATGTCTACTAGTTTTCTAGATGCTAAACTTATGGAGCACTTAAATAATAGTAGTAGTGTTTTAGTAGTTGTAATAATAATATAATAATAATAATAACAATAATGACACTAATAATGAGAAGATCTAATTTTTACTGAGACTGTATCATGTGCCAGGCAATACCCCATATATACATATTCACTTATTATGTCCTCACAATTGACCCTTTGAAGTAGGTAGTCAAAACACCAGTCAAAAACACCCAGTCCTAATTAGCTTTTGTACAATTAAGCCAAGAACTCAGGTGACTAAGTCTAGAGCTAAACAGTATAAATAAAGAAGCAGCATGAGTAGCTGAAAGAACATGATCAGTGGTCAGAAAAAGCTGGTTTTAAGTTTTCTTTTGAAGGCTAAGAATAAGGCCAATATGTAAAAGACATAAAAATTAGAACTAGCTTGTAAAATTGTTACAAGAGTTAGGGTGCTTGTCACTCTAGCTGGTGCCAATTATTGGTAGGGTAAGCATTTTTAAAGATTGTTTCTATGAATCAAGATGTAAGGGAACACTTGAGCTAAGGACTCATTTGTGTTGCAGGCCTCTTCAATCACAGGATAGTGGGAGGAAGAGGGACAAAGATGGGGACAAAGGAATGATTAAAGAGGCATGAAGAAAAGCAGAATAGGAATTTGTCCTTGAAGCTTAGCTCTTTGGTCCAGGCCATCAAAGTTGAAGCAGAAGCAGACCAGCTGGGTTGTTAGGAATGAAGTCATCTCTGAGAGGAAGAACGGCTCTGATACGGTTGGGGCCTCAAATACAAACTGGGAAAAATTTCTCTGTGTTAGTTCCCACAGATCCAAATAAGATAAAAGCCTGGGATCCCTAGGAACTGGGGCTTGGGAGGTTGACCGTAGTGCAAGGTCACAAAGGGAGTAAGTGTCAAAGTAGATTAAATAAGGAAGATGCTGCAGATCAGTAAACCAACATGTCTTAGAATTCTTTGGTCTTACTCTGTTGCAGCATTCAGTGAGTGCAAGCTTGGTAAATACTCCTTCATGGATTGCATTTATGTAGCAATAGCCCAAAATAATACAAGGAGTAAGAAAGCACCATTTTTTCTGTTTCTTCTATTATTAAATAGAAATGATAGGGAGCAGATATAACTCAGTGGTTGAGTGTCTGCTTCCCATGTACAAGGTTCTGGGTTCAATCCCTCGTACCTCTTAAAAAAAAAAAAAAAAAAAAAAGAAATGAATGGGCTTTTTTCCCTCCTTCATATTGGTTATATAAAGCAAATATTTCTGGAAATTTTTAAAAATATATTTTAGTGCAAAAAAAAAACAAAACAATTTTTAAGACAAAAGAGACAGTTGTTAAGACAGTTGAATGATTAAGATGTGTACTCACACTGAAATCATAATAAAATCGGAAAATTTAATTGCCAAATAATTAAATCTCTCTTTAAGTGTACTTTATCTGTACAAGCAAATTTATAATTTTACCAGATCTTTTTTTTCCCAGAAAAATTTGTTGCCTGCTTATGTCTTTATCATTATTATTCAGAGTATTCACAGTTGTTTGGTCATTGTTGTTTATGAAAATGTTCAATTGAGGTCCGGCCTGATCTATGGATTGTTTATATGGTATGGACAGAGAGGTATAAGCGTAAAGACATGTACTTCCATAGCTCCCTGAATAATAACCATGTTTAATATTTATTGAGAATTTACTAAGTGTCAGGGATTGTGTTAATGCTTTAAATGAGTTGTCTAGTTCAATTAACTCTATGAGTTAAATATAAGAAAACTGAACTGTAGGGAGATTAATTTAATTCCCCAGAGCCAACTAATTAGGAAGTGGATAGGCTAAGTTTCAAAGCAGCCACAGGCTGCATTCCTAATCAAGCCGTACAGTCCTCATTTTCTTATCAACCGTTGAAGACAAATTGTCAGTCCAGGTCTTCAGACCCATGGGTTCCTAGATCAATGTAAACTTGACACTGAAAAAAAGCTGGTATCTCTTAAATTGTCACCTCTGCCATTCTCCTTGGTAGATTTGAATTTTCCAACGGTTGAAGATTTTTTAAAATGAGCTTGTATTATTTGTAATAGATGTCTTTGAAACAAGGGTTTTATTGATAATAGCAATAATAACAACACTTAAGAGTAAGATAGTAACACCTGATATGTATTGAGCATTTACATATGCCAGGAGTGATATATAAAGAATATCTGTAGTGTTTTCTTTTTCTTTGGGCATTTGCTACTTCAGCCAGTCCATGTATTCAGAACAATGCCTGCTCCTCTTCTCTTCCTATCACACCACCTTGACCAAAGGAAAAACATGTCTCAAGTCAACTAATCTCTCCTGAAATCTGAATATTGATAATAAAAATAGATGATAATTGAAGTTGAATCATTCAAATGACCCTACAGTTAACTCATGGAGTCCCCAGAACTATTCTAATTCTGACCTTCCTGTGACCTAATTATTTAACTCTTTCTCAGAGTCTGTAAAAATTTCCCCAGTAAGTTTGTGGCTGTTTTGTTTTATATTGTTTTGTTGTTAGCACAATGCTTCAGTTCAACTTATTTGGTTGTGAGCAAAAGAATACAACAATTCTGTCTCAGACTTGTGGTTTGGGGTTGTGATCCCAGAGTTCAAAAAACACAAAAGAAAAGCCCAAATGTTAAATGGGAGGATTGACCCAGGTATAGAAGATCCTAATGCCTAAATTATTGCCTAATATCCATAATGGTGAAGGGTTTGGGGTTTAACCCTACTTACAACTTAGTCTGCCACAGTATCATGGCTGCTGCCAAAGACACAAGACTCCTGGCTCAGAGAACAAGAATGCTATTTGTCACAGCACAAGCAGCCCCCAGAGCTTCGTGTTTGTTTGTGTTGGTTCCCTATGTTCAACCCCTTGCCCCCAAACAAGCTCCATGGGCAAAGGGCCCATGGTGGTTGCTTGCACATGCAGTGGGTTGCGTTACAGGAGAGAAACCCTGAATTGTAAGATTGACCACATTCATAGCAAGTGGAAGAAAGCTTTCTCTTTGTCTGGAGGTAAGTATTAACTCCTTCTTTAAGGCTGCTTTTTGCAAACACAACCCTGAGAAATGGCTCAGGTAAAGAATGGTCAGGGCCTTGCATTCTTGGCATACCCAGCGGAAATGCACAATGTGCAGGGTTTTTCAGAGTCCATGGCAAATTGCCTCCCTCAATACTTACTGTACTCTATTGCTTTCCAAACACTGAGAAACCATATTAGTATTACAATGAATTGTAAAATAAATCTCCCACTTCTCCTTCTTCCTGTGCCCCACTTCTATTTGCTAGAAGCAAATAGAGAGAAAAGGGCTGCGCTCAATTATTAGGAGCCACTCTGCTTAGGAATATTTCAGGACCTTGTTAGGCCAGTTAACAGGCAGAGATTTGGTGCAGATTCAGGGGTACAATGAGAGGGAGAATATGGAGTCATATTTGGTTTGATATTGCATGTGACATCTTGCATTTTGATGCCTTGAACAGAAACCACATAGGATCCTAAATCAAATTGATGCATGGGCAAAGTGGTCATATACACACACACTGGAAAAATAAAAGCACAATCAGTAACTGTTGGCAATGCTGGCTTCTCCAACCCTCTAATCTGCCTATTCCCCCAGCAACCCAGCCACCTATCCCTTTACACTGTTCATTTTTAAACTCACCAATCCCCTGCCGCCACACCCTCTTGTAACATATATAAATCCAAAAGCTTCCTCATTAAACGGACTTGCTTCACCGAACCTGTCTCCGCAGTTTGCATTTTCAACTGCGCCGTCCTCCACACCCGTGAACCCCACGAAGCCCCGCAGAGGCTTCAACTGGCGCCCAACGTGGGGCACGGTCGTCTGCCGCTGGCCGGTAACCTCCGCGAACGGGTAAGGACTACGTCTGCCTTGTTCCATAACTTGGCAGGCCCCTATTCTCTTCGGTACCTCTCTCTCCTGAGATTCGGCTTCTTTGCCCCCGGGGTACCCCCTCCCTTTTCTTCCCCATGAGCTTTAGCCACTTTGTCCCCTGGGTCCCTTTCTTTTTCCTCCTTCCATTTATCTTGCTCTTAGCCTCCTCTACCATTTTTGTCCCCAACTCTTCTCTTCCCTCGTTCCACCGATTGTTCTCTGCCTCTTCCTCTTCTCTCTCGTCATTCTCTGTATTCTAATCTTGTCTCTAGACCATGGGGGCCTCCTTCTCTTCTCGCCAAGCCCCTCAGGTTAGGGCTCTCGCCAGCCTTCTCGCATGTCACCAATGCAAGGTTTCAGCAAAGCAACTTCAGGGCCAACCAGGCACAGGGAATTAACTACCCTCTAGACGCTTTTACAGGCAGCGGAGGCTATGCCAACCCAGCGTCCTATACTGGGGCTAACGCCCTCTTCTGGGACCAACTCCAGGGCGTCGCCATGCGCGCCTTTGGTAATTGCTCTTCCATTAAAACAGATACCTTTACCAAGCTCATGCAAAACAAGGATGAGGATTTCTCCTCCTTTGTCTCTAGAGTCCAAGAAGCCTGTGCTCGTAAAGTCAGTAATGAGCAGGCCCAAATGGCCCTAGCCCGAGAACTTATTCTAGAGGGTGCTAATACAGTCTGTAGACAAGCCATCACCTCCGAAAGACAGGGTACTATACATGACTGGATCCTGGCCTGTAAAGACCTCGACCAAACGTCCCATAATCTGGCCACTAGTTTCGCTTCTGCTCTAGTCTTGGCTGCAGGACCATGCTTTCACTGTGGGGAAGAGGGACACTTTGCCCGTGAATGCCCTTGCCCTAGCAAAGGCATTAAACTTCCTGGCAAACCATCAGCGCCCAAAAGGCCATCCAGGCCACCCACTCCGTGCCCAAAATGCAAAAAGGGATATCACTGGGCAAGAGATTGCCGCTCTACATCCGATATTAATGGCAAGCCTTTAAACTCCGCAGGGGGGCAAGTCTCAGCCCCGCTCCCAAGAGACCCGGCCTCCAAGGCCATAAGATGGACCATTCCTGTCCTCCGAAATCGCCCCACCTTAACCCTAAAGATCAAAGCTTCGGCCATGCAGAAACCAAGGCCCCCCAAGGGTCCTGCCAAGGCGCGCCCAACAGGGGATAGCTGCGTGGACCTGATGTAGTACAGATTGACAGCCGTGCGTATGGCAACGTTGGTGCCAACTATCGGGTCTCTGGCTTTTACATCTGCCCTTCTGCCGCCAGAGGTTGTCATGACCCCTCACATTATTATTGCCCCTCCTGGGGATGTGAAACCATGGCATACGGCTGGAGCGGCGCTCCAAACAGAGACTCCGACCTTCAGCTCCGCACTGCAAATTCATCTCGGTGGGACATAATTACCCTCACCGTTAAGGACCACACAAATGCCCGTTGGCTGGAAGGCCGTTCTTATGGTATCCGGTTATATATGGAAGGCTATGATTGGGGAGGTTTTTTTTACCATACTCAAGGCACCTACTGCTAACAGCCGTCCAGTTGCCGTTGGTCCCAACAAGGTCCTCAACCCCCGACCCATTCCTTCTTCTACAACGAAAAACGCCACCACTCTCCCAGCATATACCACCCTCACCGCCCCTCCTACACCACCGACCCCCCTAAAAATCCACAACCCCCTCCGGTCCTTAGTCGAAGCCTCTTTTAACACTCTCAACTCCTCCAATGCCAACTTAACCTCCAGCTGCTGGTTATGTCTCTCCCCTTCGATGCCTCTCTATGAAGCTGTAGCCTTTAATGCTTCTTTCTTCACAGAATCCAAAGAAGAAAGTCCCTCGAAGTGCTTATGGAACCGCACCGCAAAAGTAACATTCCAATTGGTTTCTCAAAGCGGACTCTGCGTAACAAAAATCGGAGGCACTGTTCCTCCAACCATGCAAACTCTCTGTAGCCAGACAATTACCCCTAACATCACCACAAAATTTCTCATTCCCACCAATAACACAAACTGGCTTTGTTCCTCTACAGGTCTTAACCCTTTCCTCAACGTCCAAGTTCTCAACTCCACCAATGAAACCTGTGTACTTGCTCTCCTGCTCCCCCGTGTCTTATATCACAGCGATGACTCCTTTTTTGATTCCTGGCAGCGCCACCTCCTGCCAACATACATACAAAGGAGAGAAGTCATTACTGCTGTTACAATCGCCTCCCTCCTAGGTCTTGCGGGAGCCGGCACCGGGATTGCAGCTCTAGTCCAACAAAACAGTGCCTTTTCTTCCCTTAGGCGGGCCATCGACCAAGACATCGCCCATCTTGAAAAGGCCATCAATCACCTAAAGAATTCACTTAATTCCCTTTCCGAGGTAGTCCTGCAAAATCGCAGAGGGCTAGACCTTCTCCTGCTTAAAGAAGGAGGCCTCTGTGCTGCACTTAATGAAGAATGCTGTTTTTATGCCAACTACTCTGGTCTAGTTGAAGACAACCTAGCAATAGTTAGAAAAGGGCTCGAAAAACGAAAAAGGGAAAGAGAAGCCCTAGGAAACCTTTCCTGGGGACTCAACGGCCTCCTTCCATACCTCCTCCCCTTCCTTGGCCCTCTGATTATTATTCTTCTTGCTCTACCAATCGGACCATGGGCCGTCAAAAGAATCATCCAACTCGCCAAAGATCACACTGATGCGGTTTTTACATCCTTTGTCAGGGTCCACTACCAACAACTCGCCACTGCTGAAGACCCTCCAATCCCCGTCTCCCGCCCCCCTCCCGCCGTTCCTTCCCACAGGTCATCAAAATCTTTTCACAAGCCATAACACCTCAGAACCCCTCTCCTGGGGACCTCAGGGACTCCTTTCTTACCTTCTTCTCTCTTTTGAAACCGCTCATTACCTTTCTCCTGTTGCTCTCTTTAGGCCCTTGGGCCATCAAAAAACTCACAAAATTTATAAAAGATCAAGTTAACTCTCTCTTTAATAAGCCCATCCAGGTCCAGTACCAACGAATTCTCAGTGCAAAAGAAGCCTACCGTCAACTATTCACCTCCAAAAGAGGCATCGCCAAAGGAATTATTTCAACGCGCACTAATACTCAACGCTCCAACCCTTAGCTCCTCCCCTATCCTTTCTTCCCTTCCCTCATTCCCCTTCCCAGCTGCCAACTTCAACAAATAACACCTCCATAAAATCATGCCTCTTTAGGCGCTGGACTGGATAGTCAATGACGGGCAACTAGACCCTTATAAACTGGGTAATCAACCTAACCCTCCTACTCACCTCGGCTAAGCCGCTGGATCAATCTAAGACAGGAACCAGGCCTATTGTTCCCGGCCAATCTGGCCAATTGTTGCCGGCCAATTGCTGCCATGGTCTCCAATGACGGGTAAGATCCAGTAGCCGTACAGCACGGTCTAGACCTAAAACAGGCACTGTCCCCCTAATAGCAAGCGAGGCCCATCAAATAAAACAAAAGGAGGAAATGTTGGCAATGCTGGCTTCTCCAACCCTCTAATCTGCCTATTCCCCCAGCAACCCAGCCACCTATCCCTTTACACTGTTCATTTTTAAACCCACCAATCCCCTGCCGCCACACCCTCTTATAACATATATAAGCCCAAAAGCTTCCTCATTAAACGGACTTGCTTCACCGAACCTGTCTCCGCAGTTTGCATTTTCAACTGCGCCGTCCTCCACACCCGTGAACCCCACGAAGCCCCGCAGAGGCTTCAAGTAACAATGGGTATTTTATTAAACAAGTATTTATTTAACATCTGCTGTGGTCCACACACTCTGCTAGATGTTACAAATGCAGGGATGAACAAAATAGATTTGGTTCCTCTGCTCAGGGGGCTTACTGTCTAGGATATTTGTCAGGGAAAATGCATATTTGTTTGAGATTAATTAATGTTTGTGTGGCACTTCAAGACAAGTCTTTTAATGTCCATTGTTTCACGTGACCCTAAAAATAATCGAGAGATATCAATATTAATAACAATAGTAGTTTCCAGATAAGGCAACTAAGGCTTAGACAAGTTAAATGATTCACCAAAGATTTCACTACTAGGAAGTAACTGAACTAGCACTCAGAAAGTAATTCTTAGAAATAAAGTATCATTTTTTTTTTCATTCAATAAATAAATTTGGGCATCTGTGTGCCAGGCACAGTGCTATATCCTGGGTATACAAAGTGGGTTGACATTTGAGCCTCCTGTACCCCATACGACCACAAGGCCCTTTTCTATGTTGTTCAGTCCATATGGAATGATTTTATTTCCTCCTTCACCTGGTAAATTTTTCTTCCTTCAGATTCAAGTTCATGATCCTTACAACAGCCTTCCCTACCCTCATATTGGCCCCAGAAGCTTCTGCTTTGTAGCATATATCACTATTGTAATAATACACTTTTTTATGTGTATATTTGCCTAATATATGTATTCTTAATTAGACTGGAAGCTCCTTGGAGTAGGCTCTGCACGTCTATTTCTGTTGCCTTGTTATATTTAAGATGCAGTGGGTTTCTGGCACATTGTGTGCATCAACTATTTGTTTGTATAAAGGACTTGCAAAAGCACCACCAAATACAGTTTAGAGAAGATATTTAATTTGAATATTGTGATAGGTATTATTAAATCCTTTTTTTCCCAAGGAAGGAACCTAGACTCAGAGAGATTAAGGAGGTTCCCCGAGGTCACACAGCTAATGATTAACAGAACTAGCACTGGAACTCAGGTCAACACGGTACTGAAGCCAGGGCTCCTAACAACCACAATGATTTTGTGCTTTTCCTCAAGGAAATAACGTTGCTTCACGTGGGCTTTTTTTGTATCCCACAAGTAACTTTCATGGACCTATAGACTGTCTCTCTCACTGCACTTTAGCTTGATCCCTCAGCTTTATATTTCCTCTCCTCTTATTTCCAGTGAAATGCCCAAGCAGCTAACAGCAGGAGGTGACCAGGAAGGAGAGGCTGGCAGGGGAAGAATCTGTAATTAAGCAGAGCAATGGCAATATCCATGGGCAGCACCACCTGGACCGTCCTTCCAGCCAATGCAAATGTGACCTTCCAGAGGCCTGGACCCAGGGGTGTTAGATGCTTTAGCTGCGGCAGCAGAAATCCCTCAGGGGAGCTGAGAAGTGAGGAGGGCTGCAGAGAGATGACTTTGTTTACATGGACCGTTGTTCCCTGGGCAGAGACTGCAGGCATTGTCTTCAAAGGCTTGCTGCTATTTTTTGTGTTCAGAAGCAATTTGGAAAATACCGTCATGTCAACTTTATTTCCTTGCTCTCAAGGGGTACCCTGTGGTTGCCCATAAATAATCCCCTCTGAGGCTGGAACTTACCGTAAGGCGTTCACTGTACTGAGCTTAACTTCTAATGTTCAGCAGCCAGAATTTTTAATGAACTTTATTCTATGAAGCTTATTGATTTTTTTTTCTAATTATAAAAGAAATGCATACTCATTGTAGAAAAACTTGAAATTCTAGACAGTTATCAAGCAAATAAAAATGATCCATAATCCAGGTTTTTATATTATATTCGTTATATAATTTACTTCAAGTTTCTCAAGAGATACATTCAAGTCTCTCTCTTATATGTTTACTAAAAAATGCATATTTTTAAGGAATTTGGGCATTAGGCATCTTCTGAGGCATTACTACCCTAAAACTCATACAATACAAAAATAAAATCTTGGTGAATATAACTGCTGTGACTACTCTTTCCAGAGTTTATGAGCTCATGTCCTAAGTCAGGATTTCGGATTTATTCAATTTGTCCCTTCTAGGACTTAGTGCATAATTGCACTGCTCAAATAGCTATAAAATCAGCTCACCATAAGGATGCCATTTACTAGGAGACAAAATCTATCACTGAATCTCCAAATGCTCAGGAAAGAATGACTCAATGAAAGAAAGAATAGATGAATGAATACATCAATGTATTGAAGTGAATTGTGTTTGGGTTTTAGAAGCTGTACCTTAACTTTAATTTCCTTTTTACAATGTACTAAGCAAGCGCAAAATGCTTTCTCAGTGGTTCTCAATTAGGGGGTGATTTTTACCTTCTGGGGGAAATTTGGCAATATCTGGAATCATTTTTGATTGTCATAACTGGGTATCTGTGTGGGAAGTGTGATGCTACTGGCATCTAGTGAGGAAAGGCCAGGGATGCTGCTAATAATTTTCTAATCCACAGGACAGACCATCACAACAAATAATTATTTCATCCAAAAATGTCAATAGTGTTGAAACTGAGAACCCCTGGTGTTAGCATAGAAGTGGGTACATTTCATCGACCTCACAGGGGAGAGTGAGGCAGCCTATCATGGTGAGCAAAGGTCAAACGTGGAGGAGTCGTGTGTGCAGATATCTAAGATTATAAGCATGACAGTAGAACAATGCCATCTCTTCTATTAAGAAAAAAATCATCTTTTCTTGGCACAGGTGGTCTGGGGCCTGTAAATCTGCCATTCTTTCAGTAATCATATGAAGAAAATGGATGATTTAAAGCAGTTATAAGGTTTATCTTGCAGAAGCAAAGTGTGGGTGTCTGAAGAAGAATAGTAAACGTAAATTCTGTTTTACATCTGAGAAGCAAAGCCATTTAGAGTATAACACGGCTTCCATCTGAATTATGGCTGAAAGGAAGGTGTAAGATATGGTCAATGATTTTAAATGATTGATGAGGATTACTGTAAAAGAAATACAAAAGCCTGGGTAGAGCTGGGTCTTTCTGATGTGCCATCATAGAATTTTATACTGTTTTTCTCACAGTCAAATAAAGTTCAATAGCATAGATAGATTGTTACCTTGTATTAGTACCTTCCAGCTGACTGTCAGAATGCTTTATTCAAAGAGACAGATTTATATTTCACAAGGAAATGATTTCTAAAGCTCTTCCATTAACAGTTTTTTGTTGAAAGAAAGCCTGATTCAGTCATTCCACCAGAAGATAGGGAGATTAGCCCAGAATGAGTTCCGTACATGAAATACTTTTTTTGGCACTTAAATAGGGAATAGTATTTTAATATTAATTATTATGGAAGACTGGTCTCTTTACATAAAATTCTACTTGTACTTTTGTTTGGTGTTCCTTCAGCTGCTTGAGAACATCCCTAACAATTCATGTTAGCCAAGCCCTTAGTTGTTGATGCAATATACTTTTTCAGTACATATGTGCAGGATACCCAAACAAAATCATTTCTAATGAAAAAGAACTCATAAATAGGTAGAAATACTGTTTTTTTTTTTTTTTTTTTTTTTTTTTTTTTGAGCAGCCTTCCTTTTCCTTCATCTCTTTCTTCTCATTAATCATTCTACTCTTTTACATCTTCAGAAAACCTTTATGGAGCATATACAATTTTTCCAGTACTGAGGTAGGATCGGAGAACAAGACAATGAAAGCAAAACAAATAGCCTCCCCAGGTTTTACTGTGCTGGGCACTGTCCAGGGTGCTGAATGGGTAGACTTGGTAAGCGCATGTATAAGGAAAATGTGTGTGTGGAGAAGAGTAGCAACACCAGAAAAAGGACGCTGGTTCTTATCCATGATTTGTGGCTCTTCAGCTCTGTGACCTTGACCCAATCCTTTAACTTTTTCTGTAAGGCTCTTTTCCAGACGTAGAGCCAAAATCCTATGGAAGTGAGAATCATTATTTAATGAAAAGGGTAGCCTCCAATGATAAACATGTAACTCAATTAAATTTAATAAACCTTCATGGAATAATGACATTAAACTAAGCACATATTGGGTGGTAGTGAAGGCTGAGATACAAAAAGGAATAAGTCCTTGCCATCAAGGAATCACTAATGGTCATATTTGAATGTTAAACTAAAGGAAACCTCTTGCCACAGCACTTGATACGACAGAAGAAAACCTTAAAACTAGTTCACTAGTGAACATGTGTATGCCTATGTGTGCCTATGCAGAAGCTCACCTTTTGAAATAGATAGACCCTGTTTCCCCTCCAGATCCACTTTCCTCCCATTTCCACCCTGCTTTTTGGTACAGGAGGCTGGCCTGTATAGACTGTATCCATGGGAAGAAGGAGAGCAGAGAGTGAGATTGTGGTATTTGAGCCCCTGTATCCTCACTGTGACTCATGGCAACTTTTCTTTCTTGTTCAATTGAAGTTCTTAGTTGCCACTAGGGTAGCCCTTTCCCCCATACCTGTCTGATTTGAGCAACCATTCCCCACACGTGGAGTGGAAATAGGTTCCCTGGCTCCAGGGTACAGTCCTCTCTCCCATGATTCTCTACTGTCCTTCTCACCTTTTGAAATAGCCCCTTTATTAAACTCTCCTCAAATTATCCTAATTTCAGAGTGCCACATGTTTTCAGATGGGACCTCTTTTGATTATAGACTCTGTGTCAACTTGTAGTACTATGTTAGTTTAAGCAACCATTTACTGAGCACTGCTATGTGTCAGCCAATACAAGTACAATGCAAATTTTCTATATTAATATTCTAACAAGAAATAAAAATTTTTTCTTAGAGTCTATGCAATTTTACCAAGGTCTGCAAAGTAAATGACATTCTCATCAACTTCTGCTCATAATAGAAATGGTGCCACATTATAAGGCTATGAAAATTTCCCTAGCAAAGGGGATTAATGCTCAGGAAGTAGACAGGGGCCCAATTAGAATAAAGGTGATGATGATGATTGATGTCAATTCTGATGTTATGATGATGATGATGATGAAGAGGAGGAGGATGATAGATGTTAAACAAAAGTTTAAGGAACACATACTGGGCTAAGTGTTCTATATGGATTATCTCATTTAATTTCCAGAACAGCCTTATGATGACGGTAGTATTGATATCTCCATTTTTCATATCGTTTTCCACAAACTCCTTCTTAGACTTTTGCTTATGTTACCCTATCCCACACCATTTCACTATTCTACTTGAGTCCTATTCTTATCAAATGTCAAATAAATTTTTGTTTGTCTCTCCTGGCAGTTTTCATTTAGTCTTTGGATATTACCTTCCTCAGGCTTCAGGGAGTGTAGTAAAAGAGCTTCCTGACTTGTAGATTGGCCAGCAAACAAATTGGAACACTCTCTGTTGGTGTGATGGTCCTACCAATGCAGGTATTTATGCAAGTAGCTGCTGTTCAAAAGTATCATTGTTTAAAAAATGCCCTTTCAGTGCCCCTAGATGTGACTGAAAAGATTTTCAAAATGTAAACTTTGTACCTTGCAAAGCCCAGCTCTCCAGCTGCTGTTTGAATAGAGTCATCCTTTCCACAAACATTCTTAGAGATTTAGGCTACAGAGAGACATGACTGAATGATTCATGGTCATTCACATCATTCACTGAAAGATGCATGGTCTTTGAAGTCTGAGCCAAAATCCTAATCTAATTATGTCTGTTATTGCAGCTGCATGACCTTTGGTAAGGTACTGAATAGCTGAGTCTCAGATTTCATTCCATAGCTAATAAACCTACCTCCTAAGATTATTGAGAAGATGAAATAAGTTGCTATATGTAAAGCATTTAGGACATATAACAAAGAACTAAAAACTAGTGTTGAAAGTTTCTGTTTCTAGTGTTAATTTTATAATACTAAATATCATGTGAAGGTCTAAAATTAAATAGTTTTGGATTCAGACACAAAACACCCTCTGGCCCACCTTCTCATGACTAGATTGCTAGTCATGGCACAGACACATGCATAATATGAGACAGTGCAGGGCAGTGGTTAAGAGCACTACTTTAGAACTGAACTTGCTGGGTAACCTTGGGCAGATCACTTACCTCCTCTGTGCTTTAGTTTTCTAATATATAAAATAAAGAGTATAATAGTGCTATGACATAGTGTTGCAATGAAGATTAAATTAATAAATGCATGTAGATTGCTTAGATTAGAATATTGCCTAGATCTAGTAAATGCCCAATTCATGTTAGCTTTTAAATAATAATAATAACTATTATCATTACTATTATTTTGTGCCCCTTTCTTTCCCAGCTAATATAATTAGAAAAGCTCTGCTAAATAAAATCAAATGTACCTATCTAAAGACACCAGGAAATAAATAATGCACATACCTATCAATAAGATTTAGGTAGGAGAGCTGGAGATATATGTTTAAGATTTTAAAATATTCTTCATTGGGTCATTGAGGAAACTGGTCATTGACTTTTTCCAACTTAGTCAAATGATTTCATCACTTATTGGCTTTGTGGTCTTGGGCAAATCATTTAAGCTCTCAGAATGTAAGTAACTTCATCAGTAAATTGAAATAGTATCTGAGGATTAAATGAGATAATGTATAGGTCCAGAATATTTTTCTATCCCTTCTACTCTCCAGTCATGTCCCTTAATAACTTACTTTTATTATTTAGTTCTCACCTTAGCTTTTATTTTCTACAGAAAGACTTTCCATGGCAGAGGACACCTCCAGGAGACTCTTGGGTACTCGTGGGATTGTGAGGTAAATGCCCCAGGGGAGCACTCAATAAAAGAGGAACAGAAGTCAGTAGATAAATACCTCTCCCTTTTATGCTTCCCAGGAATAATTGTATACACTCTCCAAAGTGTCCAGTGGGATCATTATGGCCACCCTTTTCCTTGACTTTCCTTCCTCCTTTATTTTACTCTCCTGAGTCCTGATCCCTGCTTCCTATGATCACTTCCCAAATAAGTCACTTGGACACAAGCCTTGTAGGCTCTAGTTTTGAGGCTAAGAAAGAAGTCCTTAGGCTCAGTCAAAATAGTTGATACACCTGACCTCCCTCCTTTCAGAATCCTCTGACAATTTGATAAAAAGAAAACCAAGAATTAGTAAACCTAGATCTTTTATAATGTAATTTTGCTGTTGTTGTTTGCAAGATACAAAAGCAACTCTGGCTATCAGAAACTCAAAAAGTATTTATAGGAAAGAGACAGGATGCTAAGTGTTAAAATTCACTTCTCAGGAAGGAGAGCAACCTGAAGAACTCTTGAAATATCAGGAGCAGAAATTTATGGAGGCATGTCTTTAAGGTATCACAATGAAATGCCTCAGCTGCAACTTTTTTTGTCTCTGGGTCTCCAATAAAATGTCACACCCCAGAAGAAGAGGCTGATATAGCTGTAGATACCTGGGGGTAGTAGTGGAGTCCCTTACGTTAGCCCCCAAAGAATCCTAGAGTTGGGGAAGGGCAGAACCCAAAGGTCAGTGTTATGGGCAGATGGAATGCCTGGTAGCTGTAGATCCAGTATGCCCCCCCCGCCTTTTTTATGACCTTCAGCAAATCACTTTCCTTCTCCAGGAGTCCCTGGAAGAGGAATAAATGCAACCAGATTAACTTTATATTTTCTACCAGCTTTGACATATTTTAAAAATATGGCCTGTAACTTTACTCTTGCTGGGTCACAAATATTCTAGTCTTAACATCTTTCATCAGAGAGAGAAAAAGCGATTTATGCCTAATCTTCTGCTGTCACTTTTATCTAGACTACTGAAAATACAACTGAAATGGTTATAATGGCTACAGTTTAAAAATAAAAATGAAATATTACCATATAAATAAATGGTGAAGTGATAACTAGATGATGACCATGACTGAGCGCATATACAGAATGAATTAATAAATGAATGAATAAGCCTTGACATGTGGCACTGTCATCTCAAGGAAAATTAAACAGATAAATGCTATTGTTTGTAAAGGAGTTGGTATTTTGGAAAGTATTGTAAAGAATAGTTTTTAAATCAAATTTTCAAGTGTTTTTCAAATTCTACCCTAAAAGGACATCAGAATACAGATTATAGTCTTGCCATTTATTGAGAGTTAATGTGATAGTGAATTGAATAATGCAGAAGTGCTGATGGAGAACTCTGGGTTTTGGGCTTCTAGGTTCTTGGCTTATGTTGCATAAAAAAATTTAAGGGCACATAGGGTAGGCAAGGGAGTAAAAAGTTTATTAAGAAACAAGGAAACAAGAAAAGTATACAGCCTGAGGCATGGACCATGGGTGTGCTGCAGGGTGAGACATGAACATGGGGGCCCCAGGTTAGGCATTTTAAAAACCTTTACTCCTCCCTTTTCATAATGTTGGGAAGGGGCCCCACCTGTTTGCTGTTGTGATTGGTTACCCCGCCTGTTATTTCTCAGGGAGCTGCTGGTAAGGCCTTTTGAAGGTATCTGGGGCTTCTCCTTGACCCTGATCGGGATTCTCCGTTCCAAATGGGATTCTTGTTCCAAATGGGATTCTCGTGGCCGGGGTCTTGCGGGACCTTTCCAGCAGCCTTCTCCTCTCATGGCCATGATGTCTGTCTCCCATGTTGTCTGCCAGGCCTCAACCGCCTTCCTCCTTTCACTATACTAACCTGCCTCAAAAGTACCTTCTGTAAAACTGTGGTTGAGTTTATTATTACTTGCTTAAGTCAATGTCTTCAAAAAAAAGGATTCCAAGTCAGTCATTCTGTGTTAATTAAAGAAGATAAAATGTGAAAGTACCCACTTTCTCTAGATGTCAGCGTTTACAAACAATGAACATTTGCCCAGCCTTGCCCCAGGGTAACAGCGACTTCACCGTTGCCTTCCCTGAGCCAACCACCAAGCATGCAGTGGCCACAGAAGGCGCTTTCTCCCTCCTCCCACTATCTTTTTGGACCCTTCTATTGCAGTACCTTTCTTTCTCTTTTCCTTTTTCTCCCTTCCTCTTGGTGGGAGATTTATATGATAATCTAATGTAGTTTTTTTTTTTTTTTTTTTTTTTTTAATTAGCAGCTATAAATATAGAGGACCTAATTTTTTGCCCAAAGCAATTTGTGCTTGAATTCTGGTTTTGAATAAGCTCATTCTCCTTTTGCTTTTTTTTTTAATTAAGCTTATGATGTGTTCATATCTCATTTTACCTGTGCATTCATCTGCAGATATTCTCTGCCTATTTGAAGCCAGATGGGACATAAATCTTAAATAAATAAATAAATAAATAAGTAAGTAAAAAAAATGTAAAAGATCACTACCATGGTTAGCTTATCACATAAAAGTGAATCAGATAAGCATACAGATATATGTGAATTCTGAAATAAAATACCACCTGCTTTTATAGAAAAAAGTCATAAATTTTATATCACAACATGTTGTCCTGTGGAAATTCAATTCAGCAATATAAATAACAAAACTAAATTTGTGGAATGCTCAAATAATCATTTCCTTCATGCCAAATTAAAAAAAAAATTTTTTTTTTCTGCAATAATGTGCATTTAACTGAGTTAGAGTTTAACGTGTGGACCTGGCAGATTTCCCCAGAGTTGCATCAGATATCAAAATCAAGGGTTATTAACATTACAAAGAGCACCACTGTCCTACAGTGTCCCCTTTATCATTTTGAGCAGCTGCCTCAAGGCAATACATTTAACCTTGGGAAATGTGATAGAAATTCTGGGTACTCAAAACCTGCCAGTAGATTCCCTGAACTGAGATCTACTGTAAAGCTTTATTTAGCTGCAACACAGGAGAAAGATGGGGCCCTTATTATCATTTGATGTTTATCAGTTCCATTCATTGAGTCCAAATTCCCCAAATACTGCTACTTTTACTTATAAACAGCAATATTCCATTTGCTGGTAGGACATTGTTTTCCCACTGAGAATGTCATTAGAAAGAAAGATCTCCAAGAAAGGCGTGCTAAATATTTAAAAATAGTAGCCCAGATTACTTCCTTCCAGATGTTTTAGAGCAAGGTGGTAAATTTGATTTTGTTGTTGTTGTTGTTGAACTTTTGTCTATTTTCTCTTTTGGTGAAAAAGGCTGTCCTGCTCATGATGCTTAAGATTGGAAGTCAATTAAAAATTTTGCTGGTAAGAGGATTGGTGAATGGTCAAAATGCTGAAAAATGGCAAGTGGCACTAACTGTTGTTAGAAACCTTTAAAAAAGCAAACTTGGCAATATTTCTCAAGATGCTTAAGACTTTATAGCTTTGATCCAGTAATTTCAGTACTGGGAATGTATCTTAAGGAGATACTGCTAATTGTGAATAGAATGGACTACTGTATCATGCCAGGTGCTATCATTTCTTTTAATTCCTAAAATGACCTTATCAGTTCAACATTTACTAATGAGGAAACAGGCATAAAGAATTTTAGCAGCTTTTTAAATATCCCACAGATAGGAAATAATAGGATCAGGCCTTGAAACCAAGGGATCTAACACCAGTGTTTGTGTACATAACCACTGAACCTCAACATCTTGTTCAAAATTTTATACCCTAAAATATTTTGTTTCTATTATGTTTATAATGATCCAAAAGTTGAAAAAAAAATGGAATAGTTAAGTAAATTATCTTACATATAATGGTGTAAGCAAGTTTTTTAAAATTTTTTATTGACAGCTTTAAAAAAATAATCCTAAATGTCAATATAGGCTATAAACACATTGTTTGCTATAAATAGCAAAAAAAAAAAAAAAAAAAAAAAAAAAAAAAAAAAAAAAAAAAAAAAGAACAAATACATCAAAATGCCAAAGGAGATTGTGTTAGGCTGTGTAAATGTATCAGAATATTTATCTCTATTCTATACTTTTTCTATAATTTTAAATTGTCTCTAGTGAGTACTTTATTGTACAAATATCAAATACATTTATTTTAAAGTCTGACATTTAAAGAAATCTGTCAAGGACATTGAGAACATATTTTTTACTTTTTGTAGCTAAATTCCCATACTTTCTTTAATAAGTCACTCTATAAGTCATAAAAATAGAGAAAATATTGACTCATCCTTGACATATCAAGAATCATAGGGCTTTCTAATACCAAGGTCAATGTGTACTAATCTACCTGGAAAGTTAGAGAGAGAACAGATTTTGCCTCGGATCACAAAGAGGGTCAGATTTACTTAAATTTCAGATTATATACACGTAGTGACAGTTTGTATCACACTTCATGCTAAATCTAGGGTTTAAAAAATATTTTACATTTCCATTTTAAGACCAGGGCTATTTGTATCTGTGAACTACCTGCCTATTCAAATATCTCCATCTGAGTATGATTGCTCATCTAGAAAAATTAAAAGAACATGCATTGTTTGGCATTTAATTCATAATAAAATTAGCAAGGTCCAGAATTTGCTCTAAGAAATGAAGCTGATAGAGCAATCTGATCAATTAGCCAAATTGCAGTCTATTTTATTCTAGTTCCATAGCAAAGCAAAGCCCAACGAGCAACATCTTTTTAGGCAGTTGGAAATCCCTCATCTTGAGTGGCATATCGCTGATCCCCAAGTTTGAGATTAAATTTTGACTCCATATATCACCTGGGCCCCACATTGCAGATTCTATTTTCTCACTTCTCAGCTCTAATCTTATCTCTCAGTTCTTTCTAGCACAGAAAGATTTATCCATTAAAGGCCGATATATTTTCCTCTCTATTGGTTTTCTGACTATTCTTGACCTGATCCTGTTGGTTCATGACCCCCACAATTAGAAAGTTTCTATTCTCCTTTTGTTTTTCAACCCTGAATTCTATGTTTCTTCTGGTATGGATAACATTTTTTTTCTTTAAGTAGCACTGTCTGATAGAACTTTGTGCAGTGACAGAAATTTTCTATACCGGTGCTGTCCAATGTGGCAGCCACTAGGTACATGTGGCTACTGAGCACTTGAAATATTGCCAGTGCAGCTGAGGACCTGAATTTTAAATTTTATTTAATTTTAATGAATTTAAATTTAAATAGACTGCTGGGTGCATATAATCCTAACCTATTATCCTATTTTGAGAAATATGGAGAAAATTGGACCATACTGGATCATACATTAATTTTCTCATTCCATTGATTCTCTCCATTTTCTTCTATAACATTTCCATCATTCCTCCTTTCTTCTCTTTCATTGTTGCTCCCTCTCCCTTTCAACAAGGCATGTAGCCTTGATACATGGCCAGCAGTGTGGAGACAGGAAATCTTGGGGACATATTGAAGAAAACCATTGTTTGCTCACAAAAGTCAAATGGAGGCAACTGACCGTGGAGAAAGCTCAAGACTTTCCTTCTCTTTCAGTTACTCTACTTTCAAAGAGGAAAAATGCTGCTCGAAACGAGCAATGCAAGTTTGACTGGAGTGTCCTCTGAGGTATCTAAAATTCATGAATCCAGACTAGGTAATAAATTCTCTTCTTTGTGTGAGGTAGTTTGGAATTGGTTTCTAGCAACTGAAAAGTTCTCCCTAATTCAAAGATTTAACATTAAGATCATTTGAGTGATGTATGTGAAATATCATGGCACTGTGATTACTTAGAAAACATTATTTTATTTTCCCCTGAATTTCATCTGATCCCACACATAGTGATGTTCTCTTTTTACCAGATTCATTTCTAGCATATCCATGGGAATCTTGTATTCCCACATTTTAGAGCAAAGAATTATACCTTACAGCCCATGGTTCTTCCAAAATTTCCACCCCCAGTTTCTCTTAGCTACTCTGATATGTGCAAGTTGTTTTTGGATCTTATTAAGTGCATCATCGATGTCTTCCTTTGGCTTGATGCCACCTGACAAGCTACAAGGTCTGCTGCAGCTTGGCGGTTTCTATGCCAGGCACAGCTGTCAGCATCTCTTTGCCTTCATTTCAGAGAAGCTGATGCTACTGGCAAGAGATCAGAAGGCAAGCCAGAGAATAACTGGGGTTTCTCTTTAGCAAAGGAGAAATGGAAAGATCATCTCTCAGACCTTTCCTTTATCCCAGCTGTTTTTGGGCATTTCCTCCATTTCACTGATGAAAACATATTTTTTTTTCTTTATTTTTTTCCTATTCACATGCCCCAGCTCTCGGAGGGGAAGCTGAATTGTCCCATTTTTATTACACTACTTGCTGTTTTAGTACAATACTTGCTTGAAGTTATAGCACAAAGAGACAGCTGTTAACCAGAAGGCATATGCCCTGCCTGCTGGGCACAGACTCTCCAGATTCGTCCCCCAGCCATGGATTCTGAATCAATTTATTAGTCTTTTCTAAAAGGCAAATGGAAGTAGAAGGATTGCCCTCTTCAGTTATTCAGTTGACTAATATTTGGCTCATTAATATGGTTTGGAATCCCAGCGAGAGAACCAAGAGAAGTGTACAGAAGAGAAACTGGAACCAGTTTCTTTAAAAACCAGGCTATTTAAAGGCAAAAGATAGAATATTGAAAAATCACAGAGGGACAAAGGATCATCCTTTATCAGATGGAAAGGGAATAAATGTAAAAGTCCTGCAGGTAAATAAAAGAAAAATTAGGATAGGGGAGATATAATTTATAAATGCCCTCCCCAAAGCAATTCTGATGCTTGTTGGATGCTCACTATGATGAAATTTTACTATGACAGTCAAATAGTCTGTGTTTGGACCATGTTCATAGATAAGTAAGGTTCAGAATATGGTGGCATCATGGCCGTTTGATTCCCTGTTGGTAATACTGAGAGTTTAGTATGGACTCTCCACCATGATAAGTGATTTGCTAACATAATCATTTACTCATCATGATAATTTCATAAAATAGATCTTATGAATCAATTTTACATTTGAGGAAGATGAAACCAAGACTGGATAAAAACATGGCCATACTCATAGAGAGGTGACTGACTCCAGCCCTGTCACCTTAACCCCATATTGCTGCCGCCTTGTGCATGGCAGCCCATGCACGCGAACTACGGACAAGGAGCAGCAAACCTATGCAACTGGTCTGCTTTATAGCCAACGAGCTCTAAGCTCTTGACTCCATAATACCTAACTCATTTCCTACTCATCTCTTCTCTGTTTTCCTCCTAGGTTCACCTTTTTGTTTGTGTGTTTGTTTCTTTGCTGATTTTATCTCTCTTGTTTTCAATGGAAATGGGAAAGGAGGCATTAGATATTTGGAGTTGGGGAAGGACCTTGAGAAGTACCAAAAGAATTGCAACAGTATAAATAGAGGGATAGGAATAGGGTTAAGAACAATTGACACGGCTATATGAAGTGAGTAAATAATGATAAAGGAAAAAGCTCTTGTAAGCAAAAGTTTCTTTCCTTGGTTTATTTATTGTAAACTACCATAATTACTAGTTATTTTTTGGGTTTTTACTCAGAAATATAAAATATCACTGTGTCATCTAATTTTTTTCCTCAAAGCATTTTCAAGTTTCTATTATGATAATCTAGGCATAGCATGCTGTTCTTAAGGGCTAGAGCAATTCTGCTGGAAGCAGTTTGGGAAAAAATGGCCCAAGATTTCTTCCCTTATTGTGACTTTTTTTTTTTTTTTAAGAAAAGAGGTTAACATTTCTTTTTTCAGAAACAAACCATTCAGCCATCTCCACTTCCATTTCTCAATCTGTGTAAGAGTAAATGTTGGCAGCTTCCAGAATATATTTGATTTTAGGTGAATATTTTGAAGCTTTGGAATTGAAGATAAAAAGGACTTCTGTGGGTAAAAGTTCCTGTTTGCATTGCTTTGTGTTATATTTTTTACTGAGGTCAAATTCACAAAACATAAAATTTACCATTTAACCATTTTAATGTGTACAATTCAATGGCTTTTAGTTGATTCACAATGTTGTGCAAACATTACCACAATTCCAGAACATTTTCATCACCTCCAAAAGAAAGCCCCTATCTATTAACCGGTAATTCCCCTTTCTTCCCTTCTCTCATTGCTGACAACCACCAATCTAATCTCTGTCTCTGTGGATTTGGTTATGCTGGACATTTCATATAAATGGAGTCATACAATATGTGGCCGTTTGTGGCTTCTTTCACTTGGCATAACGTTTTCATGGCTCATCCATGTTGTGGCATGTCGTTTTGTGTTTTGGGAGGGTTGAAGGAACCACGCTTTTCAATGTGTGTTGAGGGTTCCATTAATTCTCATGTGCTCTTGTATATACTTAAGGAATTTTGTTATATCTTTCATAGCTTTTGTGCACATCCTAGAACAAGATGTATTATCTTTTCAATGAAATAGAAGGCAGCATTAATCTTAAGCAAATGGTAGTCTACTTGTTTTCCAGAGGTTGATAGGGGATGACTTAATAAATAGCAAAAATGGACAATGGGGAAAAGATAATTTTAATAGAAATTCAAGTTAAACTTTGTTGCAGCTGGGGCTATGACTAATTGTAGCTTGAGTTTCCTGTAAGACACAGTGAAAAGGGAGTCAGTGGGTGTTTAGCTCTGCTATCTGATGAAATCAAAGAGTTCATCTTGCCTGGCCATAAACTCTTTCAGGAATGTAATATGTGGATTCTTATAAAAGGAATGTTGAGAGTCGGGATATTGCTCTATAAAGACCTTTAATAAAACTCTTTAAAAAGGCAAAAAAAAAAAAGGAATGTTGAATCACTTAATGGAAAATGTCTTCAAATTCACAAAAAATTCTTACTTCTGCTGCCATAAATATAATTTATCTTGACCCTTCTGTCTGGTTTCCCTATGCCCACATAAACGTTCCTTTCATGATTGCTTGCCTTTGTTATGGCACTATTCCAGCCAGAAACCATATCCCTCACCTTCTTGGGCTGGTCACCCCCTCTTTCTAGAGCTCTCTTAACTTGTAATATGTTTTGTTTTATTCGGTTGTGTTTGGTATGTTTACTATGTGAAAGGGACTGTCCTGTGGGTAAGGTTACAGAGGCTACAAAATCAGTAAAAGCCCCAGTCCTTGCCCACTAGGAGTGGTATTTAGTGAGAGATGTAAACATTTAAACAAATTGTAACAATTTATCCTACTAAGGGACTACCGCGTATGTGGGATTAGAAGTCATGAACAGACAAAAAGTGCTCTTTATAGAAGGCAGTCAGTATCATTGTGGGTTAGTGTCATCCTGTTTCTGACCTTCATACATATCAAATCAGGGAGAAAAGGAAGAAGTCAAAGGCAAGTGTGGAGGTTCACTCAGGGTCACTTTCTGCTCAGTCACCTGACCTGTGACTGACAGCCTTCTTCCTTTCTTTCTGATCAGTGCTTCATGATCCAGCTTTTGATAACTTTTTCTGATGCCTTTTCTTGCTTAGCAAACTATAAACTTCTCTGGTTTGCCCATTAAAATAATAATAACAACTTTTTTTGCTGCTAAATTCTGGAAACTACAGCATACGTGCCCCATGACACAGCAAGCTCCTAAACAAGACCAGCTTTCCTGTATTTTTATGCCAAATGAGGACTAGGTTTTTAACTTTTTTTTTTTATTGGAGCAGTTATAAGTTTGCAGAAAAATCATGTAGAAAGTGCAGAGTTTCCATATACTTCCCTCACACAGGCAGTTTTCCCTTTTATAAACATTTTGCATTAATGTATACCTTTGTTACAATTGATAAAACAATATCATTATAATTATATTATTAACTATAGTCCATAGTTTATATTAGGATTTACTCTGTGTTGTGTAGATCTATGGGTTTAAAAAAAATTATTCTGGTAACATAGATACAAGCTAAAATTTCCCAGTCTAACTACTTTCACGTATACAATTAATGAATTCATTATTGTTAATTACAATGTTGTGTTATCACCACCATTCATTACCAAAAGTTTTCTATAACACCAAACAGAAACTCTACCAAGTAAGCATTAATTCCCCCTGTTCCCTGGTGACCTCTAATCTACTTTGTCTCTATAAATTTGCTTATTCTAATTATTTTCTATACGTGAGATCATATTTGTCCTTTTGTGTCTAGGTCTTAAAGGTACATCCATGCTGTAATATGTATTGGAACTTCATTCCTTTTTATGGGCTGAATAATATTCCACTGTATGTATGTACCATATTTTGTTTATCCATTCATCTGTTGATAGACACTTGGATTGTTTTCATCTTTGGCTATTGTGAATAATGCTGCTATGAGCATCCGTGTACAAATTATCTCTTTGAGTCCCTGTTTTCAATCCTTTAGGGTACGTACCTAAGAGTGGAATTGCTGTGTTTTATGGTAATTCTGTACATAATTTTTTTGGCAACTGCCACACTGTTTTCCCACCAACAATGTAAAAGGGTTTCAATTTCTCTGCATTCTCTCCAACACTTGTTATTTTCCATTTTTAAAATAATAGCCATCCTAGAGGGTATGTAATGGTATCTAATTGTGGTTTTGATTTGCATTTCCTTGATGACTAATGATTTTGAGCATCTTTTCATGTACTTATTTGCCATTAGTATATCTTCTTTGATATTCAAATCCTTTGCCTCTTTTTAGATTGGGTTGTCTTTTTGTTGTTGAGGTATAGCTATTCTGTATATATTCTGGATATTAAACTCTTATCAGATAAATGATTTGCTATTTCCTCCCATTCTGTAAGTTGGTCTTTTCACTTTCTTGATAATGTCTTTTGATGCACAAAAGTTTTCAATTTTGATGAAGTCCGTTTATCTATTTTTAATCTTGTTGCTTGTGCCTTTGGTCATATCTAAGAAATCCTCAAGTCAAAGGTCTTGAAGATTTTACCCTGTGTTTTCTTCTAAGAGTTATGTGATTATAGCTCTTATGTTATGGTCCTCGATCAATTTCAAGTTAATTTTTTGTAGATGGTTTGAGGTAGGGGTCCAGCTTCATTCTTTTGCATGCAGATATCCCATTTTCCCAGCACTCTTTGTTGAAGAGACTATTGTTTCCCCATTTAATTTATTTGGCACCCTTGAAGGTAACTGGGAAGAAGTTTCCTGGCTGGGACCAGGTCAGGAGGATGACTTCATCCCCTAACCACCACCCCCCTCACCTTATAGTCAAAATTGGGAAGCTAGTGCCCCAGGCTCAAAACACCATGATATAAGAGACATCTTAGATAGCAACAGATTTTGGCAGTAGAGTCAATCAACCATTGTTGGAACAATGCCCTACAAATTATGAGCTCTGTGGCCCTACATGAGGTCCTCTAATCTTTCTCATTTCAAATTTGAAATTGCCAACATTTGAAATTGTTTATGACTTGATAGCCTATATTTCAAAGTAGGTGGTTTTCCTGTGGTCTCATTTTACTAGTCCTTCCCTGTTTCTCCTCATCATTAATAACTTTATGTTCTTTTAATTTTAAAGTATTTTTTGTAGTGTAAGCTTTCTTTTAGTCATCTCGAGTGCCCTTTACTTTTTTTGAAAATGGATAGTGCTTTAATCATCTATTTCTGGATAACAAACCACTCCAAACTTAGTTGTGCCAAGCAACAGCCATCTTATCATGCATATGGATTCTATAGATCAGGAATTCAGACATGGAATGTGGGAATGGATGACTTTTCTCTGTTGTCTGGGGCCTCAGTGTGAAAGACCTGAATGGCTGGTGGTGAATGTCTAGAATCATCTACAGGTATTTTCACTCACACTCTTGAGGTCTGGGCTGAGAGGACTAAAAGCTGGACTCAGCTGGGGCTGTTGACCTAGACACCTGCATGTGTACTCTCCTTCTGGCTTGTGCTTCTTACAGAATGATGGCTGGGTTCCAGGAATGGAAGCATGCTGAGAGGTACTGTTCAAGAGAACCTGGCATAGCAACACTTCCTCCATGTTCCCTTTATTGAAGCAGTCACAAGCTTCCCCTTCTACCTCCCATAGATCCAACCTCTCAATGGGAGGAAAACCAAAGAACTTGTGGCCATATCCTTCAAACCACCATAGCGATTACCTACCTGGGGTTTAGTGTCTTCATGCAATATATAGTTTATAGGGTTGTTATAAGGATTAGAGATAATCTAGATCAGGGGTCAACAAACTTTTTCTGTAAAGGACCAGATAGTAAGTATTTTCAACTTTGTGAGTCAGATGGTTTCTGTAGCAACTTCTCAACTCTGCTGTTGTAGTGTGAAAGCAGACCTAGATGATATATAAATGACCATGCGTGGCTGTGTTCCAATAAATCTTTATTTATGGATATTGAAATTTGAACTTCGTTTAATGTAACATGTCATGAAATATTATTCTTTTGATTTTTTAAACAATTTAAAATACACAAAACATTCTTTGCTCATGGGGTATACAAAAACCAGGGTCCAGATTTGTCCTTTGGACCATAGTTTCTTGATCTATATAAATAATCTTTCACAATGCATGGAATGTAGTATGTAGTCCATAATTATTACAAATGTGATTATTATACCCATACATTCATAGAGTCATACCAGAGAAGCATTTGACTTCCCTGATTTACTTAGGTTTCTCAAGGGCATATATGCCATATAATAAAATATATAGCTAGATTAAAAGAAAATTGTCATTGATAGACTAAAGATAATGCAACTATTTTACAGTGTCATGGTTTAGTGGCAAGTACACAAATAATTGCTATGACAGGTCGAGTTTCCACCACTTACTGTCTACTTAAACTTTGTGAGTTATTGATGTTCAGTTGCAACTAGGCCCTGATCTCTAAAATGTTGTAGGAATATCTCAATTTACATCACTCTGTTTGGAATAGATACCCATTTATATTTATTCCCACCCTCTTTTTATTTTCCTGTTGCAACTCTGGCATTTTTTCCCCCTTGGAACTTCCTCAACATTTTATTTTATTTTATTAATTTTTTTTAAATTAAAGAAATAGATTTACAGAAAAATCATCTAAAAAACGGCTTTCCCATGTAGTTCCCTATTGTTAAAACTTTGCATTAGTGTGGTACCTTTATTACAATTGATGAGACAATAGTAAAATTGTACTATTACCCATAGTACATAGTTTACATTAGGGTGTATTTTTCCCCCATATACCACCCTATTATTACTACCCTGTATTTGTGTGGTACACTTGTTGTAATTCATGAGAGAGCATATTTATAATTGTACTATTAACTATAGTCCATTGTTTTAAAATAGGGTTCACTGTGTTGTACAGTCCTATGTTTTATCTTTTAATTTTTATTCTAGTAACATATATATGGCCTAAAATTTCCCCTTTTAATCACAATCACATATACAATTCAGTGCTGTTAATTACACCCACAATATTGTGCTACCATCACTACCATCCTTTTCTACAGCTTTACAATCAACCTAAACAGAAATTCTGTACCAATTAAGAATTAACTTCCCAGTAGCTACCCTCAACCCAGCCCCTGTTAACCTGTAGTCTAGATTCTAACTCCATGAGTTTGCTTATTTTAACTATTTCATATCAGTAAGGTCATATGATATTTGTCCTTTTGTGTCTGGCTTATTTCACTCAGCATAATATCTTCAAGGTTCATCCATGTTGTCGCATGTATAAGGACTACATTCCTTTTTATGGCTGAGTAGTATTCCATTGTGAGTGTGTGTGTGTGTGTGTGTATACACACACAATATTTTATTTATCCATTCATCGGTTGATGGACACTTGGGTTGCCTCCTTCTTTTGTCAATTGTGAATAATGCTGCTATGAACATCAGTGTGTAATTCCCTGTTCAAGTCCCTACTTTCAATTCTTTTGGGTATATATCTAGTAGAGGGATTGCTGGGTCATATGGTAATTCTATACTTAACTTTCTGTGGAACTGCCAAACTGTCTTCCACAGCAGCTGCACCATTTTACATTGTCCCCAGGAATATAAAATCCTTTCTAGCACTTGTAATTTAGAATACTAGTTATTCTAGTGGGTGTGAAATGGTATCTCATTGGGATTTTGATTTGTATTTTCCCTAATAGCCAGTGATGTTAAGCTTCTGTTCATGTGCTTTTTAGCCATTTGTAGATACTCTTTCGAGAAATGTCTATTCAAGTCTTTTGCCCATTTTTAAATTGGGTTGTTTGTCTTTTTATTGTTGAGTTATACAATTTCTTTATATGTTCTGGATGTCAAAACCTTATCAGATATGTGGTCTCCAAATATTTTCTTCCATTGAGTAGGTTGTCTTTTCACTTTTGTGATAAAGTTCTTTGATACACAAAACTTTTAAAATTTTGATCAGGTCCCATTTATCTGTTTTTTCTTTTGTTGCTTGTGCTTTGGGTGTAAAGTCTAAGAAACTGTTGCCTAACACAAGATCCCAAAGATGTTTCCTTACATTTTCTTCTAGGAGTTTAATAGTCCTGGTTCTTTATTTATGTCTTTGATCCATTTGGAGTTAAATTTTTTATATGGTGTGAGATAGTGGTCCTCCTTCATTCTTTTGCACATGGATATCCAGTTCTCCCAGCAACATTTGTTAAAAAGACTATTGAGTGGACTTGGCAACTTTGACAAAACTCAATTGGCTATAGATGTGAGGGTCAATTTCTGAACTCTCAATTCAATTCCATTGGTCTATAAATCTATCCTTGTGCTAGTACCTTGATGTTTGACCACTGTAGCACTGCAGTAAGCTTTAAATTAGGAAGTGTGAATCTTCCAACTTTGTTCTTCTTTTTCAAGATTTTTTTTTGCCTATTCAGTTTCCCTTACGCTTCCAAATAAATTTGGTAGTTGGCTTTTCCATTTCTGCAAAGTAGGCTTTTGGAATTTATATTGGGATTGTTGAACCTGCAAATCATTTTGGATAGAACTGACATTTTAACAATATTTAGTCTTCCAATCCAGGAGTGTGGAATGTCTTTCCATTTATTTAGATTTTTAAAAATTTCTTTTAGCAAAGTTTTGTAGTTTTCCATGTAAAAGTCCTTTACATTCTTGGTTAAATTTATTCCTAGATATTTGATTTTTTAGTTGCTATTGTAAATGGAATTTTTTTCTTGATTTCTTCCTCAGAATGCTCATTACTAGTGTATAAAAACACTACTGATTTTTTCATTTTTGAATCTTGTACCCTGCCATTTTGCTGAATTAGTTTATTAGCTCTAGTAGTTTTGTTGTAAAATTTTGGGGACTTTCTATATATAGGATCATGCCATCTGCAAATAGGGAAAGTTTTACTCCTTCCTTTCCAATTTGGATGCATTCTGTTTCGTTTTCTTGCATAACTGCTGTGGCTAAAACTTCCAGAACAATGTTGAATAACAATTATGACAGTGAGGATCCTTGCCTTGTTCCAGATCTTGGAGGGAACGCTTTCAGTCTTTCACCATTGAGTATGATGTTAGCTGTGGGTTTTTCATATATGGCCTTTATCATGTTGAGGAAGTTTCCTTTTATTCTTATTTTTCTAAGTGGTTTTTTTTTTTTTTTATCAAGAAAGGATACTGGATTTTGTCAAATGCCTTTTCTGCATCAATTTAGATGATCATGTAGTTTTTTTCCCGCTTCATTTTATTCATGCAGTATATTACATTAATTGATTTTCTTATGTTGATTTCTTTTGCATACCTGGGATAAAACTCACTTGATCATGGTGTATAATTCCTTTGATGTACTGTTGGATTCAATTTGCAAGTATTTTGCTGAGGATTTTTGCATCTATATTCATAAAAGAAATTGGTCTGTAATTTTCCTTTCTTGTAGCATCTTTATCTGGCTTTGGTGTTAGGGTGATGGCCTCATAGAATGAGTTAGGTAGTGTTCCCTCTTGTTCAATATTTTGGAAGAGTTTGATCAGGATTGCTATTAATTCTTCTTGGAATGATTGGTAGAATTCACCTGTGAAACCATCTGGTCCTGGGCTTTTCATTTTTGAGAGGTTTTTGATGACTGATTCAATTTCTTTACTTGTAAGTGATCTGTTGAGATCTTCTATTTCTTCTAGCATCAGTGTAGGTTGTTCATGTGTTTCTAGGAATTTATCCATTTCATCTAGGTTGTCTAATTTTTTGGCATACTGCTGTTCATAGCATACTAATTTTTGATTCTTTTTATTTCTGTGGGGTCTGTAGTAATGTCTCTGCCTCATTTCTGATTTTATTTATTTGCATCTTCTCTCTTTTTTCTTTGTCAGTTTAGCTAAGGGTTTTACAATTTTATTGATCTTTTCATAGAACCAACTTTTGGTTTTGTTAATGTTCGCTATTGTTTTTTTTTATTCTCAATTTCATATATTTCTGCTCTAATCTTTGTTATTTCTTCTTTTTGCTTGCTTTGGTTTTAGTTTGTTGTTCTTTTTCTAGTTCTTCCAGATGTACAATTAGGTCTTGGGTTTTAGCTTTCATCCTCTTATTCTTCTTTTTTTTAAAGGAGGTACCAGGTACTGAACCCAGGACCTCATACATCAGAAGCAGGCTCTCAACCACTGAGCTATATCCGCTCCCTTCTTTCTTCTTCTTTTTTTTTTTTAAATGTAAGTGATTAGGGTTATTGTATTAGCCGAAGGGGTGCTGATGCAAAATACAGAAATTGGTTGGCTCTTATAAAGGGTATTTATTTGGGGTAGAAGCCCACAGTTACCAGGCCATAAAGCATAAGTTACTTCCCTCACCAAAGTTTATTGCCACGTGTTGGAGCAAGATGTCTGCTGATGTCTGTGAGGGTTCAGGTTTCTTGGGTTCCTCTCTTCCTAGGGCTTCATTTCTCTCTGGGCTCAGCTCCTCTGTTTCCTCCACAGGGTCAGCTGTAGACTATGAGGCTCTCTAGGCTTTGCCTCTCTCCACAAGACCAGCTGTGAACTGTCAGGCAAATGGCTCATCTTTTTTCCTGGAGCCTTCTTTCCTTCCTCATGACCAAGGTCCTCTGTGTGCTTACTTCCCTGGGTTCCAGCATTAAAACTCCAACATCAGAACTCCAACATCAAAACTCCAACTCTGTCCTTTACCATGTCTTTTATCTTTGATTCCTCACCCACCAAGGGGCAGAGCTCAAAGCCCTACTGATGTGGCCCAATCAAATCCCTAATCATAACTTAATCATGCCCAGATGAACAGACCAGTTTACAAGCATAACCCAATATCTATTTTCAAAATTTATAACTATATCAAACTGCCACAGTTATAAATTTCCCTCTCTGTATCCCATAAATTTTTTTTTAACAAATCAATTTTATTGATACATATTAATAAAGCCCATAAGTTTTGATATGGTATGTTCTTGTTTTCATTCATCTTGAGATGTGCTTTATTGATTTCCCTTAAAATTTCTTCTTTGACCCACTGTTTAGGAGTGTGTTATTTAACTTCCATATATTTGTGGATTTTCCAGTTTTCTGTCTGTTTGTAATTTTCAGCTTCAGAGATGATATTTTGTATAATCTTAATCTTTTTAGATTTATTGAGACTTGTTTTGTCATCTATCCTGGAGAACAATCCATTTAAATTTGAGAAAAAATGCATATCCCACTGTTTTTGGTGCAATGTTCTGTATATATCTGTTAGGTCTAGTTCATTTATTATATTATTCAAGTTCTCTGTTTCTCTATTGATATTCTGTCTAGTTGTCCTTTCTATTGATGAGAGTGATATATTGAAGTTTCCAGCTATTATTGTAGAGATGTCTATTTCTCCCTTCACTTTTGCCAGTGTTTGCCTCATGTATTTTGGGGCAAATAATATGATTGTTATTTCTTCTTGGTGGGATTTTCCCTTTTATTAATATATGGTGTTCCTCTTTGTCTCTTATAACAGCTTTTGACTTACAGCCTATTTTGTCTGATATTAATTTAACTTCCTCAGCTCTCTTTTATTACTATTTGCATGGAATATCTTTTTCCATCCTTTCACCTCAGCCTATTTGTGTCTTTGGGTATAAGGTGAGTCTCTTGTAAACAGCATATAGTTGGATCATGCTTTTTTATCCATTCTGTAAATTTGTGCCTTTTAATTGGGGGGTTTAATCCATTAACATTCAGTGTTATTACTGTTAAGGAAGTAGTTACTTCAACCATTTTGTTCTTTGGTTTTTACATGTCATATCTTTTTTTGTGTGTGTCTTTTTCTTTATTGCAAATTCTTCTCTGTAAAATTGATATTTTGTAATGTATCGAATTGATTCCTGTCTCATTTCTGTTTCTGCATAATCTTAAAAATACTTTCTTTGTGGTTACCCTGGGGTTTGGGTTACACAACCTATATCTATTAGCTACTAATTTGAAAATATACCAACTTAGCTTCAATAGCATATACATTCTTTGCTACCAGAGCCCTCTCTTTTCCCTCTTTATGTTGTTTTTGTCCCACATTCTCTCTTTTTATTTTGTGTGTCCATTATCAGGAAAAATGCTTTTTTTCTTATTCAATTGTACTCTGACTCTTATAGGAATTAAAGAGTAGAGTTGCATATTGAACATACAGTACTATTGAGTTTAGCCTTTATCCTTTTAGTTACTGTGACAGTTTGAATTTGGTGACTCCCAAAAAGAGAATGATTATGTTTTAAACTAATCTATTTCTGTGAGTGTGATACCATTTGATTGCATTAAATTCGGTTGAAGGACCCTTGATTAGTTTACTTGGTGATATTGCTTTTGGGCTTTTGACTGGACTATATCAGTGGAATGTGATTCATGTTGAGTCTCTTTCCTCTTGCTGGGTCTGATAAAAGTGGAGACAGAGAGACACACATACAGACACAGGAAAAGGAAGCTGCCATTTTTAACCCTGCCGTGTGAAAGAAGACTAGAAGATTGCTTAAGCACAAAGTCCCCTAGAGCCTGGGACCGTGGAGCAGCTCAAGGGGAGACAAGCCCTGCTATATGCCTGATAGCTTATAGCTGAACTTGGGAAGAAAGCAGAGCAGTTGAGACTGATATAGGGAGCCTGGAAAGAGACAAGCCGTATACCCGGTTGCTCTCAGCTGAGCTCAAACCTCAGCAGAGAACAGCAGCTATTTTGCTTCAAGATGTGGCAGCTTGGACTTTTCATGGCCTTGGAACTGTAAGCTTTGACACCAAATAATCCTCTCTATAAAAGACACCCCATTTCTGGTACTTTACATTAGCAGCCCTTTGGTAAACTAAAATAGTTACCTTTACTGATAATCTTAATTTCTTCACACTACTCCAAGTCACTCTCCCTTGCCTTTTCCTTTCAACCTGTAGAACTCTCTGTAGTACTCCTTGTAGATCAGGTCTTTTTTTGATGAACTTTCTCATTTTCTGTTTATCTGTGAATATTTTAAACTCTCCTACATTTTTGAAGGACAGTTTTGTCAGATAAAGAATTCTTGGCTGGCAGTTTTTCTCTTTCAGTACCTTAAAGTATCTTACCTCCATAGTTTCTGATGAGAAATTGGCATTTAGTTTTATTGTGAATCTTTTGTATGTGACAAATAGCTTTTTTCCCCCCTGCTTTCAGAATTCTCTCCTTATCTTTGGCATTTGACATTCTGATTAATATGTGTCTTGTAGTAGGTCTATTAGGATTTATCCTGTTTGGAGTACATTGTACTTCTTGGACGTGTATATTTATGTGTTTCATAAGAGTTGGGAAATTTTTGGCCATTATTTCCTCAAATATTCTTTCTGCCCATTTCCCTTTTCTTCTCCTTTTGGGACACCCATGATGCATATGTTTGTACACTTCATGCTGTCACTCAAATCCCTGAGACACTTCAATTTTTTCTAGTCTTTTACTATATCTGGTCTCTGATATAACAAGCAATGTTTTTGCTGTTCTTTCCTCTAGTTCACTGATTCTTTCTTCTGCCTGTTCAATTCTGCTGTTGTATGCCTCTTGTTTATTTTTAATCTCCATTATTGTGCCTTTAATCCCTATAATTTCTGGTATGTTTCTTTTTAAAATCAAGTTGTTATTTATGCTCACACAACATGTTCTTAATATCCTTTAGCTCTATATTCATATTTTCCTTCATCTCCTTGAGTTGATTTAGATTTGTTTGAACTTCTTTGATTAGTTGTTCCAAACTCTGTGTCTCCTTTGAAGTTTTAATTTGTTCCCTTGACTGAGTCATATTTCTTCTTTCTTAGTATGGCTTATAATTTTCTTGCTGATGTCTAGGCATCTGATTATCTTGATGAGTTAATTCTGGAGGTCTGTTTCTCCCTCGTGTCTAGGGTTTTATTGTAGATTGGCTTTATGTTAAGGGTTTCTTTGACATTTAGTGCAACTTATAATGGACTTTTAGAGGAGCCCTCATTTAACTGTACTGATTATTTCAGTTTTTCTTCTTTGATTCTTGCCCTGGATATGCAGTACAATTTTTAAGATTGCCCTTTTTGTGCAATTGTTTCACCTCCAGGAGAAATCTCCCTTTCCTCTTTTCCTTCTCTGGGAATCTTAATCTGTTCTGTTTGTTTTTGTGCAGAATTTCCTCCCTAGCTCTGGCAATTTGTTTGAATTTTCTTCCTCAATCAATGCCCCTTTTTCTTTATGCTTTTCAGTTCTGGGACCCATCCTGTATTAAAGCAGTTCAGTCCCATCCCTTCTTTTTTTCTGTGAGGCTTTTCTGTCTCTGGTTTCTTCCCAGATGGGGTATCCCACTCCAGGGACCCAGATGGGGTCAACCCAGAGAGGTGGGACAGTCCAGAAAAGTCTATTTTGCATTTAGATGGTCCAGCCAACAGAGACTGGATTGAGTGTGTGCACCTCTGCCAACAGTTCTGCTGTGGTGTTTCTCTTTCTCTCTCTCTTTTTTCTTGCATGCATTAGTCCTCAGTCTCTTGTGTTCCATCCTGGGTCCCTGTGCCTGGATATGTGTGGGGTTCTAAGTTGCCACTGTGAGTGGCTCAATAGTCTCAATCTGTGGCAGGAAGGAAGTGGGCCACGTTGCCTCTGCGTGACTCTCAGGCTGCATCGGACTGAGTGGGGGGAGGGGCCCAGACTGGCAGCTAAAGAAAGAAAATCTACCTAATCTTGGAGATTATTTTTCTTTTTTCTTCCATTCAGCATTTGTGGATCATTCTCTAGTCTCTATCATCCTCCAGAGTTCCAAGCAAGTGGAATTTGTCCTTTTATTAGCAGAGTCTGGGGGAATGTCATATGTCTCCATGTTGATGATGTCAAGTCTCAACAACATTTTCATTTGCAAGCTACTCAAAATAGAGTCTGACATATTTTAGACTCTCAATGAATTGTTTATTAAATGGAATTGTTTATTAAATGATTATATTAACACATAGTAAAGTGGTTAAAAACATGCTCTTGAGTTTGAAATCCTTGGGTTCTAATCCTAGCTCTACCATCTGTCAACTGTGTGAACTGGAGCAAGTTATTTATCCTGTCTGAGCTTCAAGGTCATCATCTGTAAAAGTGAGATAAAAAAAATCAACCCACCCCATAAGGTTACACTATCATTCAATAAGATGATGCCTGGAAAGTGCCTTGTTCGTAAGAAGTGCTCAGTTAGTATTTGCTACAACCACAGATATTACCACAAGCCACCTCAAAATTCCCTGGACTATGTGTTTATCTATTGGCTCATTAGTGCTTCTTCAATGGTTAGGTTTGTTAAGAATGAGCCTAGTTTATTTGGTCAGTAGCAGAACTTAATGTGTCCTCTTTAGCTAAAACTTTGAAATAATTTTCTAGAATAATACAATTCCAGCAGAATCTCACTCATAATTATGAAAATAAAACAAGCAATGAAATTATATATTTATTCAACAATTATGTATTGAGCACCTATTATGTGGCAGACGCTATTTAGTCACTGAAGATACAACAGTGAATTTTACAGATAAAAATTCCTGCCTTCTTGGGTCTTACATCCCAATACTTACAATAGTTAACACTTAGAAAGTACTTACTATGTGCCAGAAACTTCCCAAAGCACTTTATAAATATTATCCCATTTAATCCTCATGTCTCCCTATGAGGGAGACAATATTATTATCCCCATTTTATATATGAGGAAACTGAAGCACAAAGAGACTAAGTTACAGGTTCACAGTCCTATTGTGACACAATAAGTGACAGAACCTGTTTGGTTCCAGAACCCATGTTCTTATGCTAACCTTCTATATAAATGACTATCAGGTAGTGAGATTTGCTGAAAGGCAAATAAGGGAAAAATAGGACCAGTTTTTGCTTAATGGATGCTGGCCATCATTAATTTGATACCAAAGGGTAAGCTAGAAGAGAGAAAAGAGAGAGAGAGAGAGAGAGAGAGAGAGAGAGAGAGAGAGAGAGAGAAACAATCCCTCCTAATCAGCATAGCTAGAGACTGTATTGGGCTTTAAAAAAGCTAAAACCCCAAAACATCTTGGCCCTTTCTTCCCATGTTCCTGAAAGATGGCTAAAATAAACTTCCAATAATGTTATTTTTAAAAGGGGAGAAAAACTCTCCAGAAAGCACTAAGTATTTTGTGAGAGTCGGGGAAAGGGGGAAAGGGAATTCAGATAACTGCCCCAGACATCAATTTGCATCTGAGAACATGTATTCAATGTGTAATTGTCTTTTCAAGTCTGCATTTCTGATGGATGGAAAAACGCCTCTAAAATGAAAAATTTGGATTTAGTCTGCCTTTTTATTTAGTCATCTTTTAGCTAGTATTTCAATGTTTCACGCTTTGAATCATCAATGACAATTGTTAGAGGTTCCCCCTTACGAGCTTTGCAATGATTAATAAGTCATAAGACTGTGCCTCCCTGAGCAGAGGCAGATCATCTCCCCCCATCCCCCCGAGAATGAACAAAAGATCCGTATCTTAATGGAGTGGAGCAGATAAGGACCTTCACCCCTTCCAGGCCCAGGACCCAGCAACCCCTCCCACATTCCAAGAATACCCCACCTCCTAGCCACTACTCCCAAGCCATACATGGGAAGAAGTCACTTTTACGGCCCCTTATTGGCCCCAGGCTGCACTCGGTCTCTCCCCCTCCCCATGGACTAATGTTTCCCTCCCCATTGGTGTACTGTATAAAGTCACATCCACCACCTTCAATGGGTGGGCTGAAGCCTATTCTTCAGACCCCCTCTGCTGGGAGAGCTTCTCAATAAACTTCTTGCCTGCAATCATCGGTCTCCATGTCCCAGTGAGCACCACCTTTTTCTCCAACATTTGGTGCTGAAAAACCCAGGTCTGGGGTTGCTGACGCTGTCTGATTGGTGAGGGATCACCACACTGCTGCTACTGAGAGAATCCATCCAACACCAGACACTGAATCATAGCTGAGCGAGTCAAGGATTTCTCTGCTGGAGGATTCAGCTCTCTCTCTCTCTCCTTTTTCCATTGTCCAGGACAACCCACCAAAAACTGAAAATCCTAGCCTTAGGCCAGTGATCCTCACAGAACCTGGGGGCCACAAAGGGTGGGAAGCCTGAGTCCTCGTGGGTAGAGACCCCTGGGCTCTGGAGACATCTGGCTCCATGTGTGGTCTCCTGTTTCCTTGGAGATTTCTGACTGATTCGGGGATGCCTGCCCCAGCCCCACTCAGAATCTCCCCCTGTTTTAAGAATCCTTAATCTCACCCACGCCACCTAAAACGGGGAATTTTATTTCGGCCTCCCTGAAAACAACACCTCTAGGCTGTCTCCTTCACAACCTTAAAATGCTGTACCCAAAAGGAGACATCAGACAAAAAAACTTATTTTTGATTTGACCTCTGTGTGGCTGCAATACAAATCAGACAATGAAAGTCAATGGCCGGAGAATGGCACCTACGATTTCCAAATTCTCTGAGACTTAGAGAATTTCATCCAGCACTCTGGCAAGTGGTCAGAAATTCCTTACATTCAGGCATTTTTTTCCTGTTCGTAATCATCCCTCCCTTTGCCAATCCTGTTTCTCTTATCAGATCCTTCTTTTACACCAAAAACCCTCTCAGAAACTTTCCTTCTCCTCCTCTCTCACACCCCCTACAAAATCTCAACTTCGATCCAGCAGAGCCTTCCTCCCACACCTTCTCCCTATGTACCTTCACCCTCATCTCCATCCTCACCCTCCATCCCCACTTCCACTCTCCCCTCATCATCGCTGCCTTCAGAACCCCCGTCTTCTGCCACTCCGCCCTCTGCTCCTCCCTTGTCTCCCCCCATACTCATTCACAAGGACTACACCTTTCTCCTCCCCCTTCGCTATCCTCTACCTCTCTGGATACAAAAGCTAGCCCTTCTCCACCTCTTAGCTCTACACAGACTCTGATCCCCATCCCCCCTCCGAAAAGTGGCAGGAGCCGAAGGAATAGCTAAGGTACCTGTTCCTTTCTCACTCTCAGATTTGAGTCAAATAGAAAGCAGATTAGGATCTTTCTCTGAAAACCCTGCCACATACATTAAGGAATTCCAACATCTCACACACTCCTATGACCTTACCTATCAGGACACATAGGTTATCATTACTTCCTCAACTACTCTGGAAGAAAAAAACGCATTTGAACTGCAGCTACTACTTTCGCAGATTCCATGCATACTCAAGACCCTAATAGACACCTGGCAGGCCCCACCGCAACTCCCACCACTAATCCACCCTGGGACTCTCAGCCAGGTTCCCCTGACCTTCCCCACATGGCCCACTTTTTAACTTGCATCTCAAAAGGCATGAAAAAAGCTGCCGTTAATTATGCAATTAATTATGATAAGATTAAAGAAATTTCACAGAAACATGATGAAAATCCAGCTGCTTTTATAAATAGACTAACCAAGTATTTCCTCAAACATATTAACTTAGACCCTGAATCTGGTCGACTATACCTACACACCCACTTTACCACTCAATCCTATCCAGATATCAGGAAGAAATTACAAAAACTAGAGGATGGCCCTCAAACCCCTCAGAAAGGCCAAAGCAGCCTTTAAGGGCTTTAACAATGGAGAAGAGGAAGCTAAATTAGAAAGGCACAAATGGGATCAGGCTAAAGCTGCTGCCCTCAGGCCTGATTCTCGGAAACCTAATTCTTCTCCTGCCTTCTGGCCGCCCATGGGACCCTGAAGGACGGGCATTGGGCACATTCCTGCCCTGATCCCAGGCCCCACCGGGCCCTTGCCTGGTGTGTCGCCACAAAGGTCATTGGAAGTCGGACTGTCCTGAAAACCCTGTTTCCAGGAAAGCTCCTCCAGCACACCCTAAAGACCCGGAGCCGGGATCCTCCTTGGATTAACGCAGGACGACTGACAGGTCCCTGGTTCGAGACGGCCCCACATCGCCATCAGTAAGTCCAAACCGAGGGCGACCCACGAGGTTGGAGGTGAGCTGTTCTCCTCTTTAGTTGACACGGGGCCACCTAGTCAGCCCTCCTAGAGCCCTCAGGACCTTCATCCGCTTCCTCAGTCTCTGTTGTGGGAGCTGATGGCATCCCTTCTTCCCCTTTACCAAGCCACTCAAATGCTCAATAGAAAAACCACACGTTCTCCCACCAATTCCTCATAATCCCTACTTGTCTGTTCCCACTCAGGCTGTGACATATTATCCAAACTCCATGTTTTCATTTCCTCCACCCTCCCATCCTCTCAAACCAACTTCCTTCTCTTCTTGTCCACCCTGCCCATCCCTTCCCCGATTCCCACTGATATTCCTCCTGTACTGCAGGCAGAAGTAAGTCCCTAGGTCTGGAATACTAACTCTCCTTTAGTCACCCCCCCCCCGTTAAGATCGTCTTAAGAAACCCCTCCTCTTTCACAAACATTCCTCAGTGTCCCCTGTCCCTCAGGACCACTATTGACAACCCTGTGCTGCGGGGCTTTTGCACCCAACTAATTCACCCTTTAACACCCCCATCCTGGCAGTAAAAAAGCCAAATGGGGGCTGTTGCCTCGTACAAGATCTTAGAACTATTGACGAAGCCACACAGCCTATCGTTCCCCTAGTTCCTAAACCATACAGACTTTTGTCGCATATACCTCCTCAAACTATACATTATACTATAATTGACCTCAAAGATGCCTTTTCCACCATTCCTGTAGATGAAACTGCCCAAGACATTTTTGCTTTCACGTGGGTGGACCCTGAGGACCCCTAAACCGCCAACAATTAACGTGGACAGTCCTTCCCTGGGGCTTTAGAGATAGTCCTCACATTTTTGGACAGGCTGTACACCGAGATCTCTCTGACCTTCAGCTTCCTTCTAGTACCCTCCTTCAATATGTCGATGACTTACTCTTCTGTAGCCCCTCCTTACAAACCTATAACTCACACTATCACTCTAGTTAACTTTCTCTGGGATAAGGGATATCACGTCTCCCCAAGCAAAGAACAATTTTTCAAAACTGAAAATGGAATCCAGCTCATCAAAGGACCATGCCCTCCCACATACCAAAGCAGATCTTTCTTTCCTAGGGCTAGTCAACTTTTTCCATCTCTGGATTCCAAATTCTGGGCCTATATCCAAACCCCTCTACCAAGCCACTTCTGGCAACCCGTGCGAACCACTCGCTTGCCCTCTATCGCTCAAGTCTGCCTTCTGTAAACTTAAAGAAGCCTTAATGGTGGCATCCACTCTAGCCTCTCCTAACCCCGCTAACCCCTTTCCTTCTATTCAATACCCAACATGGATATGCACTAGGAATCTTAACACAACCCTATGGCCCCAATAACCGAGTCATTGCCTACTTCTCCAAGCAGTTAGATCCTGTAGCCCTTGGCTGGCCTACTTGCCTCAAAACCCTCACTGTTGCTTCCCTTCTGGTACAAGAAAGCTTTAAACACTCCAATAAATCATTGCAATGTTTTTTCCTCACATTCCTTATCTCCCCTCTTAACTCACAAAGCTACCACATCTATCTCCTCCACCTGCCTCCAAACCCTCCATGCAACCCTTCCACAAAACCCCGGAGTCTTCCTGCACCACTGTCCTCCTCTCAATCCTGCCACTCTCCTTCCCACTGAACCCAATCCACCCCCAGAAATGCCTGACACTAATTACATACATGTTTATAGTGATGTGCTTGCTCTCCTTGCCAAACCCCTTGGTAATATTTTAGACAGCCCTCTTCCTAATCCTACTCATACATGGGTTATTGATGGCAGTTCTATGAAACTTAACAACACCACTCAGGCTGGATGCGCTATTGTTACCTTAACTGAAACTGATGAGTCAGGTCCCCTTCCCCCTGGCACAACCTCACAACAAGCTGAGCTCATAGCCCTCCCCAGAGCACTAGTCAGATGCAAGGGGCAAGCCCTAGACATCTACACTGCCTTCAAATATGCATACCTTATTACACACTCACATGCCCCCATCTGGCAAGACAGAGGGTTCCTAACTTCTAGCGGATCCTCCATTGTCAACAAAGATCTCATCCTACAGTTACTCAAAGCAGCATCACTTCCAACCCAAGCCGCTATAATTCACTGCAAAGGGCACCAAAAATTGAATTCCCCTATATCTGTTGGCAATAACCAAGCCGGCAGTGAAGCCAAAGCGCAGGCTACCCTACCCTACTTATCTTTACACTCCACTGTCACGCCCATTCTCCTAGCACTTCCATACCCTGGCCGCCCCGCCAATACACCTGAAGAAACCCCAAAGTTCCCCCTTATGTGAGCAGAACAAATTGAGGGGTGGTGCATGAAAAATGGAAAAATTCTTTTACCTGAATTAAAAACACCCGATAGTCTCACCTCCCTGCACAACCAGTACTATGTAGGATATAAGCTGCTTTCACAACTCTTATCTAACTCTCTACACTGCCCTGAACTCTCAAAACATTTAAAAGAAATTACAAAAAGCTGCTCTATTTGTCAACAAAATAATATTCATGGAGGCTCTATACCTCTCTCTTTCATAGCCCACCAATTTAGAGGTTCTAAGGCAGGACAAGACTGGCACTTAGACTTTACCCACATGCCACATGTGAGGAAGGTTAAATACCTCTTGGTCTTTGTAGACACCTTTTCCGTATGGGCTGAAGCATTTCCAGTCACCTCTGAGAGGGCTGATGTTGTAATTAACATCCTGTTAACAGAAATAATTCCCAGATTTGGTCTTCCATCTTCTCTGCAGTCAGATAATGGGACAGCCTTCACCTCACAGATCACAAAAGGGGTTTTTAGTGCCTTAGGAATTACCTGGAAGTTACATAATCCTTACAGACCTCAATTCTCTAGAAAAGTTGAGCGTATGAACAGGATCCTAAAACAACATGTAACCAAATGAACAATGCAGCTGCAGACACCATGGACTGAACTTCTGCCCTTAGCTCTCATGAGCATTGGATCCCTTCCTTGAAAACCACACTTCCTAAGCCCCTTTGAAATCATGTATGGGTGCCCTTTTACTTTGACCAATATACCTCCCCAGCCATCACATTTAGAAAGCAATATAGATGAGCTAACACAAATGCGTTCGTTCCTGCATCACCTGACTCCACTCTTCCTGCGCCAGAAATTTCTGTCCCCTCGCTGCCTATTCATCCAGGTGACTTACACCCCAAACCCTTAACCCCAAAGTGGACGGGTCCTTTTCTTGTCCTTCTAACCACCCCCACTGCAGCAAAAATTTCCCGCCATGGATACACTTTTGCAGATTGAAGCTGGCTCCACCACCTTCTGCAGACAGAAAACTGAGGCGCTGAGGCTCAAGATAAGCACACCTGTGCACCTCTGGGGGACCTACGATTGAAATTCACAAAGGACAGAGGTGACAGCACTCTGAACACGGGGCATCCCCTTTTGGCACTTCAGGTTCTTCTTAACTCTTTACCCTTTCTTTGTGTGGCTTGTCTACAAAGTACACCTAAGCCTGGCAGCATCAACACACGTGGTACTACCCAGAGCCAACACTTTCTGTAGTGTTCTATCCTCACACTGAGCCGGCTTTGCTGTCCCTTGCACCCTTTTGCTCGAGCAATACCTTGACATCATTCAGGGCCTGTGGTTACAAGGAGATTTTTCTGATTTTTACCCAGAAGAAATCCTCTTCTCCTTTGCCACCCTCTTCCTTTTCTTTACTGACTAAAGTCTCTCTACAATGGATGTCCTATATTTTATCCTCCCACTCCTCTTTGTACTAACCTCTCAAAACAAACAAACAAACAAAAAAAACCCTTATCATCCTCTTACAGACACTATCCAAACCATAGCAACTGCAGTTAACCATTCTGATTGCTGGATATGCCCTGAGCACACCCATGCAGAACCATATCCCTACTCGCCTTCCTCTAAGCCCAGAAACTTGCCTGCATGTTCACCCACAATATACTGGCTTTGGAGGCCGATGGGTTACAGAGCCCCCCTCTCCCCACAAGTTTACCAGAATATGAAGATATACTTATTCTCCTCTGTCAGGCCTTAAACATCTCTCATTCGGGGGAAAATTCAAATTCTGTTGGTGTAGTCACAGTCCTAATGGACGGACCTTTTTTATACTTTAAATCCACATGACCTTATGCAACTAATTTAGGACATATACCCACTACATCTTGTAATCATATTCTACTCTTTAACACTACAACACTGCACTGGCAGGCAGATTTAAAAGTGCCAAACAAACATCTTAATTCAACCCTATTTTGGAATGACTCAGGCATCAATCAAACACTACCTACACGAGTAAGCAATTAAAATTATAGTGACAATGTACTGTGCTTCAATAGCTCTTATAGACAAACCGAGTTATTTGGAGTAGGAACACAATTGTATAATTGTATAATTAACATATTAATTATAACACAATTGTATAATTGGGACAATTATACAATTTAACCACACTAAAATCTAGAAAAAAAATCCTAAAAACATCTTCACTTTTCTTTTCCGAAATCTCCTCTGTAGACCAAGCTAACATATAATCCTTCCAAACCCTATTACTCTCCTATGTGTTAATGTAGTGTATGGTGGAACCCAAATATTCAGCACTCCCAACCACCCACATTCTTATTTCATTCCCTCGGGCCCCTCAATGGCACTAACACTTGCTGGCACAGGTTTCTAGTTTCTGTGTGGTAATACTGCATACCTAACGCTTCCTACCGTGTGGACGGGAACTTGCACTATAGTATCGATCATTCCGAACACCACTATCCTAAAACCCCAAAATATGGCCTCCTCTGGACAAATACCTAATCTTGGTTCTTTTCTTGAAAGCTCACTTCAACCTTAAGAACCGAGTGAACGAAAAAAGAGGCACTTCTTAGTAGACCCAGAATTTGGATACCACGCCCTTGATAATCCAATCCTAGAAAAACCTGGCAGAGGACACACCATCTTTCGCAGTCTGTTCTGGTTTGTAGGTATTCCAATGTTAGAACGAGCAATTCCAAATCTCTTCCTCACATTACAGCTATCCTGAAATGCAACCATGCAGGCCATAAACCACCAACAACTGGAAATTAACAGCCTGGCATCGGTTGTCATACGAAATAGAAGAGCAGTGGATGTCGTCACTGCTGTCGCAGGAGGCACTTGTACAATCATAAATGAAACGTGTTGTTTCTATATTAACAGAACAGGGCAGGAAGAAGAAAATCTCAAACTTTTAAAGGAAAACATAGAGATCATTCAGGGGCCCGAGACAACAGCTATGGAAATCAATCCTGGTTATCCTCATTTCTTTCTTTCTTCTCACCCCTAAAATCAGTCCTTTTACCCATTATAACACCAATACTGATAGTATTGCTGCTGCTGCTTTTTGGTCCTTGTCTCTTACAGATTCTCGTCCAATTCACATGCTGAATTGTACAATCAACAACTCAGGGGGAAGCAGCTGTGGCTCAATCAGTAGGGCTCCCGTTTACCATATGGGAGGTCCTGGGTTCGGTTCCCGGGGCCTCCTGGTTAAGGCAAGCCCGCCCGCACGGCATGGTTAGCTGACCCAGCGAGCACCAGCAGCAAGGGGGGGATAAATGAATAAATAAATAAAATCTTTAAAACAAACAAACAAACAAAAAAAACAACTCAGGAATATGTGAACGGCATCTTCCTGCTACATGAACGCCAATACCAACCTCTATGGGACCAAAAATCAGAACCCACGGGGCAGAACAGAAGGGAACCCTTCACTGCCCCATAACAGCAGGAAGTAGCCAGTCTGAGTCTACGTCCCGAATCCCCTCACCCTTCCATTCTGCCCAATATTCCCATTACTAAGGCTTTTCAGCATATATATATATATATATATATATATAATCAAAGAGTTAGGAATGTTAGAGGTTCGCCCTTACGAGCTTTGCAATGATTAATAGGTCATAAGACTGTGCCTACCTGAGCAGAGGCAGCTCATCTCCTCCCAAGAATGAACAAAAGATCCATATCACAGTGGAGTGGAGCAGATAAGGACCTTCACCCCCTCTGGGCCCAAGAATACCCCACCTCCTAGCCCACTACCCCAAGCCATACACGGGAAGAAATCACTTTTACAGCCCCTTTTTGGCCCTGGCTGTACTCGGTCTCTCCCCCTCCCCACAGACTAATGTTTCCCTGCGTATGGATGTACTGTATAAAGCCACATCCACCACCTTCGACAAGTGGGCTGAAGCCCATTCTTCAGACCCCCTCCACTGGGAGAGCTTCTCAGTAAACTTCCTGCCTGCAATCATCAGTCCCCGCGTCCCAGGGAGTGCCGTCTTTTCTTCAACAATCATATACAAGTACATAGCAAAAATGTCTGGAGTAGAGTAGGTGCTTGGTACAAGGACATCTTTTATTTTAAAATTTTAGGTAAAAACATTTTACTGAAAAGTAGAACAATCAAATTTTGTGATAGTTGTACCTTTACCCCCTCTTCCTGAAATTATATTCTTCCCACGTTTCCTGCTACTCTAAGTGACTCCACAGTTTTAATGTGATGCTCAAGCCCTCCTGACTTAATCAAGGAAAATATCTCTGACAAGTTCAGGTCCAAGTACAGTTTTCTCTCTAAACTCTTTTAGTATGGTTGTGTAGATTTTCTTAATAACCAGTTGAGCAAGTTCAAGAAAGTGAAAAATAGTTTTAAAGCATAGATGAATGTAAATATGAAGTAGGCTGCTCAGGCTTAGCTCTCATCAAGGAATTAAGGCAAATGCATATAAGATTAAAGAAAAATAATGTACTTGATTTGGTTTGGAGGCAAGTTAGGGAGAGACCAAAAAAAAAAAGTAGCAGGTATAAAGATGTGGCCAGCAATTAATAAGGGTAGCTGGTCAGAAGGCTTCAATCCAAGTCAAAACAGGAAACCAACTAAAGGATGCTGAAAATCACATGATGTGGATAACATGAGAAAAATTAGCCCAGATATACTACTATTTTTGTTTGTTTGTATACTATTAATTCTGAATTTCGACAACTGTCCTGAATCTAGTCTTCAGTTTCTACTGTACTCTTTGCCCATCTCCAACTTTACCACATAATGAGTAGAGTAGAAAGAGTGATTCTAAATTTTCAGGGTCCAGAATCAAACTTGACTCGGTTGTGAGACTTTGAGCAAATCACCTAAGCCCTCTTATTCTGTTTTTTTTTTTTTTTTGCAAATGAGAAGAAAATGAATTATCTCAGTTTTGCTGTAAAAACTATGTCTACTTTGGGCCCTCAAATGTTAGATTACTTCTCTGATAACCTGATTCCTCTATCCTTGTTTTCATGATGCCTCAGGTCTTTTGTGGAAGTGCATGTGTTTAAGTAAAACATAAGTCAATTGTTTTGTGCCATCATTTCACATATTTCACATATGCTTGTCTTATCCCTAGAGAGCTTGTCAAAGCTCTAGGGGAGTAGAAATTATGTGCTGTTCATTTTTTTCTTTACTATCTCAGGATTCTTTGTACACCCTGGATACTCAATATATCTTGTTTAATGATGATTGACAAGAACAAATTCAATTGCTCTGCTTCAACCTTATGAAAAATGCTTGCCTCCAGTAGACTTTCTGCATCCATGAAATATCCCCTCCCTTCTGTGGGTTATGTTAAACCTAGAATCAAAACAGCTGTCCATTTTTACCTACTTGCCTTATTTGATTTCTGAGAGCTATAAAAAAGGATGTTTCTTGGGGGTGGGGAGTCGAGAATATGTTTTTGTCTCCTAACTAATCACCAAACTAAAAGAACTGAGCTAGATTCCAGTGCCTCAAAGATCTCTTTTATGCCTTTGATTTGTTTTAATGCTTTAATGAATGTCATGCCTCAGCATCCTGCCTCATACTTTCTTTTACCTTTGCTCCACCTTGGTCTTGATTGGAACTATTCATCTGGCCACATCATTCACTTGAGGAAAGGTGATTTGAAAGATACATGTTCTTTACACTGAAAAACCCATATCCTGCAGAATGGGAAAAATAATACCTCTGGATCAGACATACTTAGTTCCAAATCCTAGTTTGATGACTTTCTAGCCACATGTCTCAGTTATTCTTGCCCCCAAACTTAGTGGCTTATGTAGTTGCAGTTAAATGTTGGCTGGGGCCATAGTCATCTGAGGCTCAACTGAGTTGGATGTCCAAGATGACTTGCTTACGTGGCTGGAAATGGATCAGGTCATGTTGGCTGGGGATATTGACTGGACCATCTAACTGTGGCTTCTCCAACATGGTGAACCTCAGGGTAGTTTGACTGGTTGCATAGTCTCTGGCTTCCCTCAGAATGAGCATCTCAAGAGAACCAGGCTATGTGAACTTTCTGTCCTAGCCTTAGAAGTCAAATAGCATCACCTCTGCCACACTCTGTTGATTAGAGCAATCACAAGCCTACCCAGAATAAAAGTGAGGGGGCATAGATTTTACCTCAAGGTTTCATTGTAGAAGAGCATGTGAAATAGGATATATCATTATGGCTATTTTTGGAAATTACACTCTGCTGCATCATGTGACTTCTAACCTACTGACTCACTTCGAGCCTCAGTTTCCTCATCCCTTAAATGGTGATAGCAATGTTTAACTTGCAGAGGGTTTCGTGACAAAAGGTGGATGTTTGCATAACTTTTTCTCTTAAAAGTTTGACAGTTATTTAGGATCACAACATCCAGTTTATTTGCAGATACTTTGGGCCTTCAGGCCTGTCCTGTGAATGCACCATTCTGTAAAGATAATTCTGATATTGTACCTGCATTTTCATACAGAAAGGACCTTCAAACCCATTGTTTCTGTAATATATCCAAATACTTCAGTTCTCTAATGGAACATTCCCTAACAGATTGTCATATCTAGTGTAGTTAACCTGCCAAGTTTAATTATTATTCAAGCAGTGAGACCTAATATTCATTTTCTTGTAAAGAACTTGGCTTTGGTACTTATTGATATGTGCCAGGCAATAAGCTAGTATTGAAATAGGAAAGGAGTCCTGACTTCCATCCTGGTTCGAGGATGGAGCAGTTATAATTTAGGATCATGATTGCTGGATTCATTTTCAGTGGTGGAGTCCAAGCTGCCCAAGCCCAGGAATTGTGCTTCCATAAAATGAGCACCCTACTCCCGTTCTACCCCAATCAGCAACCCACAAGGCTCATTCCCTTCTACAGTTATAATTAAGAGGAAAGCAAACAGTACAATTTTGCAATTATCTTTTCTGTCATACTTATTTTCTTATGAATTATTAAATGATTTATCATCCAAATTTAGTTACTGTACCTGCTAGTTTGAAAGTGGGATGGGGAACCCAAACCCTCACATTTGTTTATTTAATGGGCATGGCTAATGGAAAATAAAATATTATTTGTACATATCACTAAATTTCCAATCCTTTTCTTGGTGGGAAGTTTGAAAATTAAAATGAAATAAATGGCATATTAAATAAAAGTGCTAGCTATAATCTTGTATGTGCTTATGTGTGTACACACTGTATTATTGTGGCATAGTTCTAAAACGTCATGATCTTTTGGACATTGATAGGGTAGAAGAGATCCTTTATCTTAGTTGGAGTATATGCATTTTGGGAATACAAATCCCAGATGGAAAGCTTAGGAATGCTGTCTAGACATAAAGTTGTTTTTCATTAACCCAGATCATTTTCACGTATTGGGCTGTGAGCCATGGGATGCATTTTATCCTTAAAGTCTGAGTCCAGAGGAGGAGACAAGCCCTAAGACTGGTATATTTTATTCTCCCTAAAAACAAAAAATCTTAAATTTAAATCACTGAGAATGAATGGTTGGAAATATTTCCCAGCTGTTTAGTATTAAGACAGAGAGCAAATGCAGTTTATGGGGGAAAAAAGCAAAGAAAGCATTTAAAATTCAGCTACATTATGAGTGGTTTCTCTGGATATTAAATGCATAAGGATATGTTACATATTTAATATCTAATTTATAAAATCTGAATAAAATAATATTCGTGAATCCAAATTACCTTGTATACAGCAAAACAGGAATGGTAATGCATTTTCATGTTCTTTTTTTGTTCAGACATTGCCATAGTTTTGAATGTCAGCTACCAAGCTAGGTGTGTTATGTTATCTCATTTAATCTCTGCAACTCTAAAATAGCTATTTGTTACAGTTGGTCTTTTATCTCCAATTCTACTCCTGAGCTGCCCATGCAAAGTTTTGAGTTTTGACTTGATAGAAATTGTAAATGTATGAAAGCCTTGGCTAAAACTGGTCCTATATGAATTGAGAGAAACATGGAATGCAAAGCTTTCCAAAGGAGCATAATCAATTTCAGAGGCAATTAATGCAATTGAGCTAGCAATTAGCCTGCAAAGATTCAGCAATACCCCAAAACAAACAAACAAACAAAAAACCAAAAACAGCCACCTCAACTTAAAAAACAAAACACAACCAACTCTGGACTCTTGCAATGTGCCAGGAACATTAAGTATATTATTTATAATTTTCATAAAACCCCTGAAAATTAGGTATTGTTATTTCTATTATATAGATTAAAAAATGGCCTGGAGGGATCAAGAACTTTGTTTAAAGTCACATGCTAACAAATTTAATTGGCAGCATGTAGCTCCCAAGATCCTGTACTTTCTCTCTTGATTGTCTCCCTTACCTTTCATATCTTTTTGGTTATTCATGGGTAAATCCCCTTTAAACATAGAAATAATCTGGTCTTAATGTTTGATATAATATATTTCAAAATGCTGACATGGACTGAGAATGAGAAAATCAATCCAATTGATTAAAACTCTGTTGATTGTCAAAATGATAAAAAGAAAATCCAATGGTACTACAACTGGTTCCATTAAGGGAGGTAAAGATTCAGGAGAGATTAAAGTGGTGATCTGGCAGTTGTATAATCACAGATGAAATCTAGTCCCCACGTAACTTTATGCCTTGTATTATATGATTTGCCTTCTATTTTAATTAAATTATACCAAATAATTGCCTAATCTTCTCTTCAGTCTGTTGTGCACAGACAGCTCAAGGGATAAGATTGGATTGGAAAAGCATTGAAGATAAATGATTGGATTTGGGTATTTTCCCCTTTTCCATGAAGCAACCTGGTTAACCATGTAGAGCAGTTTTGCTTTGTAAACACTGTTTCAGTGTCAGAAGAGGTGCTGCAAATACCAAATAAACACCTACAGGAAGCGTGCAGTTAACATACATGCTTGAAACATGTTGGTTTAATGCAAAGATGCTAAGCTGCACATGGTGGAACTGAGCATTACAGCTGTCTGGTTGCACTGCCTTTGAAAACACGGTATGGCAATAGGCTGCCATGTCCCACCACCATCACTACTTTTTTAAAATTTTAAAATTTTTTAGCATTGTTAGGAATTTTACCAAAGTATCTGCATTTGAATTTCCCTGGTAGCATATCTATGCCAAGAAGCACAATTTGTATATTTGGAAGGTGATCCCAGGAGGCACCGGTAGGGGAGTTCAAAATTGAAACAGGGAAGGGAAGGAAGAAAACAAAGAGTGCATGAGTCAGATGATTTCTGCAGTAAGCACAGGGGTCAATTGCTCTAAGAAATTCTGGGGGACACTGCAAAACATCCTCAGAGTTGTCTCATCCAAGAGATGAGGATGCTGAGGTATTTCCTTACCAACTCCTGCTGTCATTCATTGTGGGCTTTTCCTAAGGATTATTAAATACCTGGCACTTATGACTTGTCCTGTGTAGGTCAAGAATGCTTGGGTGACCAGAAACATCTTTAGGCAGTGAGTTACATGTGTTTGCTCCAAAATGCCATTGGTGAGTACAGAGCTCAGAAGTGAGAGCCAAGGGCATAGGATGGGGCTCCAATTATATCTGCTACACAAGGCAAGTCTTTTATTTGCTGCACTTCAAAATTTACTAAGCACCTACCTACCTATTCTGCCTTGCTTCACTGGGTTCATGGCTGGTAGATGCAAAAATTCAGAGACATCCTCTTTTTCTGAAGATTCAGCATCTTTTTTTTTTTTTTTTTTTTTTTTTTTAAAGTTTTTTTTTTTTTATTCATTTATCCCCCCCTTGCTGCTTGTGCTCGCTGGGTCAGCTAACCACGCCGTGTGGGCGGGCTTGCCTTCACCAGGAGGCCCCGGGAACCGAACCCGGGGCCTCCCATATGGTAAACGGGAGCCCTACTGATTAAGCCACAGCCGCTTCCCAAGATTCAGCATCTTTAATGGTCCCAAACTCACATAGAATGGTTGCTCTTGATTTATTGTCTTCTATCACATGTTCTGAATTATTTTGAGCCAAATAAACGACAAGGTGAAGTTTTAGGCATTATCATCATGATGGACCATGAGCATGACTGAAGCAGGAAAAGCTCAAGGATCAAGAGCCATCCATTCCCTGTGTTTCACTGCTACCTTTAAACACTACAACACACTCTAGCTTTTCTTTCTTTCTGTGTTTTAACTACATTCAGGAAATGTTTTTTCCCTGACTCTAAACTCCTATGTAGTTATTGCTCCCTTGTTGACATTTCATGGTTACATTCACATACCCAAATGAATAATTATGAAAATATAATGCAAAAAAAGAGAAACATCATCGCTTTAATTGGGGAGGATTAATCAAATCATAAAACCACTACATATTAACCTCGATGAACTGTTTCAGGCTCTCACCTCCAAAGTTGATGTAAAGGTAACCTGAGCTCTCCTATGAGAGCTATTCATATCCATTAATTGTTACAATACAAGATACACTGGGTCTCAGCTGGTTGCCATTTCTTCTGTATTTAAAATGTGCTTCTCAGCAGAGATCGGAGGGCACCATTGGGACTCATTTGAGTCTGACTTTCACATTAATTTTGCTGTGCTGTGAAGAGCAAAGACAAAATCAATGTCCATCAGTGATTATTCAAGGTAAAATATCTAGTGATATTGAATACCAATGGCAACACCAGGCAGAAAATGTACTTAAGGTTTGTTGAGTTGACAGCCGTTTATTCCAGTCCTGCTTCATTTTCCATGTTGCACATATTTTTTTAGGAAATAAAACAATTATCAGGAAAAAAAAAATTCTACTTATTCAATTTGTACTAGAGAAGAGTAAAAGTTGTAGGGTGTTATAAACCTAACTAAAAATAATATCTTTCCAATTGGCAGAAGCAAAATATTTCAGTGCATATTGACACAAAACCACAGGGCTCAATTAAATTTTCATAATGAAGGCCTTTTGTAACTCGTGACTGAACTTGAAAAAAAGAAAAGCCTGGAGCTATATCTTGGGTCCTTAATAAATATTCTTAAGCCAAATGCATAGGTATGGCAAAGGAATAATGATACATCTGGTTTGAAAAGTTCATTTGTTTCAAATGTGATTATGATGAAACCAAATATGCTCTGGATGTTGTGTTGTACTTTTGAAGAAATTATAAACAGAAAACAAACAACAATAGCAAGAAAATGTTAAGACCTTCTTTATTTCACTATGTCAAGGGAACCAATGTGGGCTGTCTACACAGCACCTGAATATTTTGCTGAATAATTATAGAGGGTAGAAGGTGGGATGGGAAGAGGGGTTTCAAACCAGCCAGTTTTTTGGCCACAAGTAACTTGGCAGATAATTCTTCCTATCAAATGAGTGAATTGGACCATTTCTGTTCTTTCCATCTGATTTAGTATCTACATATGCAATATTGAAGAATAAGAAAAAAAAGGGGGGGGGGAAATTCAATCTAACTACCAGGCTTTTCTTTGTCTTTCTGACAACAATCAGTTTGTTTATTTTTCTCATTGACTATTTTGTTATAGTGTCATGATTCAGGTTCTTATATGAGAATTATTTTCCAAGAAAAATCACTTACACTTTGCTGTATTTTGTAATTTCACATGAGAACTTTGGATAGTCTCTTTCTTTTTTGTCCAGAAGACTGCTTCTTGGAGACCGAGTGCAAAGTGCTGAGTCAGATAAAGCTTTGTCTTGTCCATATTACCTTTGTCTTTCAAGAACCTGATCTCTGGACTGGTCCAAGTAGGGGCAATGATAAACTAGAATTGATAATTCTGAGGCCATGGGAGAACATCTGAAGTTTAGGGGCTCCTGACTAATTCAAGATCAACACATATGTGTCCTATATTAAATATAAGCCTTCATCAGAGCCATTGTCCCTCCAGAGAAGAAGACGCATAGTGCTATAGGACTTACCTATTAGATGGCAGGTGCTGGAATAAGAATATAGCAGTGGATGATGGACAGGGTCTAGATGGCCAGGCTGACTGTAGTGTTCAGGCACTAGGCACATGGGGATGTTAACACCATACTAGACTCTATGGACATCAAGAGGAATGAAGTAGTGCTCTGCCCTCACGGAGTTCATATTATTAGGAGAGAGACAAGTGGATGCTCAGACAGCTATAACTCAGAATAAGTGCTTTAATCAAGAGAGAAATAAGTTCTTAGATTTCCCAAAGATGGGAGACTTGACTTTATATAATATTGGTGGGATTTGGAGACATGGCAGAAAATGGCAGGCTCCATTCACATGGCTGCATTTAAGGATAGACTTCCAACCTCTGGATTCTCCTTAGAGAAAATTAGGATCCAAGGACTGAAGTAGCTGCCTAGGAAAGTCCTTTAAGGACTTAAAGGTGTGAGGTGAACAATCTACACTCTGTTATGAAGTTTTATTTAACACATTATCAATTTAACAGCTTTAGCTTGCAATAACTATGTTCTTACCCTTTATGATTTATTGCCAAGTAGGGCATAGGCCAAGTATATTTTTATTTATCATTTGATTTCCCTGCCTAGCACAGCATCTGGATCAGAGGGAAGTTTCTATAAACATATGTTGACTAAATAAATATGAGCCCAGGGGAGGGCTGCCTATGTCTGGGAATCCACTTCTTGATATGTTGCCAATTATTCTCAAAGTCTCGACAATATGCTTGAGTGGCTCTAGTTTTCATTATGTGCAGAATAAGGGGTACAACTATTTGTGCCCCAAGTGGGATCACTATTCAAAAGTTTTTCTTTTTGCAGTTGTTTTGCCTGTTCTTGGAATCATACAGTATGTTCTCTTTTGTTTCTGACTTCTTTTCTCACAACTAAAGCATTAGAAATTCATTTGTGTGTCTTCATGTATCAATAGTTTGTTACTTCTTAATTACCAAATAGTATTCCATTGTATTAATATGCTGCATTATATCAAACTGTATGACTGTACTGTTCTTCCATTGATGAACATATGAGTTGCTTCTGGTTGTTTGTATTATGAATAAAGCAGTTCTGAATACTTTTGTACATATCCTCCAGTGCATCCTGAGCTTACTTTTGCCTGGCTCCTAAAAAGTAGGTCTATTTGAGTACTGGACATATTAACAGCTGCTCCACCCCATTGCTATGCATATACCATGACAATGTCTGTTCTTCTTCAATGTCTTCTTCTTTTTAGGTTTGTCCAGATAAAATTTAAATACATGAACTCTCCACCAATTAAACAAGTGGAAGTTACTATGTTTCACTTAAAAGGCATATTTTACAAGAGGAACACTGCATATATTCAGCAAAGATAAGTTCTTTTTTAGTGACAAGTTCCACTGAGTGCTCATCAGATAGCTCTATCTTCTTGTCATTATTTCCAGTTATTGATGGCTCATCATCCAACATTCTTGGTAGAGCCAAAAGTAGGCTCAGGGTCTAGTGTCTCATATTGACATGCAAATTGATATCAAAGTTTCTGACACTGGAAATGTCAAGAGGTTTTTGGTAGAGTCTTACTGCAGAATAGAAAAATTTGTCATAGAGAATGGCTCCTAGCCACATACTAATGGATACGTCCACGTATGAAATGCATTTACTCCTCTGATAGCAAACAAGCAAAGAGGGAGTGGAAAGGTTGACTACTGCCGAGAATTGACATGGCAAGCTTTGGGGCAGGCTGCTGTCTGAAATGTTGATTGGTATAACAAGAGGGCAGATAATTGGGTTTAAGATTAGGGTATCATCTACAGATTAGAATGAGTAATTATAAGTTAACAATACGAGCTTGTTCTTGATTTTTTTCTTGAGGTAGTTTTCCAAAATCTTCCACACTAGCGACCACATTTTTGGTTGCAAAGATTTTTGGGACAAAAGGCAGGGTGGTTGTGCCATCTTAAATGTTTAAAATATATAAGTGTTTAGCACATATATCCATACACTCTCCCACACTCACACATATATACAATTATACAAGGTTAACATTTGCTAAGTGTTTGTAACATGTCTGTTTTCTACCACAATTGAGTGGGCAATAGGACTACTGAAGTCTGTTCCAAGTCTAAAATTCCTGGACAGAGTTTAGTTTATTTTTTATACTTGTTGTGCATCTTGATTTTTTTATTATAGCAAAATATACACAAGATTTATCATCTTAACCAATTTAAACTGTACAATTTAGTGGCATTGAGTACAATCACAATGTTGTGAAATCATTACTACTCTCTAGTTCCAGAATGTTTTCATCTTATCAAAAAGAAACCCTGTATCTATTACCAGTCACTCTCCATCCCCTATCCCCCACCCCCAGCCTCTGGCAACCACTAATCTACTCTGTCTCTATATATTTGCCTATTTTGGACAATTCATATAAATGGAGTCATAAAATATGTGGCCTCTGGTGTCTGGCTTTTCTTTTTCTTTTTAGCATAATATTTTCAATATTTTCATCCATGTTGTGGCATACATCCATACTTCTTTCCTTTTATGGCTGTATAATATTCCATTCTATGAATATGCCATAAATTTATTTTTAATCCTTAATTTCTTTCTTTCCTCTGTTGTCTATTCATTATCCTGTGGAAAATCAAAGAAAATTCCCAAGGAAAACCCATATGGTTGACTTTTATGAGTGTGTCTAAGTGTGAGACTGTCTTCTCACTAAATTATGGCCCTGAGGAATAGTTGTATGGTCCCAGTATTAACCTATTTGTTATTATTATCTTCATTCCCTCCATCACCTACCATCACCTATCCCCACATCTTTGCTAAGCTGTAGAATTGGAGCAGTCTTCATCTGTGGAAATAATAAGCTCCAAGCAGAGACTGGTAATGCCAAGACAAGTTTCCCAGTCTCCAACTTAGAAAAGGAGAAAATGACATTGTTAATTGGGGAATGGATATATAGAGAGTTGTGCCAATATTCTCTTATCTAACTGGCCTTTCAAAATTGAACACAATTGCGGGAACTGCTGCATCAGATACCGTCGCTCTTCACATTCTGGAGGAGATAATTTCAGGACTTTTCAGTCAGTTTCTGTTCAGCTCAGATTATATCAGATTTGAAAGAAGATGAAACCAACAACCTTAGTTTCATTCCACTTCATGGGGAGATATGGAAACACCATTATAACAATCTACTTTATTTTTCACCTAGAATTTTTCATCAGACTCAATGGAGAGTTAATCAGCTTGTAGACAAAGCAGTTAGTTACTGCAAGTCTCTAAGATGAAAGGTGCAATAAAAATGTATAATGATAATAATTAGAATCATAATATTAATGATAGTGGAATTAACACTATGACCTTCATCTTCTTCCACAGGTAAAACATCAAAATTTGAGCATCATCCTGAAGGTATAGCTGAAAAAGGCTTTTCTACACCTTTTCCTTCTCAAAAGCAATTAATTTCCACATAAGAAGGTATTATTAGAATTTTCAATAGTTTTAAAACATAATATTAATGTGCAAGGATATTCTTGCCAATGATTCAAAATATTCTTGAAACTTATTAATGGCATTAGTTTACTTACTATTCCATAGAGGTAGATGGCAAATGGTAGACATTTCATTTTATTTTTCTTGGTGAATAAATGAACAAACAGTGATATAAATATTGAGTGCTTGTTATACGATGTTATTTAAATACCTAAAATGCTCTTTACATACTCATTGCAGCAAAGAGATTATATTTAATTTAATATGCAGTATTAAATTTAATTATGTAGTATTAATATATACTTCAAAAAAAAAGCAATCATAACCCAACTCCACTATCCAGAAGAAACCATTTGTGACATGACATGATGGGTCATTTCCTTCTAGTCTTTTTCCTATGCATATTAAAAGTAATCAAATAACAATAATAATTACTGTGATTGTAGTCAATGTAAGACTTTGTATACTGCTTCTTTTAGTTAACCAGTTTTCAGTTGCTAACCTAGCATTTTGGATTGTGAGGACCCCAAAACTAGTTCACTTAAAGGAAAAAATAAACAAGAAACAAAGCGGGGCACGTATTCTTGAATTGCAGCTCTGGCCTGGAAGCTGTCAGGGTTTGATAGAGCTCTGGTTGAGGCAACACTTTCTCTCTCATTCTCTCTCGCTCTCTCTTTCTTGACTTTTTCTCATGATTTCTCGTTCTCCTTCCTTCTGTGAATCTACTCCTTTCCCTTCATCACCTGGCTCAATCTTGCCATTGTCTCTGGAACAAGCTCCAGAAGAACCGAATTTGATTGACATAATTATTTACCCTTGCTTTGCCAGTGAGCAAGAGAGGAGAACACTTGGTGGCATGCCTGGCTGGTTCATGGGCCCCCCTTGGGCCCTCCCCTCCTTAGTCAGTGGCCATGTATGTACAACAGCCTGATGTGGCTTCACTAAGTGGGCATTTCTGGTCAAGGCACTTTCTATTAAAAAGAGAAGTTGAATGGACATGTCCCCACATGTCATCATCAAGACACTGCAAACTCTTTATTAGCATTCATTCATTCAGCAGACAATATTTATTGAGTGTCTACTACGGGCCAGCACTGTTCTATGTGCTAGGAATACAGCAATGAACAAAGCAGACAAAAATCTCCTCTTTCTGAGGCTAATATTATATGGGTCAGACACCAACAATAAACATAATAAACATGTAAGTTTTAGAGTGTTTTAAATGGTGGCGAGTGTGAAGAAAAAAAATAAAATAGTGAAAGACAATAATAAGAGTGTGTGAGAGAGAGAGAGTGCTTTGGCTGGGGGTGAGGGTGGTGGGGTGTTTGCAATTTTAGGGTAGCTAGGGAAAGCTATGAGATGAAATTGGACCTAAGACAAAGAAGATAAGGAAGTAAGCCATGTAATTTAAGTGATATCTTTATACTTTTTGTAACATAGTCATTAAAATAATTATTAAAATTTGTTAAACCCTTTCCATGTGCCAAGCACTATTCTGAGCATTTGGGATCTATTTCTCAGTCATCAGAGGATCTCTTTGTGTTAGATACTGTTGCTCTTCCCATTTCACAGATGAGGAATTAAAGCACAAAGAGGATCATCAATGTGTCCATTGTCTCTCCATTAGTAATGAAAGAGGTTGGATTTAACAGTCAGATTCTGGAGCCTTGCTCTTAAACACTACTGCTGCTCTCCCAATGACACATTAAGTGAGTGAAAAAAAAATCAGATAAACCCAGAACCTTACAAAGAAGGAAGATAAATGCAAGAAAACCCCCCATCCAAGAATGCAAATAATGACACGTTTTCGTGAATAGCCTGCTTGGATACCTCTCTGTGTCTCTTTATGCACACCAAGTAAAACAGTACTGGATATGCTGTTCTGCAAACTGCCTTTTATTAAAGAATATGTCACAGACATATTTCCAAGTCAATAGATAGAGATTCATGCTATTATTTTATTATATTTCTACTATTTCATCTTGTGGATTGATACCTTGCTATTTAGTTAGGCGGTTTTTCAGTTATTGAATGTTTTATATCTTTCTTCACTTTTAAGCTCTGGAAATCATTATGTGGTCATATCTATCCTCATGCTCCCTCCAGCCATTCCTAACAGCTGATGTGGATTACCAGAGTACCAATATGGCCCTTCAGCAATCAGGACCGATTGTGAAGATGACTAGATTGAAAGGACACAACTATTATAGGCTCCAACAGGAATAGAAACTACTGATGACTTCCATAACCAGTATTTTAGGGGTGTTCATATGGGGCCTAGAAGTAGACTTTTCCTCAATCTTCCATTTATAGAATATAATGATACCACTTCTGGGGTTGGGATAAGTCAATTTATGGTAGGATATTAAAGCTGAATTGAAAATCATCTCCACTGGAAAGCATTCCAGGTCACTCTGGGTTAAGGGTAGGGGCCCCATTGCTGTGCTCCTGTAACTATCCATTGTTATCCTTCTCCCTATACTTATTACTTTATTGTAGTTATTGCTTCACCTTTTTTGTCTTCTCCACTAGAAGACAAGGCCATTAAATAAAAAGAGCTTGTTTCTTCAATTTCTGAGTTTCCAGCACAAAACACATTATTTCTGGAATCTTTTGTACTTTACAAATGTTTTAGAAGAAGAATAAGGAAGACCTCAAGGGGCGGTGAAGAGCAACTTAGTTCTCAGAGAGAGGCAATGAATTGAAGTTGAAAAAAAAAAAGAGCAAAATTCATGGAGAGGAGAGAAGGAAAGCTGAAAGACGAAACACGTGACTGAAAATATTGACATTGTCAAACCAACAATATTGCTCCTGTTAAATGCATTAATATAATTTGAGAAGAATGAAATATTTATGCCAGGAGTCATATGTCCACTTACTCAATTACAAATAGTATTTAAAAGTATCTACTCTGTATATTTTACTAGAATATATAGAAAGACTGTTGTATCTTGCTTGAAAAGCTTTATATTCAATTTCATAGTATATGATTATATTTGATTCATTTGAAGTATTTATTGAGTGTCTGCTCTCATGACTCTATATTAGTTGATGGACATTCCGATGTGAATAATTCAAACCCTGCTCCCAAGGAGCCCACAGTGGAATAAGACATTCAGGGTATGGTGTGATAAGTACAGTTATGGAAACATGTAGATTATGCAAAGCTCTGTACTGTGCAAGAATCTCAGGAGTGACTTCTTTGGGATTGTTCCAGAAGCTTTGGAGGAAGGGGGTAGGTGACATCTTGGCAGAGTGGTAATAGGGATATATGGAGAGGGGAGAGTGAAAAGCAGGTGAGCCTAGAAGGAGGCAGATGCCAGATGACAGAAGGCTTTGTGTGCCAAGCTAGGACTTTATCCTGCAGATGATGAGGAGTCAGTGAATGGATAACTTGAATCTGCTTCAAGCCTAAAAGGATGACTAGAGATTGTTACATTGAAGGGGAGACAAAGAGAAATTTGGCAGAGGAGCTACTTCATCTTTATGTTAAGTGGCGAACTCTGGGGCAAGGGAATCTTAGCATGAAGAGAACAGAAATGATCATCCCTTGAATTTCTCTCACCAGTTCAGATATCTTTGAGATTCTAAGAATAATAAGGTCTACAAATTTGAGCAGACCCTCTGAAGTCAAGCTTGGTTAAGAGAGACAGGCTGGACTTTGGGGTGAGTTTTATGAAATAATTCACTCTTTGAGTTGAAGTGCTTGAGACTGCAGAAGTCAACTCCCTTACAAGACTCCACTTAGGAAACAGTCCAGGTAGTAGCCTCTTCTTGCACAAGTAGCTCAGCTGCTCCTAAGAGCCTGCATCCCAAAGCAAGATCTTTCTAGAATTTAAAAAGTTTTACGGATTGAGCCAAAATCTTGTCCAATTTAACATCACATCCACTGGCCCTAGTTCTTTCCTACGAAATCCCAATGATCATAACATGTTTTATTTTATTAGATAAATATCTCTAGGTCCTTCAGTCGTCATAGTGCCCCATGGTTTTACATTTCCCTTTCTACCTCCCTTTCTATGACCTTCCTCTGATTGTGTCCTTTTTTGGTCATTTGCCTTTTAAACTGTGACATCCATGATGGCAGCCCAAGCTCAAAATTCCCACCATCATAGGTGTGAAAGTGAGACACTCACCTACAAACCTCAGGAGTTAAGAAGGCAAAATAAAACACCATTACACTTGCATGTTGGAGACTGATTTAAAGAGAGAGGAACCTTTCAGAGGTAATTTTCTGTGCAATATTAGCATTTATTCGATTCTGACCTTTGAGCTTTGGGCAATGAGAGGCAGCTTTTATGAGTTTCCTTCCCTAATGCTGATTTTCCAGCAGGGGCTCGTAAATAACACAACCAAGCTTTTCTCTCATTCTCTTCATTGTCCCAGACATTTCATGGAACACTCACTTGTTTAATCAATTCTTCCTCACCTAATGAGAAAGAAACCTACAGAGACAGCCTCAGTAAGACCTCCTATAGGCTCCAAATGAATATCGAATGCTTCGTTACAAACTCACAAATCTTGTGAAATGTAACACGAGTCAAAAAGTTCTGGAATGCTCGATGGCAAGAGAAAAGGAAGGATCTCATCAGCTTTCCAATGGAGTCAGTTTTTGAATTACATTCTACTGGGACAAACTCCCAAACTTCCAGGGAATGTCTCAGAAGGTGTTATTTGCACTCATCTAATTACTGCTTTTCTTTTTAAATTTATTCAGTTTTTGTTTTTAGGTTATTTTTCTTTCATTAAACAAGTATATTTATTTCTTTAGCAACTACTCTGTGCCAGAAACTATGCCAGATGCTCAGAGTACAAATGTGAACGGGAAAATCTTAGTGCTTTCTCTAATCAAGCTTCTCTTACACACACATACACACAAGATAAGGAGAAAGCAAGAGAATAAGGAGAGAGTGAGAGATTGAATAGATATTGTTGTGCTCCATACTTTGAAGGAAGCAAAAAGGTACAGAGATAAGAATATCCTAAGAAACTTTAGATAAAATGGGCAGAGAAGGCCATGCTGAGGCTGAAGGATTAAAAAGGAGGTAGCTAAAAAATGGGCACAAGAATAGTGTTCCAGGCAGAAGAAAGTCCCTAAATTGGAATGGAGCTTGGAGAGTGGGAGGAACAGAAGGTTGGTTGGTCTGAATAGAATGAACAAGGCAAAAGAGTGGCAGGAGGTGAGCAAGAAAGGGATCTCTTTAGCGACCATAGAGACATTCATTTGGATGATTCATTTCTTTTTTCTACTCGCAATGCTGCAATGTCTTTTGGGAGATATATTGAAAGAGATTGCTAAGGCAGTTTTGTCTTTTTCTCTCTGTAGGCCTCTGGAGGGCAGCAAGGGACAGGAGACCCACAACTGGTCACAGTAGTTGCCAACTTAGATAGAAATTTTTTTCTTGCAAGTCAAATTGCCACTTACATGTCCCTTGGCTGGACTGGGAACCACAGAAGCCATCTTGTGAATCATTTCCAAATAAAACTGTCAAAGACAGTAGGACACGGACTTTACACCATGTCAGAGTGAGATGCCAAGTGGTCTCCTCCTCCAGGTATCACTCCTCTGGTGCCGGCTGCCGGGTCTGCATTGAGAAGGCTGGCATTTAATGCAGAGGGAGAATATGTAGAAGAGGTAAAAATGAACATTGTGGAATTATGATCTCATGCCAACTAAATTGCTTTGGGCTTGAGTATATTTAGTTCAGGAATTAAACTTTAGGTCATCACCTCTATCCTCTGGGCCTTTCATATGAAAAATGCATTTCCATGAATTCATATTCATCTGCTTGATGATGTTATTTCTATTTCCTTTACCCTATCTTAATCTTTAGAGTATGAGGTTTGTATTTCTTATTTATCTTAAGCCCTGAGACAGATCACCTCCATTATAGTGATTAAATGGTATTTATTTTTTGATTCTTAGATATATATTGTCCTATTTAATCCTTAAACAACCTTGCAATGTGGCATCCTAACTGTATTTTAAAGATAAGGAAACTGAAGTGTAGAGGGGTTAAGTGATAGTAAAAGAGTGGCAGAATTGGGAGCCAGAACTTCTGGGTTCAAATCCCACCTCTGCCATTTATTGGCTGTGGTGGATTGAACTCTGCACCCCAGTTTAGAAAAGTTCTTGGTCTTGGTCCACATTCTGGTGGGTGGGAACCCATGATGGATGGGATCTCTTAAAGATGTTATTTTGAGTTAGGGTCTGATCCAACTGAATGAAGTTGGGTCTTAATCTGAATTACTGGAGCCCTTTATAAGCAGAAGGAATTCAGACATTGAGAAGGCCACAGGGAAAAGCTGGAAGCTGGAAGTCAGTGGGAACCCAGAAGGGAAGAAGAGGATATTGCCATGTGAGGGGAAAGCTAAGGAGCCCAAGGATTGCCAGCCAGTGAGAAAATTACCTATCCTGGAGGAAGCAGGATTCTAGCCTCTTAAACTGAGCCAATAATTTCCCATTGATTAAGCCAATCCACTGTGTGATATTAGTCATAGCAGCCTGATAAACTAAGACACTGGCTGTTTGGCCATAAACTAGTTATTTAACCTCTTTGAGTCTTAGTTTCCTAATCTATAAAATGAGAGTGATAATAATACTTACCTTACAGAGATGATATAAATAAAAATGAATAAATATGTATAAAGGACTTAACCCATTGTCTGATTAAGCAGTAGGTGCTATATAAGTGTTAATTGTTGTTAAAAACTGGGTTTGGATCTTAGTTCCAGAACTTACTAGCTATGCACACTTGGACAAGTTATTTAACCTCATTAAATCCCTACCACTAATATTCTCCCTAAGAGCCCATCTACTAAAGGATTATTGAGAAGATTAAAGGGTACAGTTGGTTGTTTAGCACTGTATTGGCCTAATGAGCATTGTGTGAGATGAACTTAGAAAGAGGAATATCATGCATGGTTTTATAAGTCAGGGTAAAGAGTTTGGATGTTATTCTGAGTGAACAGGAAAGCATTGGGGGGTTTTAATTAGAGAAGTGATGTGATGCGTTTTGAGTTTTAAAAAGATCACTTGGCTGCTATGATTTAACTGAAGGGTTGGAGTCAAGAGGTGAAATGGACCAGCCAGGAGGCTATTTCAGACGTATAGCTAATAAATGTGGTAGCCAGGACTATGGCAGAAATGGAGGTTGAGAGAAGTGACCCAATTTGGGATCTATTTTTGAGGTAACAACAGATAAACTTGTGGATGGACTGGATGTGGGAAGTGAAGAAAGGTGAGATGTCAATGCTAATGCCTCGAGGATGTTGGTGCCATTTACTGGGAAAGACAAGGAGAGGAGGTCTGAGGGCATGAAATCATGGTTTCTGTTTTGGCATTTTAAGGATGAGTTGCTATGTTTTATATGAGATATTATTTGACGAATGAATAATGAATTAATAAGCTTTATGGGACTTATTTTTACCATAATTTTTTTTCCAAAAAATGTTGAGGAGATTTACATTGACATTAACACCAAAAATGTATCCAATGAACTAATAATAAAAGATTAATGTCCATGGAAAGAGGAAGCAAGCAAGCATATTGACCATAAGGATTGATGGAGCTGTGATGGAATGTGTGATTTACATTTCAGCTACTCCTAAAGAAATACATGATCATTCACAACATCTGAGTATCTGAAAGTTAGAAGTCCACAAACCATTTGCATCGAGAATGTGTTTTTTCCTTTTAATAAATTTGAAATGATTGGTTAATTGAAAATGTCTGGGAACTTTAAAGCAAATCAGAAGCAAATGTTACATGGTCATTAATTATAACCAGGTTATCCTCAATCAGGGATGATAGCATTAAAGCAGAACTCAGTGACAGCCTCTCAATGTATATGAGAGGAACCATGGTGGTGTCTTGTCCATCTTTGAGTCTTCAGTAGACAGCACAGGTTCTGGCAAAGAGTTTGTGCTTAAAGAATGTGGGTAAAGAATGGAAGGGAGGGGAGAAGAAAGAGTAAAGGGGCAGATACGAACCCTAATCAACTCTGTCAATCCCCATGATGCAAACTATGAGGTCTTACCAAAATTTTACATTCCTAAAGTTAACAGGGAAATCAAAGAAAGAGCTTAACATCATACCCAGGGTGATGGAAAGCAGAGTGTGAACCATCTGCTGGATTTTTGTAAAATTGCACATAAACCTAGGAAATTCCCCAACCATGCAACACAAGTTTCAACAGTTATATCTAGGTCCCAAGGGCCAGAAAGCCTTCCAACTGACATTACTACAGTGCTGCTTATACCCTATCATGCCTAAAAACTGCATGGAGAGCTTATTAGAACACAGCAGATCTGGGATGGAGCCCCAAAATTAGCATTTCAAGCAAGTTCTAAGTTGATGTTGCAGATGCGCAGATCCCACACCTTGAGGAGCACTGGTCTAGCTCAATGCTTAGAACTCGCACATGGGAAGCAGGTGCTCAACCACTGAGCTCTATCCACTCCCATTCAATGATTCTTAATGGGGGATGTGCATGGGATCTATAGAATTCAAATCCCTGGGCAGTGTCTTTAGAATATGTGCATTTTGAGAGGCCCTCCAAGCAAGGCACTGTTTGAGGAAAAGTGCTTTAACAAACATATTCTGACATTGTTGAGGAGGAAAGGGTTTTGAAGGATAGGAGTAACTGCTGCGGCCAGAGGTCCGCAGTTGCAGGTGATTGAAAGTGGTGGCTGGGTCAGAGACTGCTAATCATCCATGAAGTGGGCTTGCCATGACTCTGATACCGTGTCTCCTGGTACATCCTGCGGTAGGTGCACCTTTGCTGAATAAATACAAAGTGAACTTGACAGGAAAGGAGACCTCAGCAGTCCTACAAAGGCAATTTTGCAAGCTGTCTAGCTGTGGAATTAGTGGAATGTTTGCTCGGGAAGAAACAGCTGACGTCAACTTTGCTCTCTCTGTGTCTCAAGGGCAGAGTTAGCCAAGCCTCCGGCCCACACAGACACCCACGGAGGGAAGAATGGCTTCCAGAGGGAAAGGTTAAGGACCAGGTCGGCTGGGCATCCACACTCCCTTTTCCACCCTCCCCGTTTGTCATCTTTCTGGCAAGGTGAATTCAATGCCCAATAATTCCTTCTGACTTTCTAAGAGCTGTGCGACACACAAGTGTGAGTAAAGTCAGCCGGCCCTAAGAGGATTAGCACAGCTTTGTAACCTAATCACTCTGGCCAGAGAAAATAAAGAGAAGGGCAGTAGGCAAGAGGCAAGAGACAGAGGATAGATGGAAAGTTTTCTTTGAATACCAAGAGGCTGAGCCAGTGAATGTGTGTGTGTGGTGTGTTTTCTCCGGCTCACAGGTGCTGACCTTTTCCCCATTTATGGGGGCATCTTAAATCTGAATTGTGATCATGTCTTTTCTCTACATCCCCTAGAAGAAACCCCGATGGAACATGGGGTGCTATAAAAGTTTTGTTGAATTATTAAATCAAAGCCATTTTTATATTAACTTAATCATAATAGGATTGGCAATTAGTTAAGAGAGGCAGACTAGTGTGAAAGAATGGGGATTGGACTTAGGAATAGATGCCAGGTTCTGTTTCTATTTCTGGCATCACTTGCTGCAGGCACGTGAGGAAATCACTTTATCTCTTGGGAACTTTATTTCTATCTGGGTAAAACAAACAAAATATTGTATTAATTGTTCTCCTTTCTGATAATTCTGTGTTCTATGTAAATATTTACAACACAAGTACAATGCAATGTTCTGTTGGGGACATGCCGATAGAGAATGGAGTGAGTAAACTTTTGGCTGTGTAAGTGTCCCTCTGTGTTTGGGTATGCAATTTTAGGCATATAAATGTCTTATGTAAGTTATTTAGACAATAAACAGAAAAAATCTAATGGTTAGAGCATGGAATATGGATTTTAGATGGAAAAGTGTTTGAATCTTGTCTTTGTCAGATACTAGCAATGCAACACTATGTAAGTTGCTTAACTTCTCTGATTTTAGCAATTCTGTCTACAAAAAGGAGAAATTAATAATACTTTGCTATAACTTTATACATCATAATTCTGCATTTTCCACTTACCCCCTGGAAGGAAGGGATGGGTGGATGAAAACTTTAGATGGGACAGCTTAGTGACGTCCTAGGCCAGGCACATTTGGGTCATTCATTTAACAAACATGAATGGATCAGATGATGTGATTTGGTGCAGAAATAAATATAGTAGAGTTTGTGGAGTGAGTTACTACCACGGTGCGTTGTGGGAACATGGGTTCAGGGTACAACAGAAACTTTAAGCAAATGATCCCTTTATTGTACAGAATAAAGAGTTTATCAGCAGTATTAATAAGAAGCATTTTCTACACTCCCTGTTACATATATATGCACAAAGTTCACCCCTAGAAAAGCTGGACTCACCCATCTTAGTTAGATAGTATCCATCCCACCCACATGGTTTGCTCAAAATGTAGTAAAAAATTTTCTCTGGTGTCATTTCTGCCCCAGACATATAATCCACCTCTCTTTAGTTTGCCCAGAAAGTTCAGGCTTATTTCTTTCATCTTCGCAAAACCTGTGGTGAGATGAGGAGACAAGGTCTGTGAATTTTATGTGGTAAATTTTATATTACTCTACTTTTGAATGTGATATTAAAAATGTGGAGAAAGTAGGTAATTTTCCTACCTGTGAAGGTTTCTAAGAGCTGTCTTTTATTTTCAGAGAAAATGAGCGTGAAAACATATTTGCCTCTGTTAGCCCATAAGCTCCTTGAATGCTGTGAGGGAAGTCACAGACACCTGTTAAATGGCCATCGCCCAGACCTCATCTACCTCCAGCTTCTTCTCTGGGGAAGTCACAAACACACACTAAGCGGCCATCCTCCAGCCTTCTGCTACCCCCACCTCCTTTTCCATTCCACAACCTGGGGAAGATGTTAAGTCTAATGAAAAGGCCTGGCCAGACCTTAAATCCAGAAACTGGGAACAAGCAGGCCCAGATGCTTATCAGTACAGGAATTCTCAGTGGCAGGACTCCCTCCCCGGGAGGTGGATAAAAACGAAACTCAAGTCGTATAAATTGGTCTTTCTACTTGGGCGTGCAGAACTTCCATCTATCCACCCCGACCTGAAGCAGTTTCCTACCACCCTGGGAGACAGGCTGTGATAGGACTTCATGCTATGTAAGTCCAGAAATAGACCATACTCTAAGGCCAATTGATTGACAAGGGTGCTGAGCACATGCAGTGGAGAAAGAATAGTCTCTTCAACATATGGTGTTGGGAAAACTGGGTATCTACATGCAGAAGAATGAAGTTAGACTCTTACCTCATACCACATATAAAAAATCAACTCAAAATGGATCAATGACCTAACTGTAAGACATAAAACTATAAAACTCTCAGAAGATAGCACAGGAGCAAATCTTCATGACCTAGGACTTGGCAATGGATTCTTAGTATGACATTAAAAGCAAGAGAAACAAAAGAAACAATAGAAAAATTTGATTTCATCAAAATTAAAAACTTTTGTGCTTCAAACGAAATTATCAAGAAAGTGAAAAGACAACTTACAAAAAGGGGAGAAAATAGCTTCAAACTATATATTGGATTGTTTAATATCCAGAATAATTAAAGAACTTTTACAATGCAATAACAAAATACAAATGACCCAATTAAAAAATGGGCAAAGAACTTGAATAGACATTCCTCCAAAGAAGATATAGAAATGGTCAAAAAGCACATGAAAAAATGCTCAAGATCATTAGCCATGAGGAAAAAGCAAATTAAAACCACAATGAAATATCACTTCACACCTAAAAGAATGACTATTTTTTTTTTTTTTTAAAGGAAAATAACAAATGTGGAGAGCTTGTGGAGAAATTGGAACTCTAGTGCATTGTTGGTGGGAATGTAAAATAGTGCAGCCCCTGCGGAAGACAGTTTGGGGGTTCCTCAAAAAGTTAAATTAGAATTACCATTTGACCCAACAATCCCATTTCTAGGTGTATACCCAAAGAGAATGAAAATAGGGTTGCAAACAGACGATTACACACTAATGTCTATAGCAGGGTTATTCACAATAGCCGAAAGCTGGAAACAACCTAAATTTCCAACAACAAATGAATGGATAAACAAAATGTGGTATACACACAATGGAATATTATTTGGCCATGAGAAAAAATGAAATTATGAGACACGCTGCAACATGGGAAAACATTGAAAAGGTTATGCCCAGTGAAATAAGCAAGGCACATAAGGACAAAATAGTATGATATCACTTATAAGGGATGACAAGAAATAACAAATTTGTAGAGATGGAAAGTAGATTAGAGGTTACTGGGGGAGGGGTGGGTAGAGGGGAGGCAGAGTGATTGTTTATAAAAAGTATAAGATAATGCTTGGTGTGGTTTCCTCTAATCAAGTGAAATTTATTAAAGAATCCATATGTTTAAAAACTTCATCATCTGTAAAGGGGTATGAGTTTAAAATAAAGAATCAAGCTTCAATCTTTATGAGTCTATATTGTGTGTGTGTGTATATATATATATATATATATATGCACAAATATACACTTATTCATATACACACATATTATGTGTGTGTCTTCCTTCCTTCTTCCCTCCCTCCTGCCTTCCTTTCCTTGCTTCCTGCCTTCTTTCATCATCTGAGAGTCCTTTTCCAAGAATGCCTTTGCAGAATTCAGATCACATACATTTCATCAAAATACCATCTTTAGGATAATCTCCCACAAATCTATTTTTGCAGAGGAGAGCGGTTGATAATGTGCAGCTTTTAGAACGACTATGAATGAATCATGGATTCTGACTTTTGCTTAGTTTGTTTTGTTATGGACATTTTGTGGCTATTAAAAAGTAGAAAAAGAAACATTGTACTGTTGGAAGGCATTGTGAAAGAATATATAATCTAAGCAAAGACTTGAACTAAAATATTTTAGCTTATATCTAAGTTTTCCATTACTAAGAAATGTAAACCCTTTAGAATTTTTCTTTCCAAATGGAAGATACCAGATGTTCATCTGTTACCATGAAAGTCTATTTTAATTGGCACTTATCGTCTCATAGTAATTTTAAATTGCTACCAGACTGTCACTTTTGCTTTTGCTGGCTTGCAAGGAGGTTTAATGCCTCCCACACTGGGCTGGGCTTTATCATTCTATTTGGGACCCTTGGGTCACTGCAATTTATGACAAACCTAGAAGAGATTTAAATAGTCCACAGAAATGCAATGAAATGCTTCAGAGTAGAAGTGTGATGTTTTAAAAATGCTCTGAGATCCAGAGGTACAGATAAAGGTAAGGAAGAATAAGACCCTCTGGTATGACTGAAATATTGTAATATGCCCATAACAACTCTTGGATAACAAGCAATCAATCACCTCCACATGTTCTCTATTAAATATGACCAGTAGAGTGGCAGATAGAATTAGAACACTGGTTTTCTGTCACTTGGCTTGCTTTGTCCATCTTTTTTCTATTTAAAAATTTTTTATTAGAGAAGTTGTGGGTGAACAGAAAAATCACACAAAAACCCAGACTTCCCATATATCACCCAATTATTAACACCTTGCATTAGTGTGGTACATTTGTTGCAATTGATGAAAGAACATTTTAATTGTACTATTAACTATAGTCCATGGTTTACTTTAGGTTCACTGTTTGTGTTGCACAGATCTATGGGTTTTTAACAAATTTTATTGTAGTAACATATATACAAACTAAAATTTCCCTTTTAACCACATTCAAATATGTATGTCAGTGCTATTAATTGCATTCACAATGTTGTGTTATTGTCACCACCATCCATTACCAAAACTTTTCCATCATCCTAAACAGAAACTCTGTATAATTTAAGCATTAAATCCCCAATCCCTACCTCACACCAGGCCCTGGTAACCTATATTCTAGTTTCTTACTCTATGAATTTTCTCATTCTAATTATTTTATATCAGTTAGATCATACATTTGTCCTTTTGTGTCTGGCTTATTTTGCTTAACATGATGTCTTCAAGGTTCATCTGTGTTGTCCCATGTATCAGAATTTCCTTCCTTTTTACAGCTGAAAAATATTTCATTGTATGTATATACCACATTTTGTTTGCCCATTCAAACTTGGGTTGCTTCCATCTTTTGGCAATTGTGAATAATGCTGCTATGAACATTGTTGGGTAAATATCTATTTGAGTCCCTTGCTTTCCATTGTTTTGCTATATACCTAGAGGTGGGTTCCATTTATCTAATTTTTCTTCTGTGTGCTTGTGCTTTTGGTATAAAGTCTAAGAAACAATTGCCTAACACAAGATCCTGAAGATATTTCCTTACATTTTCTTCTAGAAGTTTTATATTCCTGATCTTATATTTAGGTCTTCGGTCCATTTTGAGTTAATTTTTGTATATGGTGTGAGGCAGAGTTCCACCTTCATTCTTTTGCATAGGGACATACAGTTTTCCCAGCACCATTTGTTGAAGAGACTGCTTTTTCCCAATTGAGTGGACTAGGCACCCTTGTCAAAAATCAGTTGGCCATAAATATGAGGGTTGATTTCTGATGTCTCAATTCAATTCCACTGTTCCTGCATCAGTACCATGCTGTTTTGATTACTATGACTTTGTAATAAGTTTTAGATTAGGAAATATGAATCCTCCAACTTCATTCTTCTTTTTCAAGATGGCTTTGGCTGTTTAGGTCCCCTTACTCTTATATACAAATTTGATGTTTGACTTTTCCATTTCTGCAAAGAAGGTTGCTGGAATTTTAATTGGGATTGTACTGAATCTGTAAATTGCTTTGGTGGAATTAACATTTTACCAATATTTATACTTCCAATCCATGAACACGGAATGTCCTTCCATCTTGAAACTGAGATTCTTTAACTTGGCATTCCAGCCTATTCACAATCTGGAGATATAGTAGAGTCTGGTGATCAAAACAGGGATTCAGGAGTATATTGCCTTGGTTTGAATTCTGTCTCATCCACTTACCAAGAGTGCAATCTTTGACATGTTATTTAACATCTTCCTACTTTGCTTTCCTTATCTGACATAAAAATAGTGCCTAACTTTTTGGGTTATATGCAGATTTATTTAGTTAATATATGTAAAATACCTGCATAGTCACTTATAAACTATATAAAAAACATGAATTTTGTTGGTATGTTGTCAAAGCCTTTCTTTTTAATAATAATAGTATTGACAACAGTACTTAACATTCATTAAGCACTTAGTATGTACCAGGAGCTCTGAGACACATTTTGCCAGCAGTATCTAATTTAATTAATGACAACCCTGTGTTAGTTATTTTGCTCTAGGAAGAAACATATTTTCTGACTCTTTTGCATATACCCTCCCAAACATCCTCTGACTCTCCTGTATCCATAACTTTCCTCATAATTTCCCTACTTCCTCTAAGGCCTTTCTGCTTTATTACCCCAGGAGAGCATCCCACCCATCCTTTGGTGTTCTATGCAATGAGTTTTGTAATGACTGGGAAAAAAACCCTCCTTTCTACCTCATAATCATACTTTCACTTATTTCTCTATATCATCACTTTCCCTAGTCTATCTTATAAACCTGTGATTTATAAGATTATGATTTCCAAAGGGCAAGGGAAGTTTCTTATCTTTCTTCTCTCTCTCTCTCTCTCTCTCTCTCTCATGCTTTCTTTCTTTCTTTCTTTCAGTTTTGTAATCCCCAGTATTTCTAGCACAATGTATTGTGTGCTTTAGGTGATCTATAAAAGTTTCTGGATTAATATGGAATGGACACAAATTTTTGGTTTAGTGATACTAAGAACATTTGCTGTAAAATAAAAGTGTTCATTTCTTCTCTCTGCAGGGATCAAAAGACAGCCGTACACTAGGAGGTGGTCTTTCCTGGCCCCTTCATTAGCCGGGTTGATTCTTCACAAACTCTCTACACTGACCCTCTGGCTCTTTTTGCAGTTTCAAGACAGCCTCAACTTACTTCTTCCAAGTGCCTCATCAGACTGAGCTGAATTAGTGCAGAGCTTCCAGCCAAGCAAGGCATCTCAGCACGAGGTGCCGAACATAAGACAACTAATGCGGGGAGCCAGGGGAAGGAGGCTTTTCTTGACCCTGCTCCGAGACTGGTGCATCCACAAAGGGGCTGGCAGACTCCCTTTGATGCAGTGAACAGTGAACAGCAGGAATTAAGTCTCACTATTCCCTCATGCCTGGGTACGCGCGCACACATTTCATCCTTAGCAAAAAACAGTGTGGGGAGTCTGTGACCTGTTAATTGAAAATAACCCATGCAGGAGCACAACTGGGGAGAGGGAGCCTACTAGTTGGATAATGGTGATGGTAGTACTAGGGCTCTAGTTTACCAAGAGGAAATTGAGGGCAAATGAAGGGTATTAAGCTGCCCATGTGTTGTGTTTGCTGTTTTCTTAGCTTATTCCTCAATGTGGATAGCTGGGTACAAGTTTCACACACTGGAGTTGCATTTTAAGTCTTCATTTAGTTCTTCTTGAATAAAGTAATAGTGATGCCCATTCAAAAGTAGATGGCCGATATGGATGTAATCCTTTCCTGCACAGATTCTATGACTCAGACTTGTTCGACAGTTTCTCATTCTAGTGATTTCTGGACTGGGAGTCACATACAGAGAGATATAGACATATTTGTTTGTCAGCACAGTGTTAAATAAGATAGGTAGAGTTTAAATCCCCTAGGTAGGGCTTAATTCTCAAATTGCCACAGTCCCCAGAGTTACCTACGTGGTCTCAAACCAGGTTTGTTTGTTTATTTATTTTATAAGCTTATTGGTCATGCTTGGCCCCTGATGTAACCTGAATCTGTGCTTCCTGCTCTAGACACGTTTTCCTGCTTATATGAGCCTTAGATCATTGTATTGAAGAGGCTTTAGAATCTAAAACCTAGGGTCTCAGACTTGATTTTTAAAATTTATTGTTAGGAGTTGTCATATTGTCTTTAAAGATAATCTTGAGCAGAAAGCAATTACATAAAACTGATAAAGAAAAGGTCTGTTTGAAGGTGTGTCGTGAGGTTGAGGGGATGAGGAAGAACTGGCAAGGTGCACTGCACCACTTGGCTTCCTCCTGGGCCCCTGAGGCACCTCTACAGAAAGCAGAGCTCTGAGGTGCCCGTTTGGAAAACCACTGATGGAAGCTGCTTCTTCGTTTTACAGATCAGAGGACTGGGCCCTGGAGCTTCCTTGGATGTAATTCCCAGGCAAGATTCTCTTTCATGTCCATGCATCTAAAAACTTGCCCAGTCAAACCTTTTAAAAGTAGCTTCATAAACCCCAAAAGTCATGAGGTTTAATTAGCAGCATCAATAATTTTTCTCATACTAATTAATAATTTATAGATATATAATTTATTTATAAGTTAAATTAATTTGTGATTTATTTTATTTATATATTTAATTTATTTCATAAATATGATAATTTTCATTGCATTTTTTACTGTGGTGTGTAATGCGGTAATTCTCAGACTGGAGGCTGTACACGCCTGGCATCTGTAGACACATTTTTGTAGTTCTCATATTTGAATAATTTGTTATAGTAGAAAGAGTATGAGGTTTGTGGACAAAAGACCAGTTTGAAATCAGTCTACTGTCTTCTATGTGATATTTGGAAAATTATTTAATCTCACTGTCTCATTTATCTCTTTTTTTTTTTTTTTTTTTTAAAGATTTTATTTATTTATTCACTTATCCCCCCTTGCTGCTTGTGCTCGCTGGGTCAGCTAACCACGCCGTGCGGGCGGGCTTGCCTTCACCAGGAGGCCCCAGGAACCGAACCTGGGGCCTCCCATATGGTAAACGGGAGCCCTACTGATTGAGCCACAGCCGCTTCCCATCATTTATCTCTTTTTGAAAATAAGAATTTCAATGCCTAATGTAAAGAAATGTTCTGAATATTAAATTATATAATTTTAGAATGGGGTCTATCCAGTGTTTGGAAGAGAGAAGGTAGGCAATAAAAGTTTTTCCCACCATATACATACTTTAATTGTAAGGGACAATTCATCTTTATGGTCCCCACGATAGCCTCTTGCACACGTTAGGAGTCAGGAAATGTTTGTGATTGATGAATAAATATTAACGAAAAATGAAGAATGTGACTTGTCTTCAGACTCAAGCAGTTTGTATAGCTAACAATTTTCCTGTGCTCAAAATAAAGGTGGTGAGGAATGACTCTGTGATTTTTCTGCTTATCATACAATAGGTGTACTGCAAACTAAAGAAGGCTATCTCAGAGGAAGAAAACCTTCCTAAATAGAAAAAGAAGGGGGAAAAAAAAAAAAAAGATGAAAGACCTTCCTTTCAACAAAGAATTGCTAGTACTTAACTTGTCAGGACAGGATTTTGAAAACCAGTATTCCCAAGTATGCCTTTGTGAAAAGCCTCAAAAAGAAGCAATGCAAACCTGGTCCCCACTAGCCTTTTATTATTTCTCATTGATGATGGCTTGCAAGAGCCTCATTTTAGAAAACTCAACACACTACTGTGAACATGAAAAGCAAACCTGCTTTCATGGAGCTGATATTCCAATGCGTAAGTGAGGGCTCAGTGATAGCATGCCCAATTAGAGATTCTGGCTGTGTCTGCACGGTACCCAAACAAGGGAAGGAAATATGAAAAATTCACCCCGAATATGAACATTTTCTGGAAAAGAAGGAGTAAACTCTTGCTCATATTGAATACAGTTGTAAAGTACACACAGCTGAAACTCTTCTTCTCACACCTATGGTAATTTTGTGAGAAAGAAACATGCCCGATCAGAATTTTACAAACTTTGGAGTTGTTCAGCAATCATTGACAGTCCCAAAGATAATCTGACAAGATTCTTAAATCACTTGTAAATTATCAAAAGGTGTTTACATAGTCTGAAAATTGATAGTTCATTAATTTATTCTTAAAATATTCATCAAATATGCAGGTGCCAGGTACTGTTCAATTTACTGTTGATATAGAAGTGAATAAAACAAAATCCTTTCTCTCATGGAGATTATATTCCAGTAAGAGTAATTTAAAATGAATTTCTTGGTATTTTGGAAAAAAAATACTGACTTGAGTAGTAGATGACTTTGATTATAATCCTAGTCCTTGTTACTAGTGAGCACTTGCTAAATATTTGTTTACAGAATGAGTCTACCGTTACGTGGTTCTGTGACCATGTGCAAATCAATTAACTTTAAGTTCCCCACCATTATAAAATATGAAAAGTGCATTAAATAGTCTATAAGCAAATATACAATTTTGACATCCCATAATAATGTAGTTATTAATGACTTTGTTTTCTAGGATCTTTCATTTTGCTCTAGAGCCATGCATTGCATCCTACACATGACAGAGCTCTGAGTTCTATGGGAAATACACAAATAAAGAGGTCTTGAGGCTTATCTTAAAAAGAATTGATAATCTGTTGAAGATTAATCTAGAATAGTTGTTAGGATGATTGGAGGAGGAAAACGGAGGCCAGGTTTAACAACAGGAAAACCTCAGAATGCAAAAAAAATTCCATTATCCACTTAAATTGCGTATATATGACTGTGTGTTGCTTATTTTCTTTGAGCATCAACCTCTTCATTTTCAGATGAAGTAATGATAATTTCTGTGGTGATCTGAAGCTGTATGCACCCTAGAAAAACATGTTCTTAAATCTAATCCACTCTTGTGGGTGTTAACACATTTTAAGCAGGATCTTTTGATGAGGCTGCTTCAGTTAAGATGTGACCCACCTCAGTTAGGATGGGGCTTAAACTTATTACTGGAGTCCTTTATAAATGGAATGAATATGGGGGGGTCACATCTTAACTGAATACGGGGGGGTGGGCGGAGAGAGCGAGAGAGAGAGAGAGAGAGACACCATGGCAGCAAGAAGCTGAAATCAGCAAAACCCAGAAGAGATGGGAGAGACCAGTGCACACTACCATGTATCTTACCATGTGACAGAGGAGCCAAGGATTGCTGGCAGTCAGTTTTCAGGAAGAAAGCATCGCCTTGATGGTGTCTTGATTTGGATGTTTTCTTGGTCTCAAATTGTAAGTTAAGACATTCCCATTGTTTAAGCCAAACCATTTCATGGTATATGCTTTAAGCAGCCTAGGAAACTAAAAAATTTAGGGTTTGTTATATGGATTCAATGAACCAATAGATTCTAAGGACCAAGCATAGGTTCTGGCACATAAACGGTGCTTTATCATCTGTCTGGAATGTCTTCTTTTCCATTGAAATCTTCATTTTAAAAAAACAACTTAATTTTATGTAAGAATTCTCTTTGCAAATTGTCAAAATCACATTTATTGTACATTAAAAAAAAAACTTTTTACGACTTGATTGCCATTAACAGCTACCCTAATTTATCTCATTTAAGACTTCATTGATTATGATTATAAGATGTAGCTGATGTTAAGGGATACCCCATATGGCCATTGGTGGGAACTGAGGCATTGGTTAAATCCCAGGGGCTGTGGGATATGGGATGAAGACCTTGTTTGTGTCCATTGGTCGGGCTTGTATTCAATCTTGGGTATACCACTTCCATGTTGTGATGTATTGTTACTCAGCCTGTGTTATGCTAAGACTTTGTGGGTCTGTCAGACTCCAGCACATGATGGAAAGTTCTGGCCCCATGGATAGTGCTGCAGACAGTGTTGCACCATAATCAGTCACTTTCTTTCTCTACCAGGGTCTAGAAGCATGACAGGATTTGTATTTCAAAGGGCATATGATTCTTTGCTTCAGATGGCATGACCCTGCTCCAGGAACTTAGGGTCTTTGTTGTGATTTTTCACTTGTTATAAACTCCATGCAGCATCTTTTTCACTGATATCTCTAAAACCCTGTATTCACTTGGTTCAGATATTCCAAGGGGCATAGTTTCTTGTGCTGCAGTCTGGCCTTTCTGCAGAATCCTTTCTTGCTTTGCTTCTAACTCAAAGATGGCAGCATTTAGGTACACAATATATATGGATAGGAGTAGCTTTCCCAAATAATGAATATATTGCCTCTAGAACCCAAAAAGGCCACTAGGTATTATGCTTCCTTTGTTGTGGTGTGTATTAGTCTGCCAAAGGGATGCTGAGGGAAAGTACCAGAAATCTGTTGGCTTTTATAAAGGGTATTTATATGGGTAAAAGCTTACAGTCCCAAGACCATGGAAAAGTCCAACTCAAGGTACCATAAGAGGTACTTTCTCACCAAAGTCAGCTGCCACATATATCAATCTCTGGCATAGGGCTCATTTCTTTCCAGGCCTTCTCAGCTGCTCTGTTCTCTTCTACTGCAAATTATCAGGTGAATAGCTCATCTCTCCCCCGGGCCGCAGGATCAAAATGACAGAGCTCTCTCTCTTTCCATGTCTTCTTGAGTGAATGCCTGTTTATAGCAGCCCACCAAGGGTGTGGGGTCTCAACCTGAGTCACGCCCTAATGATATGGTTGAATCAAAAGCCCTAAATTGACTTTAGCATGTAAACATAAAATCTTTGAATTTAATACAGTCAAAGGGTATCACACCCAGAGGAATTGATTAGTTTATAAAAATAATTTTTCTCTTTTTGGGATTCATGAATGATCTCAAACTTCCACATGGTGTAAAGTACAAGATGTAATAATGTATCCTTTAATTTGGAGGGAATATCCCAGCATGCCTCAGATAATTGGATCCTTAAAATTTACTCATGTGGCAAGCCCTTGAAACTTAGTAGGGTTTATCCCCCACCTCTAGAGCACATGAAACTTGCCAAGGTGTCATAGAAAACTTCTTGTTCATCTATTTTTCTTAGCATGATGTAATTAATATAGTGGAGCAAGGCCTAACAAGAATCAAATTGTTTTCAAGAAACTTAACCACATCCTAGGACAAAGCTTAAAGATATTTATAGGGTACAAATATTCTCGCTGTCCTGATTTTGTGATAATAACGTTATACTAAACATTCGCTATATTAGAAACCATGCATGTGTCCCCAGACCTAGTTTTTCTCCCTAGGTCTGGTTTTTAAAATGCTGGTGATAAACTAAGCCTGGTTTATTATATGACCATCCTGTATGGGAAAAGACTGTAATTTTGGGTATCTTTGGTCAACCTTAAGAGATATAGCAGGGGGATTGATGTGGCTCGGGTGGCTGGGTGTCCGTCTCCTATATGGAGGGACGCGGGTTTGATCCCCGAGACCTCCTGGTAAAAATTAAAAAAAGAAAAATATAGAAGGCGCGTGGACCACTAGGCCCCGTGTGCAGGTGCACCTCCAGGCCCCGCAAGCGGGTGAGCCGCCAGGCCCTGTGAGCCACGCAGCAAGAGGAGAGTGACACAAGGGAGAGCCAAGACGAGGTGCACCAAAAAACCAGGAACTAAGGTGGTGCAGGTGGTAGGACGCCTCTATCCCACATCGGAGATTCTGAGGTTCGAATCCCAGTGAAGTCAGGAAGAGAAGGATGAGAAGAGAGGGCAGGAAATGGACACAGAGAATTGCCCAGCCGAATGGACACAGAAACAGCAAAAATGGGGGGGGGAGGGTAAAAATGGATAAAAGTAAGTAAGTAAATAAATAAATCCTTAAAAAAAAAAAAAAAATATATATATATATATATATATGGGAGGAAGATACGGACTATAGTTATTAGTAATTCTTTGATGATGCTCTTTCATGATTTGTTAACAAGTGTTTCACAACAATGCAGGGTGTTTGGGGGGAGGGTGATGTGTGGGAGCCCTGTATGATGTTATGCATGTTTGTTTTGTAAGTTCACAATGTTTACTGAACATTTATATTTTATGTATGTTCATGTATGAATGATATACTGCAATAAAAACAAAAAAACATAAAACAAAAAACAAAAACAAAACAAAACAAAACAAAGCAAAAGATATTTATAGCAATACAAAAAATTATTCAGCATCTGACAAGGAAAATTCAATGTTTGGCACCCAATTAAAAAATTGCCAGATATGCAAAAAAGAAAATTCTACCTATAATTCATGGTAGACAAAGACAAAATTAGTAGATGGTGGCATTAAAATAGTTATTATAAGTGCATCCCAAATATTCAAAAACTAGAGGAAGGATTGAACATGTTAAGTAGAGACAAAAAAAAATAAAGTCAAATGTTTAGAGATGATAATTTAAATGTCTGAAATAAATGATGGGGGTAATGGCAGATGAGAAATTGTGAAAGAATATATTAGTGAACTTGAAGACATAGCAATATAAACTATGCAAAATGAAATGTAGAGGAAAAAAAAGTAAAAATAAAAAAAGTCTGGTACCATTCAGTGAGCACTGGGAACGTTTCAAGCAGAAATAATTGGAATCTCAGAAAGTGAGGAGGGATATAAAAATATATGAAGGAATAATGGCCACCATTTTAAAAAATTTGATAAAAATTCTGAGGATATAATACCAAACTGTCAACCTAGAATTATTACCTAGCTAAAATATCTTCCAAAAACAAAGGTAAAATAAAAACCTTTTCAGACATATAAAAGCTGAAAGAATTCATCACCAGCAGATCTGCTTTATAAGAAATATTACAGTAAGTCTTTCAAGTAGCAATGGTGACTATGTAGGTAAATATAATTATTATTAGAATTTTTATTATTGCCATCATCTCTTTAAAAGATAATCTAATAAATGTATCTTTAAAAAATAATAATGTATTGTAAGTTTTATAACATATAGAAGTAAAATGTATGACAACAAAAGCTGGGAGTAGATAAATGGAAATATTCTTTTGTCATGTTTTATATTATATGTGAAGTGCTATAATATTACTTGAAGGTAGACTGGGATATGTTGAATGTTTATACTAAAAACCCTAAAGCAAACACTAAAATGGCAAAACGAATCAACAAATAGCTGACAAATCAACAGAGAAGATAAAATGGAATTATAAAAAATAGTCAATCTAAAATAAAACAAAAGGAGAAAAAAAGGAACAAAAAACAAATGGGACAAACAGAAAACAAATAGCAAGGTTATATATTCAAACAAAACTATATTTAAAATCACTAAATGTAAATGATATGACTCCCCCCACCCCTCCTGCATTAGAAGGTGGTGATTATCAGATTTGATTTTTAAAAAGGAAAGATATAGCAGCAACTATATGCTGCCTACAAGAAACCCACTTTAAATATGAAAACACAAATAGATTAAAAGTAAAAATACAGAAAATTTACCATGCAAACACTAATCAATAGAAAGCTGGAATGGCTATATTAACATAAAAAAAAGCAGATTTCAGAGCAAAGAGTATATTCGGGGATAGAGAGGATAATTTCATAATGATAAAGGGATCAATGAATCAAGAGGAAACAGCAATCTTAAAATTTTATGCACCTTAAAATTTATGTACCTAATAACAGAGCTTCAAAATACATGACGCAAAACTGATAAAGCTGCAAGGAGAAATAGACATGTTCACAATTATGGTTGGAGATTTCAATATCTCTTTTTCAGTGCCTAATAGAGCAAGTAGAAAGAAAATCAGTAAGGATATAGAAGTCTTGAGCAACACTACCCAGTAACTTAACCTGATCCACTAATACAGACCACTCCACCCAACAGCAGCAGAATACACATTCTCTTTAAGTGCACATGGAACCCTGTCCAAGATGGACTATATTTTAGTCTTTTAAACAAGGCTCAAAAAGTTTAAATGGGTTTTGTCATAGAAACTCTGTTCTCTGATCACAATGAAAATAATTTGAAATCAATAACAGAAAGACATCTAAAACATCTCCAAATAATTGAAAATTAAAATCACTCTTCTAAATAACTCATGGGCCAAAGGAGAAATAAAAAATAAATTTTAAACTGAAGATATACAAATACAAATCAATATTTGTGAGAAGCTAAAATAGTATGTAAAAGGGAATTTATTGGTCTAAATGCCTATATTAGAAAAGAAGAAAGATCTCAAATTAATGACTCTAGTTTCCACTTTAGGAAGCTAGAAAAAGAAGTGCAAATGAAACTCAAAGTAGGCAGCAGAAAGGAAACAATAAAAACCAGAAAAGAAATCAATAAAGTAGAAAGCTGAAACACAATAGAGAAAATCAGTAATAACAGAAGCTGGTACTTTAAAATAAAAAAAATAATAAACTGACCAGGAACCAATGAGGGAAAAATACAGAACATACAAATTACCAATGTCTAGAATGAGAGAAGTGACATCACTACAGATTCCATAGAGTCTGGGACAAATTAGATATGAATACTCTAATTCTTTTTAAACCACAAGGATGTGGAGCAACTTGAGCTCCCTACACTGCTGATGAGATTGTAAAATGGTTCAATCATGTGGGAAAACGGTTTAATGGTTTCTTAAATAATTAAAACATACACCTTCCATATTAGCTGGCCTCAATATTTATGCAGGAGAAATGAAAGCACGTGTCTGTTCAAAGACTAGCACACGAATGTTCACAGCAGCTTTATTTGTAATAGTTAAAACCTCAAAACAACCCAAATGCCCATCCAAAAGGGATGAACAAATTTTGTTATATCCATTGAATGAGATACTACTCAGCAATGAAAAGGAGTTGACTATTGGTACATATAGCAGTGGATGACTATAAGTAATTATGCTGTGCAAGAAGCCAGGAAAAAAAAGACTATACACTATATGATTTCATTTATTTCAAATTCTAAAAATAAAAGCTCATTTATAATGAAAGAAAGCAGATCATTGGTTGCCTAGGAATGGGGTTGTGGTAGCGGTAAGGAGCGGGAGGGAAACTTTTGGTGGCCATTGGCATATGTACCATTTTGACTGTGGAGATGGTTTCTCAGGTGTATACTTATCCAACTGTATACTTTAAATATGTGCAGCTAATTGTATGTCTATAATACTTTAATAATGCTGCCAAAAAACTCATTGAATTGCACTCCAAAATTGGTGAATCTTACCACATTAATAATACTGATTAAAAATTAAAAAAAAAATCACAGACCTGGCTAAAAAAAAACAACAAAAAACAGAAGTAACTCCTGTTTTCTCTGAGCATAATTTAAAATTTTCACATGCTTATGGGAAATCACTCATCTTACCATGATATGGCTAATAATGAATGGCTAGGCAGGGTCAGTTATCATTTGCAGATGTTCTTCCATTTTATTGAAAAAAGTCAACTAGCAAAATCTTTCTTTCACACAAGTTTTCACCAAACCATGACTAACACCTTATCATCATCTATCTGTAATATAAACATGATTTATAAATAATTGGTGTATTCTTAGCTAATTGACCCCATTTTATATTTCATATGCCATGTTAGAATGTGAAATATATAACCAATGTGTTCTTGTATTTGAGATTTTTAGAATTTCTTCTAACTGCTGTGCTAACCACAAGTGTCTCTATATGGAGTACATTAAGACAAAGGCTAATTGGGCTACTTTTAATTTGCTTCCACTCTGCAATATAATAATAAATGCAGGTGTCTTTCCAGCATTAATTTCTATCTACACGGCAGAATTTCATTAAGTACAGCCAGCCCCATTTTAATTAAGCACCCTTACTTTGGTTATGCATTGTCTGTGCTTTTGGCCCATCAGAACAAGCACTTAGTCAATTAACTATTTTATTAACTAATTGATTTTTGCTGTAGGTCCCTACCTTCTTTTACTAGTTAGGAATGATCATGAAAGGAAAATAAATTGGTTCCTTTCATCTCTAAAAAAGCAACAATAAATAATGAAACATTTCAAACAAGGTTTCTGTGGGGAACCCAAACACAAATAAAAAATACCTGCCATTTATTCTGGAATGTAAAAGCTTACTGCTTGCAGCAGCATCATATTTGAATAAATCGTATGTCACACTGACCTTTATTGATATACTGTTGCCCAACTTTAAGCATCAATCCTGCTGCTTAAAAGATCTTTTGTTGTACAAGACCTGCAGATGCATCAGGTAACAAAATAATGATTTGCCATCCATGCACTACCTAAATCAATAATTTAACAAGATGCTCAGTAACTTCCTCCCAAACCTTCACCCCACCCTATTCCCAATGCTTGCAATTTTGATTATGCAATTTATTGATATCATTAGAGACCAAAAATGTTATTTAACTGAAGGAGAAATAGCCTTAACTTCTCAAGATATTGTGTATTTCTAGGGCATAATATATGGCTTAATTTGACACAATACTCTGGCTAACAAAGAGTGTAATTTGATATAATTTTTTAAACAAATGAAGATTCTCCCAGATGAATCAAAGGGCTTAAACTCAGCACACCCCACCACCTAATTTTGTTTTGTGCCAGAGTGGTTTACAAATACAGGAAACTTCTTTTTCTAAGGATACATGGTGTGCTAGTATATGGAAATTAGAACTGTTTTGGAAGACGCAATATGCTTATCTACCTTAATTGTATACAATATATATATTCATGAAAGGAAAGGTAGACAAAAGGCTTTCTATATCCTCACTCTCTTGTAACAGCTCTTCTTATTGTCAATACACTCCCAAAGAGAAGAGGCATTTAAGATAGTTTCTTAATGGACTCAGGAGTAAGACATGGAAGTCCTATATTAGAATCCTGATATTTTTTATCAACCAGCTATGTTATCTTAGACAAGTACCGCTAGCCTATTGAGCACAATTTCCTCATATTTATTGGTGAATATTTTTTATGTGCCCTAACTTTGGCATTAACTTCAAAGATCTTATGATGCTAGTCATCATAATGGTTACATAGTGACCAGATGTGCATTATCTATAACTTTTGCAACAACACCCCCCCCCTTTTTTTTGCAACCAGATGAGGATCATCAACCTCATTTTCCAGCCAAGGAGCAATAGGGACAATAGGCGTCTTGCTTAGGCCCATGAGGCAGGGCTGGAATCAAGATAAAAAACTACCACACACTGGCTCTTGCTTCTTCCACTCCACCAGACTGCCTCTCCATGATGCAGTGTCTGTGAAGACACAGTGTTAAAGCCAAAGCACTAGACAGATGCGGTATTACAGCCATTCTAGTGATTAATAGTCATCGTGAAATGTAGGACTGACACCCAGAGGTGATGTTGCCCTTTCCTTGAATGGAGTTACCCTATGACATTAGACAGATAATTATAGTGAGATTTTGCAAAGGCAAATTTTTGCCACTGTCTTTGCGCATGGCCTTGCCAGCTCTCCAGGAGAAGTGAAAAATAACAAAGCTGATTGATTTCCCTTTGCCACTTGCTTCAAGTGGTTCCCATTTTAATGCCCTTCCCAATTGTGCCTTCATTGTCATTTGGAGCTGCTGATATTTCAGCCTCCGCACAGGCTGAACAGTTGGGCTCCTCAGCAAGTTCGGAATATCTGCACAGCAGGGAAAAATACGCTGTCTTTTCTAAAAGCTGTTTTGGTGGTTCTATTAGAAGACACAGCTCTTTCTCCTTTATACTTCAGTAAGCAATAATTTCACCCCCTCTCCCCCAAAAATACTTTTAATTGATGGAGAATCTCAGAGTTTTCCATGACCAAACTCAAATATCAGGATCATACAGGGTCCAGAAGACTCGGATTATTATATTCTTTTATAATAAATAGCTATCCCTGGGTTCCAAAGCTTACAGTAAAAAAATCCATCTTGTAAAATGCACACAAGCTATTTAATGACAAAATAGAAAGTTTTCTCTGGAGTTCCACGAAATGACACATATAGCACACTTCTCTTACCTGAGGCTGGGAAATCATCAACTCTGGTTTGTATCCCCCAACTTGCTTTTAATAAGGACAAAGGGCATATTCGTTTCTCTAACAAGTGTGATACCGCTCCTGAAGATCCTTAAGGTGAACTCTGGATATTTTTGCCATTTCCTCTTTCTACTTTACTTCTTCCTCTGGTGAAGCCAACAAAGCATAATGAGCCCTTATCAAGAGTTTACTGTGGTCTAGGTATTAAGCATCAAAAGAAGACCAAGCTGGGGGTAGAGATGTGGGCAGTCCCTCTCTGTAACCATATTACTCACCATAGTATGTACTTAATTAATTAAAAAAAATTTTTAATTGTGGTAAATATATATATAATAAAATTTACCATTTTTAACCACTTTTAAGTTCACTTAATATTTATTAAGCTGAGTTGGTAGGCTGCATCTCAATGACCCACATCAGAAGAAGAACCATACACTTTGTAAAGCTAAAAGGTACATTTAGTTTAAAACAAGAAACCTCACTATTTCGGGAAGTGTTGCATCCTGGTGAGCCAGCAGCAGGACTGATGCCAAAGGAAAAATAGGGGAAAACCCAGTCAAGACCGCCTCCAAACCGCCCTACAACGGGGCTGGTTGTGCTTCCAAAGAAAGAAGCACTACTTCCAGGAAGATCAGTCCCAAAGCAGTTATTACGGGGACTTACAGACAGTTGTATCTACTCGCAAAGGGCAGCGAGACGGCAAGAAATTCACTCGAGTGTGCAGCTATGGAAACCGTTCTACAAATTATGTACGGTTGAGGAACAAAGGTGGCTAAATGCCAGGGGTTTGTGAGCAAGTAGTGAGAAAACATTTTGGTATGTGCTCTTTTCTCAAAACAAGATGTGCTTGGGGAGGGCTGAGCTCAAGGTTGTAAAGCTTGGCGTGCTCCCAGGCTGTGTTACGGGAAGGGATGTCTGAGGAAGAGCGTAGAGGCCAGGGCAATCCTTGGTCAGGTAGGAGATGCTATATGTATCACACAATCCACGCCTTGACTGGTCCTTACAACCTCACATGTCTGCTCTTCCACAGGAGCTCCCAGGCCATGAGTGGAGGGGAGGAATAGCTCATAAAACTGTTTTTCCCATTTTCAAGGAGCGTTTGAGAAAGGACCCACACCAGTTGTACATCTGCATAGAATAACTCCAATTGCCACAATACCTACAAGGCTCAGCAACAGTGATTTCTACCAGCCACCCCACCCCGAGGAGAGAGCCTCCACTGGAAATGACCATGAGTTATCACCCCTTTGATCTCTGAGTTGCAATTGCTTTTGCAAGTGAGCAAAGCACTTACTCACTTTGGCTTTTTTGTCTGGAATGTAGACATCGCACTCAGTTTTGAATAAGGCGCCTCTTTTCCCTTGTGCTATGGTGAGACTATCCAGGGCCATGCAATTTTGTAGCACCACCTTGAGTAGAGTTGCAGTTTCTTGATTTAGTGTGGAGAGGATGTGCTCAGTACCATTGAGGGTCATTGTTACAAACTTTCAGAAGACTTCTGTCTTGAGAATTATTTTGGTATAACCTCCTTGGGAACAAAAACAGAGATCAAATAATCTCACCAAGAGGGGAGAGGATGTAGCTCAAATGATTGAGCTCCTGCTTCTCCTATACAAGGTCCCAGATTCGATCCCTGACACCTCCTAAAAACAACAACAAAACAAAAAAGCAAACAAATGGAAAAAAATCAGCGCAGGGAAGCCAGTGTAGCTCAGTGGTTGAGTGCCGACTTCCCACATACGAGGTCCTGGGTTCAATCCTGGCTCTGGTGCCTCAAAACAAAACAAAACAAAAGGACAAAAAAATCTCACCTAGAGAATACAAACTTGCTCTTCCTCCTCCCCAAATAAACTCATTTAAGGGCACTGAGATTGTGTTTGATATCCTAGAGGCAATCCAGGGGGCATCTCCCTATCCACCAGGGAAGGGGTGGGGGAGTAACCATGGCCTCATGTGTGTGCCACATAACCACTGTGTGCCATTAGTAGCAAAACAGTCACTGCGGGTTAGGACAATCGTATGGGAGCGTTTTTCAGCAGACACACAGCCCAGCTATCTGGTATTAATTGGTTCAGGATCTTTTGTGTGGTTTCTTTGTTCCCAAAACATGGAGGCAGGTTGTGATAGTATCCCCATGGCAGGAGTTAGCCAAATCAGGCCTGGGGCCCATAATTGGGCATAGGACCCCAGTGGTGGAAGGTGATATCCTCTGGGGCACTACACACCCTCCCAATGGCTTCTCTTTCTAAGGCTTTGCTGAAAAAGGCTCGGTTGAGCCCCAGATAGTTGGGTCAGCCCCTCATGAATTGACAGTGCCGCCTGTGAGGTCCATGGTGTTCAAGGTTGGTGTTTGCTTTCGTTGTTCTCAGATCCAGAGATTGGATGGCCTCCCAACTGCAACCCTGAAGTGAATTGAGCCACCAGGGGCACCTTCAGAGCTGCTCAGAGGCATGAGATTGTGTGTGTCCACAGTGTGGTGGGCCCAGTCTAAACACATATTTTCAGTGATGCTCCAAGCATTAGCATAAGCAGTTAGACCTAAAAGACAGCGTCAACCAGCGGTGAGAAGATAAGTACTTGTTAGGAACCCGGATTGGGCTATCTCGCCCTTCTGTTAATATGACACTAGTGTTGGTTCCTGCACTGCCAATGACCTCCACTGCAGCAGGTGCTCGCCCTGGCCGACTACACCACACTTTCATCCCACCATGGCAGGGGCTGCTGCCTCTTCAGGATTGTGTGTTCACCTGCCATTGCCACGCTGTCTCTCCAGGTCCCCTCTCTTCCAGGAATGTTGGGGTTGGCTCTAGGGTGCTGGGGGCCCCCTGCTTTATCGGCAAGAGGATCCTGATATCCATCCCTTGGACACTGTCCACCCCAGACCCCAAGGTATTATTCTTTTAACTGATGATAGGGAGAGGAGTTTAGAGTGTTAGACCATCTCAGGTGGCTTTTAGGATCCTATCAAAGGCTGGTCAACCTCCCTTGGTGGGTGATTCATTAGGGTTTCTGAGGACCTCTGGTAGACTATTGTCCATTCCTGTAGTACTGTTTGTCCAGTGAGCAGTTTGATCTGTTCCTTTAGTAGGCCATTTTTCCTTTCTATTAAGCTGGCCCCAAAGGAAATTGCATGTTATCCCCTCCTTTTGTATTCGGTTTTGTATTAGGGTGCCTGTGAATAGGACCTTTGGTCACTAAAAGTGACACTGGGCATGCCATACATTGTAGACACTGTAATACATAGTGGATGTTTAGTTGGCATGTTTGCTAGGGAAAGCTTGCATGTGACGATTAATGTTGTCTACACAGGTAAGTACATAGTGATACTCTGGGCACCTTGGAAGAGGCCCTGTGTAAACTAACTGCCAGATATCTAAAGCTTTAGTGTCTCTTGTTATATGGCCAGACACCCCAGGCAGAGATTTGGGTTGCACTTGAAATGAAAGGGCTGGCATCATCCATGGCTTTAGAAGCCTGCAAGTAATGGCATAACGCCGACAGCTCATCCGGCTCCAGCCTGGTCTCGGTGTCCAGCCTGCAGATGACAAAATAGTTGGCAAAGCAACTGGTCTCTGGGCCCCTCCACTGCTGCCACTGCTCATGGCAACAGGGTCAAGACAGGCCAGCCATGGAGAGCAGTGCAGAGCCCCTGCCCCAGGTGCCTGCCTTCCCTCAGGCTGCCCCTCTCATACATGGCTAAGGCTTTCACCCCCGCCCTGACCTGGTCCCCATGGCTGTTGTGGCTGCCATGACATGGCAGGGGGTGGGGCACCATGCTCCCTGCACCACATTCGGGATGCCTTCTCCTCCATGCCACTGCCACCGTTGCCAGCTGAAAGCACCGTGGCCCGAGCAAGCCTGAAGAAGGGTAGAAAGCACCGAGTAGCGCTTCCACCATGGCTCCTGCTCCTGCCTTGCCCAGTCTGTTTTACGTTATCTGTATAAGGGGACCAGCACACAGAGATGCTTTCCCTCCCTTATCCTCCAAACTGATTACCTCAACCTACTCAGTGGACTCACTCGCACTTTCTAAAGGAGTCCATGTCTTTGCATCGCAATTGGGAGCCTTCACTATAGCCCATACCTTCACTTTAGGGAGCCTTTCCCACACATTTTTGCATACTGGCAGGCCAAGGTGTTTGGCCTAGAACTCCCCTTCTTTCAACCTAGACTCCCCTTCTTTCATCTTCTCTGCCACATCAATTTCCAGCAAAACTGCAGCTGACCCCATGTCTGACTCCAATTGTACCTTTTCCTCTAGTTTATGTTCTCTGGCCTCAGCTGTCAACTGTGCTTCAGCAGCTACTCTTACTGCCAATAAATGGGACCACCCTATATCAGCCACTAGCCCCTTGGATTACTTGCTGGCTGAGTGCAAATTTAGTCCTTCCAGTAGGGAAGCAAGGCTTGTCGGTGATTTTGGAGCATCACTGCACTCCTGGGGTGGCCTGCAGATGTCTAAGAGACGTGCAATGGAGCCCCACATAAGACCCTTGCTGCCAGCCCCGAATTTTCCCAGTTGGTTGCTCTTTTTTCCCCAGCCCATTTCTCCAGAATCCTGTCAACCATGCCAATTGTATCCTGCTGAACCAATATCAGTACTAACTCCAGAAAAAGGAAAAAAGGGGTAACCCAGCCAGGACTGCCCCCTATCACCCTACAATGAGGTTGCAATTCTAGAGAAAGGCACAAATTGCCAGGGCGAACAGTCCAAAAGCATTTATTAGGAGAACTTAGTTACAGACAGCTGCAGTTACCTCATGAAGGACAACGAGACGACAAGAAGTTCATTCGAGTATGTCTGCACCTATGGAAACCGCTCTATAGGGTATAGATGATTGAGAAGCAAGGGTGGCTAAGGGCCAGGGGCTTGTTTGCCTGTAGTGGGAAGACATTTTGGTATGTGCTCTTTTCTCAAAACAAGATGTGCTCTGGGCAAACTCGGCATGCTTCCAGGGTGTTAGGAAAAGGATATGTGAGGAGGAGGGCTGGGGCGAGGGCAGTTCTCAGGTAGGAGATGCTATATGTATCCCACAGGCGATGGACAGGAGAATTTTATAGATCCTACTGGTCCCTCCTCTAATAAGGAAACTACTGGCAGCCCAATTTACAAATGAATAGGGTTTTAAAAACTGTCTTTGTAACAGAAGGAACAAAGAATTCATTCTTTATTAACTAGTAGAAAGAAGGCAAAATACAAAACAAAACAAAACAAAACAAAAAAAGTCCAAGTTGAGGAGGAGAAAAAAGTAAGTGGTCTATTTTTTCCTAGATAAAATCTGGGCAATATTTTGCAATAGATGAAGTTTAAATTAGCTGTCAGACCACTAAGTTTAGTCCCCTTGCAATCCTTTATGCAAATGTTCAGAAGTATGGATTCATTGTTGGCCCTTGGACCATCACTAAAATATCTTACTGTGCCCTACCTAAACTTCAAAGTGCTTGATGTTACCAAATAATGATTTCCTAATCTCAGTCAAATTTCTTATTCTATTACCGTATCAGATATCAGTTAATATTTAACAGAGATTTTTATTGAATTAATTCATACCAATATAGAGATGATTAATATCTCCTTAATGTTCTAGTGATGGTTTCAGTTTTAAAGTTGAATGCCCATTATCACAGAGGATATTCCAGAAGTGTCTAACTAATGAGACCTGAGACAAAACTGCAGAAGGTATTAAATGATAGGAGGCCAATATCAGTTGAGGTCATTGCAACTTAGGAATCTGATGAAAACATTTTTAAATAATCCATTTATTTTATTCAACCAGAATTTTCTAGGTATGAGACAGTGAGTTAGAAGTATGAGACCTATTTGTAACTTTGGCTTAAAGAATTTCACCTTCCAGTAGAGGAGATAGATCATTAAAATAATGAGTGATAAGAGCAATTATAGAGAAATAAGGAGACATTTGGCATGTATTTCAAAGGTTCTTCTTTCCAGATAACCTTTTCTGGCTTCGTAGGTTAAGGTAAGTCTCAAAGGATGAATACAAGCTAGCCATATGAAGATAGTGGGGAATAGATTGGTGGGAAACATGTTTTACTCAAAGGCACTGTATAGGTCAAAGTCTCAGCAGGTAGAATACTCAGTAGGGGTGATTGAAGACAGTTTCATGAAGGGACTATATATGAACCTAAATGTGGGGTCAAGGAAAATCAACTAGGGATGATAAAGCACCCACAGATCAAACAACAGCTGGAAGCTGTTACCACCCTTAAGCTTGAAGGAACAAGAGGTAGAAGCAATTACCTAAACTGAGCAAGACTTGTAGCCATGGCTCCAAAGAGGAATATGACTTCACAAGAGAATCACAGCCACTGTCAAACCATGGCCCAGTAGGGAGGAAGACAGAGAAATAACTATTTTGATCTCTCTCTCCTCCAGCTCTCTTAGATTCTAGAGTTTGCCATGTGCTGAACCTATCACAAAGACAAAGGGTATGAAGACTTGGTTCTTCTGAAGTAAGAGAAGGGGGGAGAGTAAAACAGGAGGAGCATAATAGAACAAACAGTGCAAACATGGGGATGAAAAACATCATTGTGCATTTCCTGTGTCTGGAGTGTAAGATGGCAGGAAGAAATTTTCAAGAATAAAAAACAACTGTGATCATATGACTCCTGTTTGAAATCATTCCATAGTTTTTCACCACCTGTTGAATAAAGCTTGCCACATATCATAGAAATCCTCTGGGGTCTAGTCCCCTCTCTACTTTGGTAGACTTCCAGATGACTCAAGAAACCCTTCCAGATGGGAAGGAAAAAGAGTTTGCCTGGAGGTAAACAAAACAATTTGTGGTCTAGGATAAAAATGATGTCTACTTGAACTTACGCATTGGACATTAAATGAATGTCTAAGGCATTGAACATCAAATGACATGAAGATTCAGCTTTAAGAAATATGTTGTAAATAAAAATCATCAAGATGTATTGATTGAAGTAGGGAAAAGGAATAGCCAGGAGACCACAGAGACTACCAGATTTCTGATTTTATCCACTAGAGGGATAGATCTGCCAAAAACTAAGTGAAAACAGAGGTAGAAGAGGAGGTTTTACAAACACCTATTTGTAGATGTGCAGCAGATGATTGAAACTCAAGTATAGCAAGTATGCATGTTGGTAGAGATTTGGGTTAGGATATGGATTTCAGAGTCTCAGCTAAAATCAATGTGCAATGTGCACTTCTTAGGACTGCCAGTAATTCAGAGCTGGTAGAGTGGAAAAGCCCATGAAGAAAACAGAAAGGAAAAATAGTCTCACAGTACAAGAAAGATGCAGAGGGTGAGAATGGTAAAAATTCCATTGGGCATATCAATTAGAAAGCCATTGGTCACCTTTGGAAAAAGTGACTCCACTGGAGTGGTGAAATTATGACAATGTTGTTTTGAGGAATGAATGACAAGCTAGGACATGGAGACAGTGTGCAAAGTCAACTCTCCTGGAAAGTTTGGGCAAGCAGGAGAAGGGAGTGACAATATGTGATGGTAAAGGAAGGATCAGCGTCAAGGAAGTAGATTAACAGATGAAAGTGAGACCTGCTTCATCATTGGCAAGAAGGAACAAAAATGGAAAACAGAGTTGAAGATACAGGGCAGAGAGAGACGAATGGATGAAGACATATTGAATTAACAGAGTTGGCTTATCAAAGTTCACGTAATTTAAAATCACAGTTAAAGTAGAGATTTCCATGGTATGAGTTGTGTTTTTGTTAATTGAATGTGGTATCACGATATGGATCACCCCTGTGTTATGAAATTGTTTCCATATTCTAGCTCTAGGAGTGTAAATCCAAAAATATTGTGGGAAGCAATTAGAGACATATTTATAGATTAATTTTATTATTATTATTATTGCTAGTAGGCAGCCAGAGTGTGGAAGTGATTTGTCTAAGATAGTCAGTGGCAGGAAAGGATCTAGAACTGAAGATCAACATTCCTGTATGTGCCCACCATAATTCCCACCCATCTTTAACTATTTCAAAATCAACTTAGGCTTTACTGGACAAATCACCTCTCCCTCTCTCAATATATCTTTGGCATTAGTGTGTGTGCTTCACTTTTCTTATAAATAGGCCTCTTTATTTCTTTCACTTTCCACAAATTTGCCCATCGGAGATATGAAGCCATTCTAGCCTTGCCACTAAATTAATGAACAATACCCAACTCTTATTATTGGGATCAAGCAGTGGTTTGGAGTGTGGCTTCTAAAGTCATGTTGCATGGGTTCAAGTTCTGCCTCAGGCACTTAATGGCTGTATACCTTTGGACTATATTTAACTGTTCTTTGCCTCAGTTTCACCATCAGAAATGTAGGATCAAAATATTAAATCTGTACAACCTTGGGAAGATTAAAGAGTAAATGTAGGTAATGAACACAGTATAATGGGTGAAAGGAAAAAATAAATCAATTGATGTTCACTATTGCTTTCTATAGTAGTTGCATTGGTGGTGGTACCAGCAGTACCTGTAGTATTGCTCAATAAAATAACTCACTCTCATTAAATAACTAACCCTCCTGAGATGCCACACAGTTCATATTCTAAGTCAGATAATCCCTTCTAAGCTAGATGAGCATCCAACCAGCCATATGAGAAGTAATGATATTCATCACCGTCTGCACCCTGCCTCAACCAGGGAGGAGGAATCCCTTGACCTATTGATGTGGGTGATCCAGGGCTCACACAAAGTGCATCCCTCTTTAAATACAAAGAGCTGTGTTCACGGGGGGTCTGTTTTGCTGACTTTGTGTGTCTCTTTTTTAGTGTCATAGTTTTCGAGATTACTGTAACAAAGTACTACAAAATGGATGGCTTAAAACAACAGAAATTTATTATCTCACAGTTCTGGAGTCTAGAAGTCTAAAATACAGATGTCATTAGGGGAGAATCCTTCTTTTCCTCTTCTAGTTTCTGGTGTTTGATGGCAATCCATGAGGGTCCTGGTTTTGTAGATGCATCACTTCATCTCTGTCTCCTCCGTTTTCACATGGCTTTCTCCCTGTGTGTCCAAATTTCCCCTTATAAAGATACCAGTCATACTGGATTAGGACTCACTCTATTCCGTTATGATCTCATTTTAGCTAATTCTATCTGCTATGACCCTAGTTCCAAATAAGGTCACATTTTGGGTTAAAGGGAATTAGGTCTTCAACGTATAGTTTTGGGGAATCCAATTCAATCCATAGCATTCAGATTGACCAATACTAATGGCTTGGGCAGCTAAAATGTGGTTATCTTCTCAGCACCTTTTCCAAGTAGAAATGTGTGCGTTGAGCTCTGAATTCTATGCACATGTCTTAATAAACTTGAATTCATATTGGTGAGATGGAACGTAAGTGGCAATGGATATTAAAACATTTGAATGTGCTTAAAAATAAATCTCACATTTTTCACTAGGCAATATGTGTTTTACAGTTTATCTTCTCTGACCAAAGATGAGCTTTAACTGATACTACTCTCCCCTATGTATTGTGGGCATGAGGAGTGGGGTTTCTGCTGGAGAAGCTGCCAATTGAAAATGGGAAAGATTACAGTATGGCTTCCTGTTTGGTGCTGGAGTTTAAATAGTGTGCTTTATATCTAGATCCAGAAGGATCTGATGTTTCAAAGTTTCCGTAGATTATGGCTAGGTCAAACTGCTTTATGTTCTAAAATTTAAAACATTCGATGAAACAGAATAAGCACAGGAAATTGCCATAAAAATAGCTGAAAAAAAAGCCAGAGAGCTCTAGAGGACTCCAAACAGAACAGAACTTGATCTTGTTGGAAGAGAAAATATAATGCAATCTTTTCCCAAACTGTATTCTTCAAAGTAACAATTCCTTTAGAGTATTGGTGGGGGGAATCCGGGCCAAATATGTTTGGGACACATAATACAGTAAGTCTTACTCTCGAATGTTCATGCACTGCAAAATGGGGAACAGTATTTATCATTGCTGTTTTCAACAATGCCCCAAAGCACTTTTTTATTTTAAAGAAACGTAGACTCCAGCATCACATATAGGTTTGAATAGAAGGGACTGGTGAACCATGTTAAATCAGCACACACCACTCAGAACTGAGTGCGAGAGAGTGTGGTCTAAGGTGTGAACTGTGGTCTATGGTTGGTGGCAAGGCTCCAGGATGTGTAAGTTCATTGAGGGTGGTGGGCCACACTTGTGGGAGATGTTTGTGAGGGATGTGGTGGGAGGTGTGGGAGGTGGGCAACATGGGAATCCCAGGGGGTTCCGTGTAATATTTTGGGTAATCTAAGCACCTCTTAAAATATATGTATATATATATATATATATAAATAACATTTTTGTAAGCAAATACACATATATGCATATATATTTATATATCATTTTGCAAATGTTTGTATGTATTGTGAGCATTTTGATTTTTACCCACAATAAAAATAAATAAAAAATTAAAAAAAAAAAAGAAACGTAGACTGACATCCCACGGATATAAGGTTTTGTTCATCATAATTTGCCGATTGCTTAGATTAATAAAAAAGTCTTCTCTTTGTGGTGAAAAGAAGGGTTTCACCATTACCCGAGATTTCACAGTATCCTTCAAGAGAGTATTCCAGGAAAACTTCTTCCAATGATAAAAATCCTGCATTCATCTCCATTTGGTTCAAATATGTACCTCATTAGCAAGAACTCTGGAAAAGAAGATTAAGATGAGGCACACACACCCTCTCTGAACTAAAATTCATTAAAATATAGTTTAGGATTAATTTAATGTATGTATTTAAAACTGATGCTAATATATGCTATTATAGTCATAGCTTTAAATGTGCTCTAATATTTCAAGTCTAAGCTACCCTCTTGACCAAGAGAGAAACGGGTAGAATTACAGCAACATTTACTGGTGATCATGTGGATATCTCTCACCAAGCTTGTCCTGGCAGGAAAAATGGGTTTAGATGCACTAAGTTGCTGGGCAGGGATGGTGATAGGCATATGACAACAGGCAAATCCTTTGGGTGGCAGAGGCTACAGAAGAGAGTACAGGGTTTAGTTTTAGACTCAGCAATCGCTGCTGCTTTTCAGCGTAGTAACGAAGCGTGGCCTGCGAATGACTGCCATATTTAGCTATTTCTGCACTAGATCAGAGCAAGTAGAGGCAGGTCTTAAAGGGAAAAAAATAACACCTTGGAGACCAAAGCATTCAGAGCTGTGAAAGTTTAAATTCTGAATACTGTATTCACTTTAATCACATAAACCTAGCAGTAATGAAAATACTGTGTTTACTTCTAAGCCAAAGTTAGTGTCAAAGAAAACCTCAAGAAAAGTGAAGAGAGGCTAGGAAATGTTCTGGCTAGCCTAGAAAGGTGAAAGCAACTTTCCCCCTTTTTGACCAAGGAAGACTCTGTTCTATGCTGTTTGCCTGGATTTCAGTGTCATTTTAGACCAACTTCCCTTTTGATCTTTCCCTTGCTTGTTAGGCCTGAGATTACAGTAATGGAAATTCATCCACCTGGGACTTAGGTGTGGTGACTGTTCAGATTATTCTAATATTAGATCTTCATTATTCTAGCTGTGGGAGCTTGAACAAATCACTTACGGGCTTGATGCCTCATTTTCTTCATCTGTAAAATGGGAATGATAATAGTGCTGATCCCTTGGAGTGGTTAATGGGGATTAAATGAGCTAGTACCTGTGATGTTCTAAGCAGAGTGCCTGGCATATGTGAATCAATTGTTGTAGTTATTCATGTTAATATTATTAGTAGCATTTATTATTTATGACTTCTAATTGTCCCCTAGCATTCACTTAACATTTGTTATTATGCTATGATGTTCCATGAAATTTTCTAGGCATTGAAATTAGAGAGACAATAAAACAATCTCTGTCCTCAGGGAGTTTGCAGTTAGGGAGGGAGGCATGTGCATACCTATGCACATACACGGGTGTTATGCATATACCACCTGGCACTGTTTAATTGTAGAGCTAGCAGCAGAAAGGGTAACAAGGATGGCCTTCTGCAGGAGGTCCATTGAACCAGCTCATACTGTATGAATAGGTATCAGCCAGGAGAACCAAGCTAGGTAGCATGTAATATGCTGGTGGAGGGGACAGCAGGAAGAAAGACCTGGAGGTCATCCGTGGGGGCCCTAAACTGCCTTCAGTTGATGAATGTCAGCCTCAGCTAATTGAACAAGCACAGAAAGTGTCCTTCCCTTTTATGTGCCAGGGACAATGGCCATCACTTGACATGTATATCATCATTTGGTCTTCATCACCCCTATAAATTATTTGCTATTATTATTCTTTTACAGATGTGGAAACTGAGGCACAGAAAAAGCAAACCTCTTGCCTAAGGTCTGACGGCTCCTGAGTAGTAGGGTCAGGGTTTTAACCAGAGTCTCTACTTGAGCAACATCAAAGACTGTGATCAAGTAACAGTTTCTAACTGCTACTACTGACACCAAGCCCAGTTCTTTTTGGCATTAGTGACCCATGTGTCAGAGAGAGTTTGGAACTTTGGTGCAGCAGGGAGACTGCCTATGATGGGACTATCAGAGCAGGCCCTTTCTCCACCTTGCAGACAGGGTGAAAAGCCGAGAGAGTCGCTGCAGCTCTTTCCTGTAACAGCTGGGCCCCCTCCAAGACTGTGCAAAAGATATCAGGGGGCTGCTGGTCCTCAGGAGCTGCGTCCTTTTGCACCTTCATCACACCACGTGGTGTCCCTCCTGTTCTCAGCTACAATAAGTCACAGCACAAGTGGATCAGTGCAGCATACGGTGAAGCAGGGACATCACAATTAGCAAGGGGTACATTCTTTCTGTGTCTCCCTAAGCTGGCGTTGCCAGATTAACAAATAAAAACACAGGGCACCCACTTAAATTTGAATTTCAGATAAACGACAAATAATTTTTTTTGGTGTAAGTCCCATCAATATTTGCAACCTACTTATACAAACAAAATGCTGTTTATCTGAAACTCAAATGTAATTGGGCCTCCTGTAGGTTATCTGGCAATCCCACCCTAAGAATGCAGAGGGGGAAAAGAACAAATATTCAAAGATGCTTCAAAATTTGAGCCCAAATCCGTGTACATTCAGGAGACACCTCCTTTGTGGAAGGTTTTCTACTCGGTGCTCAGCATACGAAGCCTCTGCTCCAAAGCAGTTTACAGTCTAGTGGGATAATGAAGAGAATGACAAGAATTAGGGAGAACGTGGCCAGTGCTTGTGTGAGTTCTGTTCCTGTTTGCCTCAGATTCGTTCCTTGGCTCTCCGCTGTCCTGAAGTGTGGAGTTTAGAGAGAGGATACTGCAGGCGCTTCCCCCAGGTCCAGGGTCAACTGACTTCTGGCTGGGCTCATTCAGCGGGAGGTACTGGTCAGAAATTGGGCAGTGGCGGGGAGGAGGGGGAAATCCAGGATGGGCTCCATCTCCCTCTGCCTCCAGCTACCCCCGGAAGGTTATTTTGCTCCAGGGTGCATAGGTCCCTACCTACTCCCCAAGGCCCTCCAGCCCAGGAGCCGAACAGCTTCCCCTTCTTGCTGATCTCTGGGTTGCACCACCATGCCCTGCTTGGCCTCCCAGTTCTTCCAACACCCTTGTAGCTCTCTGTATTAAATTCCCTGTGCTTTAAACAATCTGCTTTAGAATAGTCCCTGTTTTCTGAACATTATAGCATTATAACAGTGATATGGACTAGAGAACTGGGGGGAACTGGCTTTTTTTAACCAGGAGGGAGTAGAGTAGGTTTCCTGGGAGATCTAAAACCTGAATTCAAGATCCTAAAAAATAGTCCTTATTTTTCCATCCTAGGATGTTCCAGGTACTGTGCAAAGTGTTTTTTACATTTTATCTAATTTAATCCTCATGAGTAATCCTCCAAAGTGGTATATTTATCCCCAATTTACAGATGAGAAAAAGGAGGCTCAAGAAAGATACTTGTCTAAGATCAAACTGTAACGATGCAATCATAGGTATCCCTGACTCCAAATAATTTGCTTTTAACCACTGTTATACAGGGGTCAGCCAAGTTTGATGGGAAAGACATGTCAGATAGAAGGCAGAATAAATCTAATGGTACACCAAGATCTGCTCTCACATTAGTGAAACTTCTTTTTTTCTTCTTTTTGTCATGGCTGGGCTTAAGGTGGGACTTGGGTATGTTTAGCAGAAGAGGATGCATAGGAGAGCAAAATTACCCAGGGTGTCTGCAGTTCACTTTATTTTAATTGACCCACTCTTGGAAACACAAGCATGACCACTGCCCCCCAGAGACACTGAAGTCCCCACTTTGCTGGGGAAGGGCAGTGAACCTGGTTCCCAATGATGACACTCAGGCAGGCTCAGAATCAAAACTATTATTTGTTTTTAAACTATTAATATTCACTTTTGACCCTCAATTGGGAGTGGCCTTTGGAAACAAGGTTTTTATATTCTTTTACCAAGCCAAACATGTATTTGATGTATTTTGCAACCATTTTATTGAACACCTACTATTTTTAAAGAGCCTTCATGCATTGTATTATTTCCAATGAGTTTGGAGATTTGAGACATAAGGATCTTATAATCCAGACCTCACGTTGGTACATTTAAACCCATGGCTTTGACATCCCCCCAATTCCCTTTGGTCACCCAATTAAATAGGTCAGCTACCAAAGTTTGATCAGACATTAAAAGATTCTGTCCCTTTTCAAGGGCTTATCAAAGATTTAGTATGTCTTTCCAAATGAACTAGGGAGCCATTCTTTGAAGCACCTGCTCAAAGATGGACTGTCACCTGTCAAACAGTGGAAGGAAATGGTAACACAAAGATTAAAAAACATGTAGGGTCCAAGGGAAATCAAAATACAGCAGAAGCAAAAGATTTCAAATTATTAAGAGACACAGATATTTAGGTATATTCTCTCTGTGGATTATAAAAAAATAAAAAAACATTAAGTATAGCACAGTGAGTAATTACTGTATATTTGGTACTATTCTCTTTATCTTATTTTGTAACAAAAGAAAATAATTTGTTTACTTTTTACTATCTTTCTAAATAAAATGCCATTCCAACTTTCTACTAAATAATAGTATGTGGAAAAGGGAAAGGCTTGAATAATTTGCACGTCTCATCTCCTTTTTGTAAAATTGTACTATACAACCTACATGAAATTAATTTTTAATTCACTCTCTTAAAAAACAATTGAGTCCTATGATGAAGTAGAGACAAAAGATATAGAAAGTTAATTAATATATGACTCCTGTTTTCAAGGAGATCCTTATTTATGGGTGAAGACACTTAAGACAAATGATGCTGCTGAGCTGCTGTGTGTGTAGTGATAGAAGAGTGAGCAAAGAAAGGCGATTGCCTCAGCCTGGGGCAGGGGGCGGGTGCTGTGGAAGGACAGGGAAGGCTTTCTGTTTGAGGTTACTCCTGGGATGAATCTTTAGAGACAAGACTAATTAACCAGATAAAGAGGAGTATTTTGGGAAAGTCATTTTTCAAGCTGAAGTGAGAAACAGCAGAATTTTGTCACATATTTAGGTAGTGAGGGTAACTTGCAAACCAGGATGTAGTGGGAGATGAAGTTGAGAAGAGGCATGTAGCAACCTGATACTGAAGAGCTTTGCGGGCCATTATAATGCTGAATTGCATGGGCACTGTTGTGCTGCTTTTTAAAATTGTGTCTAACGATATGTACCATTTTATATCTCAAATGATTACTCTAGCTCCCAAGGTAGAGAAGGAACTTTAAAAAGGCACCAGAGGAAGCCAACAACTGCTTAATTGGCTACTGTATTATTTCTGAGAGAGGTGATTTGGGGCAGAGGTGATTAGGATCCCAAATAGGATAGGGGCTAAGAAGAGGAGACCAACAGCAATGTGTCTCTTATTTGGCAGGACGTAAAATTCCCTGTTAAGTCAATGAGTTGCATACTCTTTACATTTGGGGTTCCAATACCCAAATGGTGCCTGTCTTAGTTCACTTGGGCTTCTGCAACAAAGTACTGCAAACAACAGAAATTTACTGTTTCATAGTTCTGGAAGCTATCAGTCTGAGTCAAGGGGTTGGCAGGGCCATGCTTTCTCTGAAGTCTGGGGTTTGGGCTGAGGCTTGGTGGAAGTCCATGGTGCTCTTTGGCTTGGGGCAAAACTTAATTTCTGCCTCATCACATGGCTGTATTGTCTCTCTCCATGTATTCAGTTTCTTCTTTTTATGGTGGATTAGGTCCACCTTAATCCAGTTTGGCTTCATCTTAACTAATAACACCTTCAAAGATCCTATTGACAAATAGGATCACATTACAAGACCAGGGGTTAGGACTTGAACACATCATTCTGGGGGACACAATTCAATCATAACAATGCTTATATTCCATTTCCAAGCCTGATGCTGACTTAATATTGCCAAATATCTGTGTAAACCCTTGCTACTCAAAGAGTAGCCTGCAGGCCAAGAACATTGAGCTAACAAGCGAACAAGGGCATCAGACCACCTTGTTAAAAATGTGGAATCTTAAATCCAGTGCCAGACCTACTGAATCAGAATCTGAATTTTTACATGATCCTCATGCCTGTCACATGTACGTTAAAATTTGAGAAGCACTGGGTAAACTACTTCTGTTAATTCTGGTGTTTTAAAATATTATTATTTGCTACTTGTTGGTAATCAAAGCCAAATAAAAAACTCATCTTAGAAATACATAGCTCCTTAGAAGAATCTGATCACTGCAAAGCAGTTCAGAGTGCTAAAGGCCTGCAAAACGTTGACAATGAAATATGGATAATGCAGGTAGCAGAAAATTGCATGGTTCTTTAATTATCAGTCTCATTGAGAAAAGAGCAGCTATTTATTTGTTTATGTTTAATTTTCCTTTTCGGGTTGGCCAGCCTTATTTATTTTTTTATGTACAAGGTTATCAGCCATCAGTTGCAAGAACGGAAAAATTATTTTACTCCTTAAGTGATTTTCCTCATCACCATGGTTCCTCAAGAGCCAAATTAGCCTGGTAACCCTGGAGGCCTGAGATCACATGTTATGACTTTAAACGGAGAGTTGTCTCATCAAATTTCTCCTCTCCTAAACCCTTTACTGTTAGGCCTAAGTGTGTTGTTGGCAATCCATGGATTGTGTGCCAACTTCTGTTTAGTTTTCTTATTCTGATCCATTTCCCATTGTGGAATAATTAATTGGAACAATGCTTAAATTCATCTGAGGTACCATTTTTAATAAAATATTTCTAGTTATAGTTATCAAGATGTGGCATCACTACAAGGATAAAAAGTATAGAAATAGAAAAAAGTAGAGTTTAGAAACAGACTCATTTAAATATGGCCAATCGATTTACAAAAAAGGCCTTACTGCAATAAATGGTGCTGAATCACCAATTATCATAGAATATCATATTGGTCTATCATAGAATAGACCAATTAGACCAATTAGATCTATTAGTCAGCAATCAATTAGATAGAGATCTAATACATGGAATGAGAAGGATAATATTTCCTGGATCCAAGGAGAAGGTTTTGTGAATCTGGAAGAAAGGCTGCTTTCAATAATGTTTGGGTTTATACCCTAAAGATATACAAAAGTGGGCCAAGATCCTTCAAAACTTAGTGGGCATATTTGAATTTAGTCCCAAACTGAATTTTAACGTGATCCTCAGGTGACTCATGTGCAAATTAAACTTTGAGAAGCACTGGGTAAACTACTCCAAACAATTCAGGTGTTTTCTTCCTGTTTTTCACCTTGCATTTTCTATTTACAATTCCCTCCTTGCTAAATGAAGCCATGTAGGCCTACCTTTCTGCCCAGCCTTTTAAGTTTTGCTGTCCAATTATCCACTCTGAGTCTTCTCCATTTTGCTTGTAAACAACTCCAAAATACACTTTTTTCTCTCTTATTTTATTCTGCTACACATCACCTATCAGCCTGGAAGGCGTGCCCAACGATTTGACTTATCTTTTACATCTGTGACCTTAATATTAAGTCTGTTATGATAAAGAGGCACTCTGTATTGAAAATTCAGTTAGAGCTTCAAAATGTGAGAGTAGAAGATTGTAGTGGAAGTCTGCTATAATTCTGTTGGAAATCTCCTTGGAGAATCAACTTTGCCTCTTTAAATATGTGTGTGCTAGAGTATATTGTGAATTCCTACTTTACTCCTCTCCCTGAAACAGGACTACACATCCTCAATCATTGCTATAGTAGTTTCTTTCTGTGGGAGAAGTCTACTTTCCAGCTCCCAGCTTAGACTTTAGCACGTGACTTGCTCTGGCCAATAAAATGTGAGCAGAAGTAACATTTGCTAGTGCCAAGCAGAAAATTAGAGAATCATTTACAAGACCTAGAATATTTCTTGCTCTTTATCCTTTATGTCAGGGGCGTGTCCCAAATAGCTGCTTCTTCAGCCTAGATCCTGGAATGGAGAAGGCATGGGGCAGAAATAGAACCACAGTTTACCTGCAACTGATAGGAAAAGGGAATGAGAAATAAACTTTCATTAATGTAAGTCATGATTTTTAGGTCTTTGTTACTACAGCATGAAGCAAAAGCCGACTAATACAGTGGGTTTTGAGTGATGCTTACCCCAATGCCAGATCAAGGAGTGAACATACAACCCAGTCTATGTCACTCAAGTATTATATCTTTCTGGCCACAAGTGATTGGTTCATGTGATTTAAACATGTACTCAGAAAAACATGTTCTTAAATCCAATCCATTCCTGTGGGTATAAGCCCATTGTTAAATATGATCTTTTTATCAGGCTACTTCAGTTAAGGTGTGACCCACTTCATTTAGGATGGGATTTAACCCTATTACTGAAGTCCTTTATAAATGGAATGAATACATGTGTGCCAAGAAGCAAGAAACTGAAATCAATGAAACCCAGAAAAGAAGGGAGAGACCAGCAGATGCCACCATGTGCCTTGCCACGTGGCAAAGGAACCAAGGATTGCCAGCAGCCGGTCTTTGAGAAGAAAGCATTGCCTTGATTTGAACATTTTCTTGGATAAATTCCAAGAAAATAAATTCCCATTATTTAATAAATAAGCAAATAAACTCCCATTATTTAAGCTGAATCATTTCATGGTATTTTCTTTGAGCAGCTTAGGAAACTACAACAGTTGGGGAATGGAAATTAGAGGCTAAATCAAGTCAGCAGGATTTAATATTGGAACTCCGGTTGCTCCTGTTGGTACTATTTAAAACAGGCATTCATTTTTACTCAAGGGTTACTGAAAGGATGTTTTATAAACCTAGAGATTCCAGAAGGCATCATGAAAGAGCAATCTGTCTGAGTGTGAAGCTAACACAAAAAGAGTGAAGAGAAGGTGAGTGAGAAAGACAAATACCTGATGAGACTATGATTCAAAAAGTCAGGCCTAAAATCGATCCCAGAGCTTTTCACAACAATTAAGAATCCTGACTTATAAACCCAGGACCTTGTACCTGGGAAGCAGGCACTTAAACTACTGAGTTATGTCCACATCCCAGGATAAAAGATTCTTGAAGGCCATGTACATAGTTTTAACATTCAGGGATTAATATGGTACCTAACATCAAAATAACTAAAATCAGAAGTGTTTGTGCATGTGTGTGCATGTGAGGGTTCATAAAATTGATACATGAAGGACATACTGGCAAACCATAACTATCGGGGGTATGGATAATATATCCTTTGAAAAACAACAACTATGTTCAACTTTAAATAAACCATAATTTAGGGGACTATAAAAGAAAACAAACAGAGTAAAGAGTTTGTGTAGATAACAGGAAATTCTGATGATCATAATCACTATGATTATTGAAATTTTATCTGATATTTCAAAGTAATATAACACAGAAGGTAGGCAGGAATATACATACATTTCATTCATTGGATTAGATTTATGCCTAAACTTTTCCAGCTGCACAAAGATAAATAATTTAGTGGTAGAATATGGCATAGGAACATTTTGTGTGCCAAATTGACTAATGAATTCATCCTACATTTTACCAAGACGCTGGGAATGTGCATGCTCAATACAGAGGCTCTTTTATTGGTATACATTTGGCCCTAATGGTTGTAGCAAACACATAGTAACCTCTTTTAAAAATTCAACACAACTACCACTTTTAAAAAAGTTTCAGAACAAATACCATACATCTATTAATGAGTGGCCTTAGGCTAATTCTATGGATGATTAGGCAAAAGTATTTTCTTTCAGTAACATATAGATAAATTAGTTAAAGTACAGTATATGAGGAGGGGTGGGAAGATGTTAAAACTTAAGTAGCTTTCTTAATTTCTTCTTCTGATTTAATTAATTCTGGCCTAAATACTCCAATTTTATTCTCCAGGCGTGCACTTCCCCCTAACTACAAATAGTTTGGTCTAAATTAGTGTAACAATCACATACCCATTGTGATTGGAATATCAAGATATTGGGGGGAAAAGGTTCCTAATCTTTAATAATTGAAATAATTGCCTCAGCTCTCCACTTTGCTGGTGAATCTAGTCATAATTAACCAATTAAATCACATCAGCAGCTCACCTTTTTCCTAAACATAGTATGAAGAGAAACAGAAAGAGACTAGAGAATTTATCTAAACAGAAATGTCATTCCATTATAGAACCTTATTAAATACATTCAAATGTTTTAATTTCTGGTACTCTGTTGTTCATAATGAACTCTGCAAGTTTTGAGAATGAATTTTGTTATTCTGATATTTTTGTCCCTTTTGAATTGCAAAGAGCATTCCTCTCAAAATTCTAGAAGATATACTGAAGCATATTTTAATACTGCATCAAGCTAGTCCCCTGAGAAGACAACTGTTAAAAATAAATGATATTTTTAAATCACTTTAATTACATTTTGGTGAGTGCAAAATAATATGTAAGAAACTGTTTAACTTTATTGATGCCATAGTATTTCCCATACAGTTAAGTTATCTACCATTCAAGAAAGATGGAGTAGTAAAATTAGGGTGGGGTAATGGAAATATATAGCAAGGGATGGAGTTGTAAAGAAAGATTCAGTCCAGAATAAAATTCTTTTTTTTTTTTTTTCTTTAGGATACCGGGGATTAAACCCAGGACCTTGTACCTGGGAAGCAGGCACTCAACTACTGAGTTGCATCCACATCCCAGGATAAAAGATTCTTGAAGGCCATGTACAAAGTTTTAACATTCGGGGATTAATATGGTACCTAACAGCAAAATAACTAAAATTAATTTAACTCTTACAAGTGTCAGATACATGCTCTCCACTTTACATATATTACCCCAATTAATCTTTCCAATAGTTCTAAAGACAGGTATTATTATTATAATCTTCATTTTATAAATATGGAAACTGAGGCTTAGAGAGTTTAAGGTCACACATAAGTAATAAGTCAAATTCATAGAGTCAGACATCAGTCCTTTAAATACATTGTATATGATAAAACTTGAATTTGTATTGATATTCTACAATCTATGCTTACTGGAGAAGGGAACTAGAAGACCTGTTTGTTTGCTGTTACAGAGGTGTATATGGGTAAAACAGGATAATTACTTGAGTTTCTGGGATTCTGAAGGACTAGATGGCTGAGCCTCACTTGATACAAGTTCTGAGATGGTTTTGTAACTAGAGAGGTTTGAAATCTTTTGAAAGGAGAAAGGACTGCCATCACCAGGGTTAGAGGACCACTCCCATCACATGGTACCCAGAAATGGGAGTATCTCAGCCAGGAAATCTCCCATTCTGAAGGAGACCTCATCTCTTTGCCTTTGACCTCTGCTGGCACCGTATATAAGGAAGTTTGCCACTTCTATTCTTTTAAATGCAATTTATCAGTTCTCCAGTCAAAATAATACTTCCCACCTCTAGTGTCATCTCAGAAAATCAGGGGTAACACTCCCCAGAATACTAAATACTTGTGATCACTAGGCTAATGTGTTAACTCGGCCAGGTTATTGTGCCTAGTTGTTTGGTCAAGCAAGCAGGTCATCAGTGAGTTCATTGCATAGATGGTTGATTACATCTACCTCAACCAAGGAGATTGCCATCAGCAATGAGTTACAGTTGTATCCAATCAGTTGAATGCCTTAAAAGGGGGAAGTGATTTCAGCATCCAGAAAGAATTTCCAGCTGGACTTCAGACAGCCAACATCTCCTGGGAACTCATCAAGGACCTTCATCAGGGCCCTTGGTTTGCAGCCTGCCTGCGGAATTTGGACTTGTGCATCCCCAGTCATGTGAGAGAATTTTATAAAATCTCATACTATTTACAGATATCTCCTGTTGATTCTGTTTCCCTAGAGACCTTTGACTAATACAGCTTGGTACCGGGAGAAGTTCTTGAGAAACAGAATCTTAAACATGGGGTTTCTGAAGTGGTTCTGGGAGTTTTGCAATTGTCCCTCTACTCTAATTGGACTCAAGGGTACTAATGACTTCCTTTTCAATAATTAAGAGGCTGCTAACAGTCCATGGCATGAGTTGGCAATGGAGATATACAAAATATCACCACTGGATTCCCCTACTTCTACACTTGTAAGAGGCAAGGATCTGGGTGAGAGTGTTTTCAACACCTTAACAGAGTTTGTGGAATCAAAAGGTACAATGAAGTTGGCTGGCTATTCTTAAATCAGGGGTTCTTAACCTTTTTTGTTCCCCTTTTGCCAGTCAGGTGAAAACCACAGACCCTTTCTCAGAATGTAGCGGCAGATAGTTTTATGACACTCAACATCGGCATGTCTTTAAATTAAACTTTAGGATTATTCAAAATTACGTTTTATAACTTTCCCATAATTTCAGTACCTGATATCCTAACACGGCTCAACATCTGTTCAAACGGTCATTTTCAGCAAACATTTAGAAATTCGAGTTTTCCCATGGCATCATGAAACCATCTCCGCCATCCTTACCAACCTTTTTTGCAGGCAGTTATCCACTGCACTCAGAACATGTTACATAAAAATCATACGAAGTCCACACTATACTGTGTATTATTTAATAAATATACCACACCTGCATCAACACCTCCCCACAAGAATAATGTTTTTAAATGCATAAAATAAAATTACAAAGGAAATCAATTACATATATTGAAATACAATTACTAAGATAAAAATATATAATATAATACTATACATATGTGCTTCTTTCTTAACACATTAAATAATAATCCAATATATCAAAAATATGGGAAAGTTAAAGTCAAATTTTATTTTTTAAAGATGTCAATGTTCAGACTGTTGCCTTTCATATTGAATAAGAACATTAAACTGTGGTGTAGTATTTGACAAGGCAACACACATATAATGTTGGACATCTAATCGAGTTAATTTTTTTTCAATTCAAACTCACGGACCCCCTGAAATCTTTCCAAGGACCACTTGGGGGTCTGTGGATCCCTAGTTAAGAAACCCTGTCCTAAATATTCTGGATACAGTTACAAAAGAAAAGGATAAACTAAAGTCTTCAAATTTGCAAATTAAATGCCACATGAATGATGTGAAAGTTTCTATATGTGCGCTCTGGAAAGAAATCTTGTTTCATGCAGCCACACACTTGAAATCTCTGAAAATCAGACTCAGAATGTTATTGTATGTGTAGCAGAATTACGAAGGAAACTAAAAATATTTCTAATACCTTTTCTGCATCAATCAAGATGATCATGTCGTTTTTGCCTTCAATTTTTTAATTTGGTGTATTATGTTAACTGATTTTCTTATGCCCACTTGATCATGATGTATAATTATTTTAACATTCTCTTGAATTTTATTTGCAAGACTTTTGTTGAGAATTTTTGCGTCTATATTTATTAGAGAGATTTGCCAGTAATTTTCTTTACTTGTAGTATCTTTTTTAAACAAATAAATTTTATTGATACATATTAATAAAGCATACAATTAAAAAAAAAAACTCAACATCCCAGGGTTTCTGCAATTGAAGTGAAGGTATTGATTGGAAAGGAGTGGGCCCCTGAGGACTGGGATGGAGACATATGGGTTGATGATGATATTGGTGGGGACATTGGAACCTAAATTCTGCTGAGACTTTTCCAGATAAACCTGTGATGGACTGCCCAGTGGAGATTATGCAATGTAAAGCTTGTATCACGCACCCTCCAGCTTGCCTCAGGGAGTCTGGACCTCTTCCCTGCCCTAAGGCAGGTACCATTCAAACTCCAGCATGCACTGCCCAAGCTCCACTTTGCCCTGAGGAATCCGCCTTCCAACACCTGCCTGAAGAGATTAATCTTGTTTTACCAGATGAAAATCCAGAGGAATGCCCTGAGGTCAGTAGCTTGCAAGATATTTCTAATCCTTCTCCTTACCCACCCCCACTATGCCTCTTCTCTTCAAGACCTATTACTAGACTAAAATCACAACTACCCCCAAAGGCAAAATACAAAGTGTGCCCCATGAGGAAGTATGCTATACTCTAAAAGAACTGCATGACTTTTCCAACTTATTTAGACAGAAATAAGGAGAATATGTGTGGGAACGGATATTAAGGGTATGGGATAATGGTGGATGGAATATAAAGTTGGATCAGGCTGAATTTATTGATATGGGCCCACTAAATAGAAATTCTGGATTCAACACTGTAGCTCGAGGGGTTAGAAAGGGCTCTAACAGTTTGTTTGGGTAGCTGACTCAAACATGTACCAAAAGATGGCCTAGCATGTCTGAGGTTGAGATGTGTGATTTATAATGGTATACAGTAGAAGATGGAATTCAAAGGCTAAGAGAGATTGGAATGCTAGAATGGATTTACCATTTAAGACCTGCCCACCCACCCAGGAATGTCCAGAGGACACACCTTTAACTAGGACTGTGAGGGATAAATTTCTAAGACTAACTCCATTTTCCCTGAAGAGCTCTGTGGATGCTCTTCTCTGTAATCCAGATATTACTGTAGGAATTGCTGTAATGGAACTAGAATCCTTAAATGTTATGGGGATAATTGGATCTTGGGCTGGTGAAAGTCAAGTATCAGCAGTTAATCACCAAAGACAAGGTGCTTGTGGCTACCACAATGCAAGGCAGACCCAAAGGAGCAATCAAAGGAGTCTGTGTCACATAGCGCTATGGCGTTGACTAATAGATCATGGGATACCTAGAAGCAAAATACATGGGCAGTCTAGTAAATTTCTACTTGATCTGTATGAACAGAAGAGTTTTAGGTCGAGGGAACAAAACCCTAACTTGAATTACAGACACAGAGAATCATGGCCTCTTAATCAATTCCCAGATTTGAGACAGTTTACAGACCCAGAGCCCCTTGAATGAGGAGAAGGCCAGGTCCCCTTGGGGAAGGATCCTGCTACACTGCCAAAAATTTATACTGTTAATCTTCCTCCCACGTTTTACCAGAGTAACTGCATTGGGGAAAAGGGGATTATTAGATACTGGCTCAGAAGTGACATTAATTCCAGGAGACCCAAAATGTCACTGTGGTCCACCAGTCAGAGTTGGGGCTCATGGAGGTCAGGTGATTGATGGAGTTTTAGCTCAGGTCCGTCTTACAGTGGGTCCCTGGACCCATTCTGTGGTTATTTCCCGAGTTCCAGAATGCATAACTGGAGTAGACATACTCAGTAACTGGCAGAATCCCTACATTGGATCCCTGACTTGTGGAGTGAGGACTATTATGGTAGGAAAGGCCAAGTGGAAGCCAATAGAACTGCCCTTACCTAGCAAAATAGTAAATCAAAAGCTATACTGGATTCCTGGAGGGATTGCAGAGATTAGTGCCACCATCAAGGATTTGAAGGATGCAGGGGTGGTGATTCCCACCACATTTCCATTCAACTCTCCTATTTGGCCTGTGCAGAAAACAGATGGATCTTGGAGGCTGACAGTAGATTATTTTAAACTTAACCAGTTGGTGACTCCAATTGCAGCTGCTGTCTCAGGTGTGGTATCAAATGCTTGTGCAAATCATCACATCCCTGGTACCTGGTATGACACTATTGATCTGGCAAATGCTTTTTTCTCAATTGCCATCAGTAAGAACCACCAGAAACAGTTTGCTTTCAGCTAGCAAGGCCAAAAATATACCTTCACTGTCTTGCCTCTGGGGTATATCAACTCTCCAACCCTATGTCATAATATTGTCTGCAGGGACCTTGATTGTCTCTCACACAAGACATCATGCTAGGTCCATTAAATTGATGATTTCATGTTGATAGGATCTAGTGAGCAAGAAGTAGCAAAGACTCTAGACTTACTGGTAAGGCATTTGCGTGAGAGAGGATGGGAGATAAATCCAACAAAAATACAGGGTCCTTCCACCTCAGTGAAATTTCTAGATGTCCAATGGTAAGGGGTATGTCAAGATATCCCTTCTAAAGTGGAGGATAAGCTTTTGCATCTCTCCCCTCCTATGATGCAAAAAGAAGAACAACACTTAGTTGGTCTCTCCAGATTTAAGAGACAACACATTTCTCATTTGGGTGTGCTACTCCAGTCCATTTACCAAGTGACCAGAAAATTTGCTAGTTTTTATTGGGGACCAGAGCAAGAGGAGGCTCTGTGACAGGTCCAGGCTGCTGTGCAAGTTGCACTACCACTTGGGCCAAAAGATCCAGTGGATCCAATGGTGCTGGAAGTTTCAGTGGCAAATAGAGATGCTGCCTGGAGCTTTTGGCAGACCCCTATAGGTGAGTCACAATGCAGACCCTTAGGATTTTGGAACAAAGCTCTGCCATCCTCTGCAGATAACTACTCTCCCTTTGAGAAACAGCTTTTGGCCTGCTACTGGGCCTTAGTAGTAAAGACTGAACATTTAACCACAGGCCACCAAGTTATCATGAGACCTGAGTTGCCTGTCATAAGCTGGGTATAGTCTGACCCATCAAACCAGAAAGTTGGGCATGCACAGCAGCTCTCCATAATAAAGTGGAAGTGGTATATATGAGATAGGGCTTGAGCAGGTCCTGAAGGCACAAGTAAGTTTCATGAGGAAGTAACCCAAATCCCCATGGTCGCTACTCCTGCCATTTTACCTTCTCTACCCAGCCCACAGCTTTGGCCTCTAGGGGAGTTCCTTACAATTATTTAACTGAGGAAGAGAAAATTCGGGCCTGGTATACAGATGGTTCTGCACGATATGCAGGTACCACCCAAAAGTGGACAGCTACAGCACTGCAGGGCCTTTCTGGGAGGTCCCTGAATGACAGTGGTGAGGGCAAATCCAACCAGTGGGCAGAACTTTGAGCAGTGTGCCTGGTTGTTCATTTTGTTTGGAAGAAGAAAGGGCCAGAAGTGCATTTGTACACTAATTCATGGGCTGTTGCCAATGGTTTGGCTGCATGGTCAGAGACTTGGAAGGAACATGACTGGAAAATTGGTGACAAAGAGGTCTGGGGAAGAGGTATGTGGATAGACCTTTCAGAGTTGGCAAAGAACATGAAAATATTTGTGTCCCATGTGAATGCTCACAAGAGGAAGATTTTAATAGTCAAGTGGATGAGATGACCTGCTCTGTGGCTAATGCTCAGCTTCTTTCCCCAGCCACTCCTGTCATTGCTCAATGTGCTCATGAACAAAGTGGCCATGGAGGCAAGGATGGAGGCTATGCATGGGCTGAGCAACATGGACTCCCCCTCACCAAGGCTGACTTGGCTATAGCCACTGCTAAGTGCCCAATTTGCCAGCAACAGAGACCCACACTCAGTGGCACCATTCCCCGAGATGATCAGCCTGCTACTTGGTGGTAGTTTGATTACATTGGACCACTTCCATCATGATTTTAACTCGGGTAGGACCATACTCAGGATATGGGTTTGCATTCCCTGCATGCAATGCTTCTTCCAAAACTGCCATCTGTGGACTTACCAAATGTCATATCCACCACCATGGCATTCCACGTAGCATTATTTCTTTTTTTTCCTTTTCTTTTCTTTTTTTTATTTTACTGGGAGGCCCCAGGGATCGAGCCCAGGTCCCTCCATATGGCAGACGGACGCCCAACCATTCGAGCCACATCCGCCCCCCATAGCATTGCTTCTGATCAAAGAACCCATTTAACAGAAAATGATGTGTGGGAATGGGCACATGCCCATGGAATTCACTGGTCTTACCATGTTCCTCATCATCCTGAAGCAGCTTGATTGATAGAATGGTGGAGTGGCCTTTTGAAGACTCAATTACAGTGCCAGCTTGGTGGCAAAACCTTGCAGGACTGGGACAACATCCTCCAGGAGGCTATGTATGCTCAAAATCAATGTCCACTGTATGGTTCTGTTTCTCACATAGCAAGGATTCATGGGTCCAGGAATCAAGGAGTGGAAATGGGAGTGGCACCACTCACTATTATCCCTAATGATCCACTAGGAAAATTTTTGTTTCCTGTTCCTGCAATGTTAAGCTCTGCTGGTTTACAGGTGTTAGTTCCAAAAGGAGGAGTGGTTCTACCAGGGAACACAACAAGGATTCCATTGAACTGGAAGTTAAGACTGCCACCTGCCACTTTGGGCTGCTTGTGCCTCTAAATCAACAGGCAAAGAAGGGAATTTCTCTGGGCTGGTGTGATTGATTCTGAATATCAAGGGGAAATAGGACTGCATCTACATAATGGGGGCAAAAAAGAGTTTTCCTGGAATAAAGGAGATCCTCTAGGGCATCTCTTAGTATTGCCATGTCCTGTGATTAATGTCAATGGAAAATTGCAACAACCCAATCCAAGCAGGACTAACAATGGCCCAGAATCTTCAGGAATGAGATTTTGGGTCACCCCACCAGGCAAAGAACCATGGCCAGCTGAGGTGCTTGCTGAGGGTAACGAGAACATGGAATGGATAGTGGAAGAAGGTGATAAATATAAACTTTGACCATGTGACCAGTAACAGAAATGAGGCCTGTAATGTTCATGAATATTTCTTTCTTGTTTTGTTATGAGTTTGATTGTATATGTACATAAAATGAATATCTTTGTTTTCTTCCCTAACTTTTTCCTTTATCATATGACATAAGTTGTATAAGTTTCATGTATAGTATTTAAGGATGTCAAGTTTAAGAGTGAATATTACCCAAGGATTTGCACCCTATTCTGTAGGGAATTAATACATTTCCAGTTGTATGCAGGACAGTTGAATATTGTCAGGCAGAAATATATATATATATATCTGTTATTGTTTTTATTCAGAGACTAAGAATGGTTTAAGGTGATGTGTATGGCTGCCAACTTGACAAGGGTTGGACTGTGATGCTTAGGCTAATGTGTCAACTCGGCCAGGTAATTTTGCCCATTTGTTTGGTCAAGCAAGCCCTGGACTAATTGTAATACAAAGACATTTATGGAATTTAGTCATCAGTGAGGTCATTGCATAGATGGCTGTTTACATCTACAATTAACCAAGGAGATTGCCGTCAGCAATGAGTGATGTTTTATCCAAACAGTTGAATGCCTTAAAAGGGGAAGTGATTTCAACATTTAGAGAGAATTTCCAACTTGACTTTGGACAGACAATGTCTCCTGGGAACTCATCAAGGACCTTCATTGGAGCCCCTGGTTTGCAGCCTGCTTGTGAAATTTGGACTTGTGCATCCCCATAGTTGTGTGAGAGAATTTTATAAAATCTCGTACTATTTACAGATATCTCCTGTCAATTCTGTGTCCCTAGAAAACCCTGCCTAATGCAATACTTTTTCTGTATTTATTGATATGATCTTGTAACTTTTGTCTATTAATTGAAGTCTGGCTGTTAAAACACCTTTGAACATTTAGTTGTAGAGTATAATAATTTTTATATATTGCTGAATTCATTTTGTAAATATTTTGTTAAGGATTTTTGTGTTTATGTTCATAAGGAATATTGATTTTCTTTTGACATGCTTGTCTGGCTTAAGAGAAAGCAAATAAAGGCTTCATAAAATGAATTGGGAAGTATTCACTTCCCTATTTTCTGAAAGAATTTGTGAAGGATTGGTATTATTTCTTCTTTAAATATTTTATAAGGTTCACCATTGAACCTATCTGGGCTTTTCTTTGTGGGAAGATTTTAAATTATTAATTCAATTTATTTCATCTTATTGTCCTATTCAAATGATATATTTCTTCTTGACACAATTTCAGTAATTTGAGTTTTTCTGAAAGTTGTCCATTTCATTCAGGTTTTCTAAATTGTTGGCATAAACTTGTTTACAATATTCCCTTATAACCTTTTAATATCTGTAGAAATGATAACAATATTCCCACTTTTGTTCCTGCTTTTGGTCATTTGTATCTTATCTTATTTTCTTGGTCAGCTGATCTTTTCAAAGAACCATATTTGGTTTCATTGATTCTTTTCTATTGTTTCTTAATACTTTATTTCTGATTTCCACTCAAATCTTTATCATTTACTTTCCTTTTCATGCTTTGGTTTTAGTTTGCTTTTATTTTTCTAGTTTCTTAAGGGATTTGATACCTTTATTCTCTCTTACATGTGCCATTTAAAGCTGAAACTTTCCTCTGTGATGAGTCATTTTTTTATGCTTTCAAGATTTTCTCTAGTTATTATTTGCCTATGTATGGATTTCTTTATTTATCCTACTTGGGGCTCTGAAATTCTTGGACCTATATATTAATATTTTTAAATCAAATTTAAGAAGTTTTTTTAAACATTTTTTTTCAAACTTTTTCCCACCTGTTTCTCTCTCCTCTCCTGAGAGTCCCATTACTTGTATGCTTGCTATTTTCATTGCTATTTTCTCACGTTTCTAAGGCTCTGTTCATTTTACTTCAGTCTTTTTTCTCTCTAGTCTTTAGATTGGATAATTTCTATTTGTCTGTCTTCAAGTTCACTGATTCTTTCCTCCACCATCTCAAATCTGCTGTGAAGTCTCTATAGTTAAATTTTCCTTCAGTTATTGAGCTTTTCAAACCCATTCACATTTAGTTTTTTTTTTTTTTGTATCTGTATTAAGAACCTCTATTCACTGAGTGCTTATCACTACTTCTTCCTTTAATTCTTTAAACATAGTTTCATTTAGCTCTTTAAATATATTTAATAGCTTCTTTGAGGTCTTTGTCTGATAAATACAACATCTGAGAATACCCAGAGGCAGTTTTTATTGACTTCTTTTTTTTCTAAATATGGGTCTTGTTTCCATGCATAGCTCATAATTTTTGGCTGAATACTGAACATTTTAGATAATATATTGCAGCAACTCTGGATTCTGACACTTTTCTCCTTAAGAGTTGTTGCTGTTTGCTTGTTTGGTTGTTGCTTGAACTAAATCTTGGAAGCCTATCTCTTTCATAATGTATGGCCACTGATGGCTCTGCTCAGTTTTTTCTCCTTGCTTTTATTTTCAAGCCTGGCTTCATAGGGATTGCCCCTCTGTTTGCATATCTTAGTGATTGGTCAAAGACTGGTCAGAGGTTGTGCCCAAACACCTTGAACCAGCATGGCTTCCACATTCTGATGCTGGATTTGTGGGAAGCTCGGGAATACTTTCAAACTTCAGGCCAATTCCCTTATAGCTGTCCTGCCTCCTAGAACTCCTGTTTAATTCCCTGGCTAGGTCTGTTGCTTACTCCAAACATGACCATAACCTCATGCTAGCAGAAGTACTTGCTTTCCCTGCATGCTTGCCACCAAGATTGTCCCTTTAACTGACAACACTCCAGATTAAGTGACTCCCTTCCAGCAGCATAACAAAGGTGTGGTTTTTATGGCCCACTTTGCGCTGGTTGAACTACTGCTCTAACAGAGCTGAGGGAGTGTGGGTGGGAGAATGGGGCTCCTGTGTAACAGTCATGGGCATGAAGACCACATTCTGAGCTTTTTGTTTGCCTTTATTCAAATTCTAGCATTCTGACATGGTTGTTTTTGACTGGATTGTTCAGCTTCATAGTTACTTTTCTGGAGAGAGAATTTGTCAACTTCTCCACACTGCCATGCTGGAAGTTCTACAGCTTTCTAGAAACTACAAAGTTCCTTCAACTTGAGGAAGGGGGGTATCTATTTGTACCCCTGTAATAGCCAGTCATTATCTATGGACCACCCCAGGAAGAAGGGCTTGGCTCTCAGGCATTTCCAGGCAGATGGTTCCCATCAACTGAAGGCACTTTCTGAGAAAAGGGTGGTTTTGAGTTAGTACCAGTCAAGACTCAAAGAAGATGGGGCACAGGTGCACCAGCCAGTGGGACATTGACAATGTCTACTATACCACTTGAGTACTATATCTCATCTCAGTTCTCACAATTGAAAAGTGGATGTGGCTTCCTCTTAAACATATTGAGAATAATTATAGTGTCCAGAATCATATATGAAAGGGGTTATTGTTAACTTTTTGTTTTTACCATTACACTTATTTTAGAGGTCTCAAGGGCAAAAGGAAAGAGTACTGAGTAGGTAAATCTGTCCTAGTGTCTAAAAGTAAGACAGGAGTTATTACAGCCAGAGATGTAGGGCAGAATGTACAGTTCCCCACCCCCTTCCTCCTTTCCTCCTTTCCTCCCTCCCTCCTTTCTCCCTTCCTCCCTTCCTTCCTTCCTGCCTTCCTGCCTTCCTTCCTGCCTTCCTGCTTTCCTTGCTTTCCTGCCTTGTGCCTTGCTGCCTTGCTGCCTCCCTCCCTCCCTCCCTTCCTCCCTCACTCCCCCTTCCTTCCTTCCTTCTTTTATCTTAATTTTTCTTTCCCCTCTTCCTCCCTCTCTCCCTTCTTCCTTCTGTATCTCCCTCCTCTCTTTTTAAAATAAAGCCTCCAATTCCATATTTTCTTTTCTCCTGAGATAAATGCTGTGAGTCCTATGATACAAGCAGATATACTTGATGAGCATCTGGCTTGAACTAGTAGGAACAAGGTATAATCTAATTTGGGTCACTTGTCAGTTATACAACCATGGCCAAGTCAATAAACATTTGAGGAAATATGAGTCAATTGTATGGTGGTAAAAAGAAAACTTGTAAGTAAAGGTCAGCATGGATGCCTTTTATTTATCCAGGACTCTACAATGCTTCTCTGTTCATTATCACATCCATGCTAGACCCAGGACTTAGTCATTCATCTTTCATATTGGCCCAGTCATCCTTCCATTACATTAGCCTTCAATACAAATGTTGACCCTTTGCATGGTGTATTTTTTCATGACTGGTATAGTTTAGAATGTTTAGATGCACCTAATGGTTGTACAGATTCCCTCAAAGAGGAAGGAGGGGGTGAAAGTGTAGGCCACTGATCCTTCATCTCAGCATCGACTAGATTGATGACTGCACTTTTTATGTTTAATGCACTCAACACATTTAAAATCATATTTAAGCAAATGGTGACACAGCCAATCAATTTTGGACACTACTGCCTTATCTCAAAGTTGACTTCTCAGGGCCTCTGACAGCGCAGGGACTCCATGAGAAACCTCTATGCACTTCTGAGACTGGGTCAGCTGCTCTCTGAACATGATTGGGCATAAAGCAAATGATTAAATTTCTAAGATAAGGGAATGGTGGGTACCAATGTTTCCAGGGACAACCTGGAAACAAGCAGATTGCTGATTGGCTGACTGGTGCCACGTGTCTTATTGGCCTTAATTTCAATTCATCCTTCTGTTAATTTTGTCAGAAAATCCCAAGAGAGGCAAAAGTAACTACATTTCAGTGTATGCAAATCCTGCCTGGAAGCCTAAATGGTAGGCAGGTACAAATACTTACTCCAATAACTCCCCACAATATTGGATATTTCTACCTTCATGCTGTCTGTTACATGCTGTTTAATTCTATCTTCATAATAAATTTTACTGGTCTACCTTTGGTTTGAAACAAGTCTGCCTGGCCAAAGGAGAAAAAAAAATCCTTTTTGTAATTCACTCTGCAAGCATCATTGCTCCCTTAGCCAAGCACTTACCCACCAGGGTAAGCAAGACTACATGGTGAGTCTTATGTAGGACGAGGAATATGTATCTGTAGAAGCTTCAGCATTATAGTTCTAGGAGCTGCAGGCTGACCCCAACATGTGTTCATTCTTCATATGCTGTTTAAAATTTCACAACCTTTTCGGTCTGTTTCTTGTTTGGACCAGGCAAGAATGACAGTAATATATTTATCTAGCACATGTCAGTTCAAATAAAGGATTCAGAGTCATATGGGAAATTTTATACACACACACACACACACACATACACACACCAGTAATTCACTTTAAAGATCTTACTGTCCTCCCACTGAAATGTCTTTCCAAATATCCATTCAATTCATTCTTCAATTTCCATGGCTCCCTCTCCTGCTTGATACTAAGGTCACTGGTACGGCAAGAACACTAAAATCAGACAAGTAACTGCCACCCACCTTTTTCTCCATCCAGTTAAATGGTTATGTATTTCCATCTCTCACATCTTAGGATGTAATTAAATAACATTTTAAACTAGCAGTTTTAAATTTATAAGATGAAAGCCTGAAGCTGGTTCAGATTTGTAGAGAGGAAAAATCAAATGCACAAAAATGATGTTTACAAATTTCTGAAACAAGGCTTGTCAGCTGGATGAAGTGTTAATACGAGCCGGTTTGGACTGAATGGTTTATATGTTTATAATAACTTGGGTTTGTCTCCTGTTGAAATGTCACATGGATAAAGGAATAAATTCTAGCAGCTGTGACAGGATTATCATTGCTAAGATACTCCGATATGGTGGATTCATGTGTCAGAGAAATCTACTTCACTGTTTTTCATTCAGAATAATCCAAATATTCTCTTCCACATTCAGGAAGACTAACAATGAGAAACAGATAAAAGCCCAGGATACTGACATCTTATCCCCTGAATTTGTTGTTAGATGAGATGGTTGCCACCAAGAGTCTCTAATACTTTTCTGAGTAGAGGGACTCAGGACGAGACCACTGTTCTTGTCTCATGCAGTTATTCCATAGGTTGGGTGTCAGACCAGAATTAGTGGCAATCTTCAGCTGGAACATACCAACAATCCATGATAGTTTTTAATGCAAGAGAGAAAAACAGAAAAATGGGGGTGTTGGATAGACAATAGAAATCATCAGAAAAAGACCCAAGGCATCCTAAGAAAATAATATTAGATAGCATTTAACTGGCAACCTATTTGTTGCTGATAAATATCATATGGAATTGTATCCAACCGAGCCCTATAACTTCATTCATTTGTTCATTCCATAAATATATGCTAGGCACTGGAATTAACACTGGCAATATAAAGATAAATAAGCCACGGGCTGTACCTTCAAGCAGATCATGTTTCAGTTATGGTATATGTGCAAATAAGATGATGTGGGAAGTGCTACAGTGGAGACAGGTTTAAGAAACAGTAGTGGTTGGGAAGGCCTGAGAAAAAAATCACAGGGGGTGGGGGGAAATCTGAGTCACACTTTTAAAAATGAGCAGGAATTTATCAGGTGGATGAAGCAGAGGTGGTCTTCTAGGAAGATGAAATAGCCTGGGCAAAGGCTTGGAGGCCTCTGGATTCCACCACATCCTTTATTTATATGTAGTACATTCTCACCAGCACAATTTATCCCTTTCTGTTTCTCAATCTCAGTGTTTCCAGAGCTCCTGCTCTGCCATATGGAAGGGAGGATCTTTAGAAAATGCAAAAGTAGGTATCAATGTGAATATTTATTTAGAAGGTGTCCATGCAAATAACCCAAAAGTTACTCTTTATTAGATTCTTGGTAAACTCACCTTTTACTAAATAACAAATTATTTAAGAGCAGAGAACTTTACTTCTTTACTTATGTAGCGTATCTTTTATTTGCTATGTGGTTCCTAAATAAATGCCCTGAATTGTGTGAGTGAGCGGATCTCTTTCTCACTCTCTCTCTCTGTGTACAAAGAATCCCAGCTGAATCAATGCCCAGATGAAAACTTCTCAAAGTCTTTATATTTCATAGATTATGAAGCTCAAAGTCTTCTGGGGTTTTCTCTCCAGGCTCCTTTCCCATTCCCACACCCTTCTTCAATCACTGTTCACCTTAACCACATCTAATTACCTGATATTTTCAAACATGCTGGACATTTCCCCATCTCCAACCTTAATTTGAACATTTCCTTCTCTTTGATAGGGTTTTTCTCATTTATGCATTTCAGAAGACCTCCCTATTCCTTGGGGCCCAGCTCAGATATATTCTCTACCATGACGTATTCTCTGATCTGCTCATTCATAAGTTATTTGAACAAGCATATTTGGTACCTCCAGTATCCCAAGTGTTTGAAATGAAATGATGAACAAGACCCAACTCTTCCTTTGAAGAACTCAGAGATTAGTGGGATAGCTTTCTCTATTACCATGTGTAGCATATGAGAAACTTGGCTGATCTTTGCCCTTAGTTTCTGAGGAAGCAACCTCTGAATCTTTGGACTTTCCTGTGATAGTAGTTGTCTTCATTTTGGACCCAGGACCATACCTGATAGTTCATATGCTAATGAGATGACAGGGTGGGGTCAGCCACACCTGCAGTCTTAGGGTAGGGGCTGGCCCACCAGAAAGACCAACCATGCGATTAGGGGTTGGGCCTCTGAGCCACATCATTTCAGCCCACCTCCCTGCAGACTGAACTCAACCTTGTGGGCATTGATTCCGTCAATCATGACTACATAATGAGACCCCATCCATGACTGAGAAAGTACATTGCTGGACTGCGAGGTTGATGCATTCTGACTCCGCGTGGAGAGGACATGGAAGCTTACGTTTGAGACCCCCAGACCTCGTTCTATGCAACTCTTCTTTTGGTTTCTTCTTATTTGTATCATTTTACTATAATAAAACTATAATCCTAAGTAAAGCGTTTTCAGTGAGTACTGTGAGCTGTTCCAGTGAATTATCAAAACCAAGGGGGTGGTAAGAACACAAAGTTTGTAGCCAGTGGCCAAAAGTACAGGTGGGCTTGGCCCTGGAACTTGCAACTGGTGCCTGAAGGGTAGTCTTGAGGATTGCCCTTAACCCGTGGGGTCTGGCCCAACTCTGGTTATTTGGAGTCAAAAGTGAATCGAATTGAGTGGCTGCAGTATTAACACCATGCAGCAGGTTCAGATGGGAGCTATGTACAGAGGACAAAGAAGCCATCCAATCCAGACCGGGGGTAGCTGGGAAGATTTCCTAAATGATGTACTGCCCTGAGTGCAACTGCTGATCTCCTTCTACTATGTTCTGTTAAGTTCTCCAGGAGGAATTCAGTGAAGAGCTGTTGTGCTACTAGATGTTTACAGTCTGTCCTTCTTTTAAAATATCAGTGATAATATTTATAACACCAACAATACCAAGCTTTTTAAGAGCACCTGCTATTGCCATTCCTGTGCCAATGCTTTCCATGGATTGTCTCATTAATCTTCACAGAAGCATTTCTAGGAAGACATGTAACAACCATCACTGTAGTTTTACCTACAGGTGGAAGGCTGAGCTAATCAGAGATACCCTTTTAACCAGAGACAGTGATTGGCTCAGGGAGGGACACATGAACTGCGCTGGACTAATCAGATTTGCCCCTGGGATTGTTTGAATTTAAATGATTAGGAACGAGCTCTTTTCTCTCCCCTTTCCACACTGTTATGATGTGAGCCTTAGCTGATGATGACTATGTCCCTCAGTACAGAGTCAGCTCCTTTTTAGAAAGTGAAATGAAAGTATAGAAAGAAGTAGAGAAAGAATTGAAAGAGAACATACTGACGAACTTTGAGCCCTGTGTTCCAGACCTTCTCAAGGACAATTCTAACCTTAGCCTCTCTGCTCTTTGGTTATGAGCAAATGAATTGTCCTTTTATTTAAGCTAGTTTGAGCTAATTATCTTGTCCCCAGCAATTGAGAATACCTGGTAATTATTATTATTCAAATTCCCATTTTACACATGTGGAAACCGAGGCGCAGAGAACTTATGAACATGCCCAAGATCACATAGCTAGTAAAAAATAGTCCAAGATTGAAATGAGATCCATCTAATTCCAGAGGGCACACCTTTATCTGGTGTGCAGATAGACTCTTAATATTTTTATTCTAAAGAAAAATCACTGGGGAAAAGACAGTGTCATTTTTATGTGTCTTTTTAAAAAAAATCTGCCATAGCACTACATTACGTATTAGGTACTTGTTTAATGCATGTGCAGTTCCTGATCTACAAAATTCTAATTTACAGTCTTTTAGCTGTTTTCATGAAATAAATAAGTACAGATACCTTTATCACTCTTGTCATAACTACTTTTCCTATTTATTCTTAAACCAAAATATATCTAGATGCATATTTGTTTAATGCAGAGATAAGTGTTTTGTTGTAAATTCTTACTGTACTTTTCTGTCTTTTTTTGTCCCTCCACTTTTTTTTCTTTTATCAGCAAAATCTTCCTCAAATGGGGGAAACAATGAACATTTTATAAACCTGCCTAGGGTTGTTAAAATGTACATATGCCTTTAATAGTAACAGAGGTATCTTTGGAACTTCCTCTAGAGTAAAACCTACTTCAGAAAAATTTGCATTTAACAGGCAAACATAATATTGTTGAAGAACACAGAATTATAAATTCATGGACATTTGGGTACTGGGGATACTTTATAATCCACACATCCATACTTTTAACTGTAATTTTTACGGCTGTATAGTTCAAATTACCCAAGGTAGATAAAGTCAGAACTTTCATTATTAACAATATTTGAGAGGTTTGTAACAACTGGCCCATGAAAGCTCTTTATAACTTGAAACTCACATGGGAAGTTACAGGCCAAATAATGTGCTTTCTACTTTAGGGTCTGAATTTGTCACCTCTTGATGTAAAACTCCCAAATTTTATTGGTCTTAGAAATATTCATTTTGCACAACATTCAGAAAGGCTCCTACTTTAAAAATGAAAAATTACAAGTGATTACTTTACAGCCCATTTAATTGCATTTGGAGATTTTCTGCCCCTAAAAATTCTCCTGGATACCATGTTAATGCTGTCCCTGAACACACTTTTGAACAGAGTTTTATTATGGGTAGCACCTGACCTTTCAGCATAATTGCATGTGGTCCAAATTAATTGTTCTGTTCTATTGTGCATTGAATAATAGGTGTTCTAAAATGAGACTAATTATGCAGATACCTGATAGAGAGGAGAATCTTAGAGTGGGTTCTTTTGGGTGGCTGGAATGTAGACTATAAGGTATAAAATGACATCGAATTAACTAATAAACCAACTGACAAAACTGACTCCACAGGAGACTTCTAGTCAACATAATTCAGAAAAGTCGGAGCCTCTTCTTTAACTGAAATATAATAAGATAGCATGTATGTGTCCAACTCAATATTGCCAAAAATCAACGTGCTAGTGAGAGAGTTATTTAATATACATTTGTTTAGAAAAACATCAAAAATATATTTGGTTAGCTGTTTCCATTACTTATTTAATACATACTCCATTCACTTATGTTTAACTCCTTTGATGATTTTTTAAAATATTCTTTCTTATGGATGTCATTGTAGTATTGTATAAAAAACACCAAAGTGCATGCTTTTAAATTTGATGCCAATTTTCTGTGTAATTAGTGATTTAAGGACCTGGTAACTGTGTAGCTAATTTAAGGTCTTCAGAACGGACAGTCTGTTGGTTCTGTTTATTTGGCAAACCCTGACTGATAGGGACTTAGGTCAGAGGTAAACCACCTGGTCAGTTGTGGCTACTGCTCACGGGTGTTGGCTACTTTATCTAGGGTTAGGCTCTAATATCCTAGTGGTTTCTGGTGACCATTGTGTTTTGGAAACAGTAGGCCAAGGCCATGTCCTTCTTGTTCTTGTATGAACAGTGATTAAGGTAGAATGTAGTTAAGTAGTCCCAGGTGTAGGAGGCAGTGATAAAAGCCTGCTTAGATGGGGATTCTCAAATTAAGGGTTCAGGAATTGATTCTTTAGTCAAAGTATAAAGAAGTGAAGCGCTTATCAAAAAATTGGGTATGCACATTCTACAGTGTTCTATGAGGCCTGGAAACATTTTAGTTATCTTTTTGTTTCATAGGGGGGGGGGGAGTGTCTAATCATGGCAGCTCAGTGTGGGGTGGTAGTCTTCCCCCCAGATGAAATATCATGGCCCAAATATCAGACCTGCAGAGAGCAGATTAGGGCTTTGCCCTTAACTACCTTATGACCATTTTGAGTAGGAACCTTGAGGAGATTGTGTCTAGAAGAGAGATGTCATAGTCAGAGGAGCATAAGAGTAAGTCATCTTGAATCAAGGTAGAATATTGTGGGAATTTAAGTCTCTTAGGTTCCCATTTAGAGTAAATGAGAAGTAGGTAGGGGCTTCATTGAATCCTTGGGGTTATAACAGTCCAGGGGTATTTTGTTAGCCTTCCCATGTGAAGGCAAACATATTGGGACTGTTGATGGAGAGGGAGGATGAAGAAAGCTGAACACAAATCTATCACTTGAAGTAACATGTAGTGGAAGGAATGGCAGGCAGGATAATATTAGTGTTGAAGGCTACATGAAATCTAGGTTTAACAATTTTATTAAATCTCAGGTCTTGGGCTAATCAATATCTCTTTCCATTGGTTTTTGGATTGCTAGGATGGGAATATTATAGGGACTATGTGAGGGAATCAGGAGTCCTTGTTTAATAATTATGTGGTGAAGCCTCTCAGGTCCTTCTAGTTTAATAGGGTATTGAGGGATCTTTGGAAGGGGCATGAATAGGTCTATTTCTACCTTATGAAGCTCTGCATCTCATATATGCCTAGTATCAGTGGAACTTTTGTCCACAAGGAAGGGGAGGTCTGTTTAATCGTTTGTTTAAGTCCTCAGGTGGGTGGTAGGCTGTTGAGGACCAAGGGGACAGAGAAATTCAGGTAAGCCAGATAAATCTAGTTAAAGAGCACAGATGTGATGGAGATAAGTTGGGTACCTATGAAATGAGTCCTTCGGGGCACATTTGAACTTGACACCCCAATTCATGAGACAGTCTCTTCCTAGTATATTTACTGGGTAGTGGGGCTGAGAAGGAAGTTATATTGGGCTTTGAGAGAGCCCAAGGAAATATCATGAGGTAAATCATGGGGTAAATTATCAAAGCCCACAGATAAGGTTTGATGACTCTACAGAAGGGGGTGCAGGGAATAAAGGGGTAGTCAGGGTAGAATGAGTTGCCCCTGTGTCTGTGAGAAATGTGGTGGGATGCCCTTTGACTTGTAAAGTAATTTTTCCTTGAGAATTGAATGGTAATGAGGGCATTGGATAGCTACTTCCTCAGAGGGGAGTTACTATTCCTCTTGAGAGCGGGAGGTGTGAGTCTTAAAGGCTGGGCAGTCTTGGGCCCAGTGCTCTTTTTCTTTACAACTGTGACATGTGCCCCAATCAGTGGGCTTGTTTAAAGCCCTTTAGGGGCTTGTTTAAAGTTTAAAAATGTCAGGCTTTCCTAACTTTTAACTTTAAGGTCATGAGTTTGAGTTTTGTGTTTTTTATTTTTCGGATATAGTCTTCATAATATTGGATTGGGGTTTGAAGTTCAGATCATCTCTCTGTTTTGCCACGTAACATTATTATTATTATTATTTTTGTAGTGTGTCATGAAGCTCTGGTTAAAGACTGTTTACAAAGCTTATAGCCACAATAGTGGCTGTCTGATGATTTCATTCAAGCTGTGAGTGATTCTCAGGTATTTCTAATTGGTGGAGATAATTTGCCACAATTCCATCTTTTTGTTGTCTGAAGTTTTGAACACATGGCCAATCTATTTTATAGCATAAACTTGTGGAGTAGCCTTTAAGAGTGTTTCACTTAACTCCCTCAACCTCCAATATGATTTGGAAATGGTTTGGGACTCTTAAATTTCTCTGTAGTGGCAATCCATTTGACCTTTTCAAAACTTAGGGTAACTTCTCTGGGATCTACTAAGTGAATGAGTGATAAGTCAAGTATCCTGGCAAATATACTCCTAAGATTACTTTAGATTGCTAAATGATTTTTTTATCTCTCCATTTGAGAATTTGGGAAGTCTTTAGTAATGGCTTAGAGTTCAGGTTGAGACCAGGGCTTGAAAGTTATTTCTTTAGTTGGCCTGGGTTAGGAAGGGATGGCTGAACCAGTCTGAGTTTTCTCTAGAGGAGCTGATAGGAGTCTAGGAAATTTATTGTTCAAAGGGAACTAGGAAGCAGAAGGACATTCAAAAGACGAAGAGAAAAGGGTGATTCCAGGAGGAGAAGATGGGGATGTGTTCCGGTCTCATAGGGGTTTGGGGTAAATAAAGGAGGATCAAGAGGGACTTCAGGATCTGAGGGATTCTACTGAATACATTGTTAAAAGATTTTGATAGAATGATTGAGGTTTGAATTAGTGAATCACTTTTCAGCTTCTTCATACCAAGCAAAATATGTAGATAATTGTGAATTTGATATCTTAGAGCCCCTTTTGTCTAAGGTGCCCCTAAGATGAACTAGTTTGGGAATATATCAAGAGCCCCAAAGGGTCATTGCTCTTCAAGAAAGTTTCAGTAAAACTGTGTCAGTGAGAATGAATAGTCAGCAGGCGCTTGGGAAGGGGGAATTTCAGTTTACTGAGAAGCTCCTGTATTCTTACCTATCAGTACCTCACAAATAAAGAAGCCTGGGACTATAACACTGCCTCCAGAGTGTACTCAAAATATTAAGAATCAAAAACTGTCTGTACCATGCTTCAACAGACTAGTGTCTGGAGCACTGGATCCAGAACTCACCACTGGCTGCCTAAAAGAGTAAGCAGACTAGAGACAGAAGTTTTGATGAGTGCTGGGAAGTGCGGTTGTTGAGTTCGAGGGACCAGTGGCAGTTCCAATTCAGATCTGAGTCACTGCACTAGAGAACTGTTGAAGAAAGGCCCTGGACAGTAGTTAAAATGTCAGGATAGACTTTTCTTAGGCTGCTGCAACAGGGGACAAAAGAGACCAACAATAGCTGGTCTCAACCCCAATTAGCACAAAAATAGCTAGGGCTTTTAAGGGGTACAAATGGGAAAGGGACTAGGGAACTGGAAAATTGCAGAGGGGGTGGATCTGGCAATGAGTTCATGGATGTGGGTTGAGCATTTGTGAGGTCTTTACAAGTATGATACATTCTGTGGTTGGACAGTATTGCACCATCTTGGGTAAGAGTTCTCATGGGATTAGGGATCCACTCAAGGTCTGGCCTAACATTAGAGAAGTCCACACTAAAGTTTGGTGGATTCAGAGTGGGTAGCAAAAATTTGTGAGTCAATGAAAGTGAAAGAGTGAGAGAAGCAAGATGGTTTCTAGAAACAAAGGAAATCAGTAACTTTCCTGGCAGTTGAATTGGGAGTTTTCAACCTGGTTTTGAAGCCAGTTCTCTTCAGCCAGAGTTCAGGGCTATGCCATACATAACAAGATTTTAAATGCAATAGCTATACTATTTTTCATTTTGGGGGAATCAGAATTTGTTTCAATGTATAGTTTGTAAAAATGGCTCCCATGTTAATTTAATTCATTTCAATATGTAAATAACCTTTATTGATGAACTTTTAGGATACATTTGGGAATTAACACCCTCAAATCAGCTTAATTTCAACAATTACCTAATGACTACATGGTAATTTAAAAGGAATCCAAAGAATCCAGAATACATCAGTGTATGACATATTCATTTTTCCATTTATAATATTTCCTAGTGAATTGGTTTTTCACATAATAAACAAATTATGTATATGCTATGGTATTTTAAAAAATGGAACTCAATTCACTTAATTGCTCATAATTATCTCAGTTTTCTTTGGTTTGGGAACTATGTATAGTTTCTCCTTGTTAGGGTAAGGAATAAAATATTAGAAAAGGAAAAAATGGAAAATTTAGGTATTAATTGAACCTGTCTGAGAATTTTACTATGACAGTCTTATATACTTTTGAAGTTGATTAAGTTTGCTTTAGTAATTGCCTGTGCAGGATAATCATGCAACACCTAAAAGAATAAAAGAGTGGGATTGCTCCTTTCTTTCAGCCCTGAATAACTTCTGTAATTCACAAAGACAGAAAACCCCACCAATTAACTCTCTTTGTATTGAAAAACAATAATGGCATGAGAGATTGAACATGGAGATTGAACTTTTTGACTTTGGAGAGTTTCAGACTGTACATTCTAAAACTTTAATTCTGGTGTTAAAATTGTGTGAATATATCTGTCTGGGAAATTTGATTGAGCCAAACTGAAATGCATGCTTTTGTGTGAAGGTCAATTACAATATAGGCAATCTATTTTAGGGTAAGCTTCCTTGCACCTTTGGAAATGATTCATTTTTTTTAGCTAAGCGAAAATCTCTCGAGGAATGCAAAAATTAAGGAAAAAATCAAACAGTACAGTCCTTATAATTTTTCTTCTAAGTCTCCCCAGTAGAGGCCGTCATATTCATTTAATTCAGCAAAGGCAGCAGATTGTTAAGCCTATCGTGCATTTAGCAACACAGATGGGTATGTGCCTATGAAAAGAGAGATGAAGAGGAATCTAAAGCTGAAACACAGTGATGTAGAGGATTATTCTGATATAGCACTAATAAAAAAAACCAAATAAAAGCAGGATATACAACAGGATAATTCCAATTTTGTTTTAAAGATGTTTATACATCTATATATACATTGCATAAAAAACAAGGGGAAGAAATGCATCACATTTTAAATGATCTTTATCTCATCATAAGAAGACTGGTAATTTGTATTTTATATATATATTTTATTTTTTCTGCATTTTTACCAATGATATTATATATCTTTATCATTAGAAAATGCAACAATGTTATACATTTTAAAAGAAGATGAGGAATGGAGAACTAATTTCTCTTTAAAAAACCCCTCTAGCCATTATGTCAAGGACCATGATTAAGTAAAGATACCTGGGAAAGACATTTAGGTTCTGATTCTTTCCTTCATTTTAATCATATTTCTTAACTTCTCTTATGTGTCAGGAAAATAGAATACAAAGATGGACATTGAGCCTATAGATTTCATTCATATGGACAATTTTTATAATATATATATTCTATATAGTTTATATATTCTACTTTTATATATGAATATATATATATACACCTATATTATGCAGTTTTGTCTAGTTTTCATATTAATAATTTGATTCACATATATGATTTGGATATGTGTGTATATGTGTGTATATACCATTTCATATATTCATTTCTTTTCTTTCATTCCTTCTCCCCAGTTTTCCTGTTTCTTGGTTCATATACAATACGATGACTGATATTTGGTTCCTCAATAATGAGATATTGAAATATGGGTACATAGGACAGTCCTTACATTGGCTTTCTTTTGTCTGCAGAAATGAAAGAAGAATTTCCTACCCCAAAATACAAACTGACTTATGAAACAAGAAAAATAGCAATGACAACAATATTAATTCCAAGTTTTTGACAATTCTTTGGTAAATTAAATAGGGGTTGGCCATTAAGGGGTAGACAACACTGTAGTGGAAGCTGCACTGAGAGGCTTCAGGGCTTAATTGGAGACCGTGATATTGATAAAAAGGGAACTTATAACACTCTGCATAATAGTGTAAAATGCTATCTTAATTGATAACCTGGAAAGTTATAGATTATGTTGTGGTCAGGAGATTGTTTCTATTTCTGAATATGAATGTTGACTCTTGTTTTTTTTTCAGGGTTTTAATGCTTATCCTTAGTAAGGCTGTCTGTGTCTTTGTGTAAGAGTGTGCATTTCATCTAATGGTTATCCAAAGGATGACTGAAAAAGAAAGAGGAAATGCATCAATAAGGCACATATAAGGACAAATGTCTGTGTGCAGTATTCCATTCTGAATCTGAAACACTTAACTGAATGTTTTGAAAGGTAAGGATGATGAGCATTTGGGTCGAAAAACAGTATGGACGAAGCCATGGATAAGTGGGAGAAAGTGGGGTGCTCTTGGAATTACAAATCTTCCACCCATTGCCTCTATCATACTGATAGTGAGTCCATGGAGAAGCTTCTAGAAGAGACTAGAAAAGTATGCAACCTGAAACATCAGGCCTAACCTGATGTTTCTGCCATAAGTATTACTCTTTTTTTCCAAAAAGCCTTGTGGAACAGTTGCAGAGCTTCAAGCTGGAAAATTTGGTGAGACTTTTATTCCAAGAAAGATCCCTCTGGCAGCCATGTAGAGGAAGCTGAGGCAAAGAGGCTGCTGTATCAGAATTTATTTCAGAATCAGTGGAAGCTGGTAGTGATTCTCTTCCAGTTTCTTTGAACTCCCCTATGTGTCCACATTACCTCTTGGAGCTCCCTCCTATCACCACAGGAGCCGCCTCTGTCTATCCTCTTAGGGCCCGACTATTCCACTCGTCCATGTTCCTGAGCTGCTTGCAAGCCTTTCAAAGAAGCCTCTCCAGGCTAAGCAGAAATGTTCAAAGATTGCATTTATATGAATTAAGAGCCCAGATGATCAAATTATTGGATCTTTCTGCACATAAAGAAACAAATGAGAGTGGCATAAAAGAGTTAGTATATTTTTTAAAATTCTAATTGGAAAATATATAAGTAACCTGATTTAAATTATATGAATTATTCAAAGTGGAAAGGTAGTTTTCTGATTACACACACACACACACACACTATCAGAAATGATTCATTTTCATCTTTGAATTTAACAATGATTTTTCACTGTACTGAGGAATAGATATACTGAGGACTAGCAATAGATGGCATGAATTTAGTCACTTTAAGTCCAGCCTCTATCTTACACACATTAAACATAGTTGCTCATTTAATCCTCTCAAGGATAGTATTATCCTTATTCCCATTTTAGTACTGTGGTCTAGAGAGAGAATGCAATTTACCAAGGTCACAAAGCTGTTAAATGTCAGTGCTGTGATCAGATTCCAGGTAGTTTTGTTCTACAGCCCACTCTTTTATTCAAACAGCATATATTTCCTATGCTCGTGAACACATATTAAAAGACTGCAGCAATCCCATTCTGCTATTAAAGTTGAACAAGAGAAAACTTTACTAAAATTTCAGGACATGGAACCAAATACTCCATGGAATTCCAGACCCCAGGTTCTTTTAACAAGACTTACAGAGAAGAGGGCCATAGAGAAATTCAAGAAGAGGTGCAGAGCATTCAGCTCCAGAATTTGTTCAAGTTACCAAAGTGAGCAGCCTCAAAATTGTAAGGATTTGACAGACACTCGTGAGTAGGACAGGCTGATGCCTCTCCACACAACCAAGAGGAGATCTGAAATGGAGGCTCTCCCCATGAGTTGGACTCCTGTCATCTTTCCTGCAGTGTCTCTCAGTAACATACCTGCACTTAACTCCTTCTCTGCGGAGGGACAGAATAAAGCACAGGAAGTGGATATCCTTGTCTCCCACCAGCCTACATCCATGCACAGTAGCCTGGACCCTGTCCCCTGAGTGTCCTCTGTGAGGACTTTCTGGTCTCCTCCTCTGAGGGCTGTGATGGGGCATGAGACCCCACATGACAGGGATGACCACCTCCCACCTCACATGACTTGGAGGTGACTGAAGGCCTGCAGAGGGGAAGAATGCAGGGAGCAGCTGAGTCTGATGAATTAGCGCTTCCCCAGCTGTCAGTGTGCACATGGCGGAACCCCAGATAAAACTGGGATGGACACACCAACACCGCCTATTTTAATTATTTATAATAAACTTGCATTTTAATGGTCAAAAAAAATGAGAATTCCCTCACTTTTATTTTTTCCTCCATTTATTTATTTTCCTTTAAATATTGACACTTTATACAACCCTTCATTAACAAAGTTACTACTACTTTTGCCTGGGCTTCATTCTTAGCTTTGCCACTTGATAATGGTGATTTTTGGCAAGTAACTTAATTTATCTATGTCTCAGTTTCCCATATATAAAATTGGTCTGATTTCAAAGCTTGTGACTGTAACCACTTGTATACTACCTCTCGCTAAAGTAAGGTAAGAATAAAATAAAGTAAGAATAATGTGATTATCTTTACGTTTACCACTTTATAATTTATGGCGTTTGGCAGAGCACCATGGTTTCCAATTGCTGTATCAATAGAAAGCTTTGAGAACCACTGATCTAGTATCTTTTGTGGAAATGGCTTCCTCAAATCTAGGACTTGGGTCACTGAGAAGCAGTGAATTTTTAACCTGAGTTATTCCTACCTTTACAGCTTTGTAATTACTATCCTGAATTTACTGAGCTAAAGCTGGATCACACAAAATATCATATTTCCCATCTTCAGCATTTTAAATTGAATAGCAGATATATTTATTTGTTAGTAATACCAATCTCAAACCTATAGCAAAACAATCAAAATATAAAATGCCAAATCCAGTTATATAACCCAGAATGCAATTTTAGTTTATTTTTCCAGTTGAGCTATAGCTCTGCAATTTAAATAACCAGACCATGGTATTTGAATGGTGATTTGGCTTACCCAATGGCCATGTCAGTGGACTGCAAAAACTGACTCTTTTATTATGGCACATGAAACCAAGTCAACCCTGAATATAAATAGACAATTTCTCTTTCAGAGCTAGTGTAAAAAGCAAATATTCTTCAAATATGGGGAAACTGATAAAAAAAAAATGAGGTTGAATCTAATTTTAAAAATTATTTTATATATGTATATAAAATAACTAGATAAAACTTGGTCGTTTCGCCCAGTATGTATATTTTAGTAATTCAGTTGGCCCATCTGGATAAACTAATTTAAAGAATGGTAACTAACATTTATTGAATTCCTATTATGTGCCAGATACTATGTCAAGTGATTCCAGCTTTTCAAGCTCTGCCAGTTGGAACAACATTTAGCCTTTACAGCCATTCTCTGAGTTAGGGGATTGTTTTTCTCTTTTATAGAGGATGAAATTGAGCTTCAGGAAGGCTATTTAACTTCTACAAGTTGACACATGCATTAAATGGAGGAATCAAATTAGAGCCCAGCATTCTGTATTGTTATTTTTAACCCCCACTAAAACAGAAATTTTCCAAGACTTATCATCACTAATTAGACCAATGCACAATCTCTTCTTAAGGAATTTCAAGGTTTTTGCTGTTGTTTTTAGCAGAAGTGATTTTTTTTCTAAACAGCTGAAGCTAGCTGTCTCATGAATTCTTCCTCAAGGATCTGCACCTAGCCATCTTCTCATTCCTATCTGCAGACTCTCTTTGGGTGTTCTTGACTAATTCCTTTGCTTTGAATTACTGTCTATATGCTGGTAATTTCCAAATCATCTTTTCCCACCCAGGTCTATAAAGAGTTCCATATCTGAACCCCTAGCTGCTTACTGGACAGGTAGCCACCTGGATGCACAGAGGACCTCAAACTTACCATACCAACTATTGCTCAAATCAACTATTTCCAGAAAGTAGCTCTTCCTCTCGCCATCCCTATCTCAGTGGATGGTCCAGTAATCTTTCATTTGCATAATCAAGAAATTTGGACTTTGTCCTTTTACCGCTCACATTATTAAGTTCCATCCATTTATTTCCTACATATTTTCAAATCCTTTTTGCATATCCATAGGGACACTTCTTATTCAGATCACTATCAGTCCCTTGCCTGAATGTCTTTATCAGCCTTCAAAGTCAGCTTTGTGGCTTTAAAGACTAGCCTTATACTTCTAGTGTCCTCCAATATACTCTTCTCATTCCAACAAGAAAGATCTTTTGAAAGTGAAATATGACCATGCCGTGTTCTACTCTAACCTTTCAATGGCTCACCATTACTTTCAAAATAATGTCTAAGCTATTGAAAATGGTTGGCCTTTCCCTTCATAATCTAAAACTTTTTATCCTCTCTGATCTCATCTTTTACCTTTCTGGACCTCACTCTGATTCAGTCATAATACCATGCCTTATCAAAGATGCTTTATTCCTGTTTCCTCCCAGACTTTTGCATGTATATCAAACACTCTTTCTTCCCCTTTCTCTTTCTGTTTAACTCTAACTCTCCCTTTAAGTCTTAGCTTAGATATCAGCTCCTCACCCCATCTGGATAAGGCATCAGTCCATATGGCCCTATATCACCCTAAATTTCCCCTGTCATAGCACTTAGAACTGCATATTTACTTGTTTTATCTCCAAACATTGCAAGTTTCTGAAAAGGCAGTGAAGCAGTACCTAGTAGATAGCAGATTCCATCTCTCTCTCTCATCAACCATCTATCATCTCTCTCTCTCTCTCTCTCGCTCTATCCATCTATTGATTCACTAATACATATTAAATACCTCATACTAAGGTGCAAAAATAATCTACCTTCTGTATTCAACTATCTTTCCTTGCAATAACACTCAGTCTGCTTTAACAGAAAGGCATAGACTTCTAGAGCTAGGAAGGACTTTCAAATGAAATGTTCTTTAATCTGAGTTCTAGGCCAGTTCTGTCACTGATATTTTACATAAACTTAGACACATGATTTCCTCTCCCTGGAATTTGGGGACCATATGTTCAAATCCCCCTGGACTAGGTCCCTTCACTGCCTCTGACTCTACGACTCTCGTCATTTCAGAAGTGGCCTCAAATCGTTCACATGCTTGTAGCATATATCAAGGCGGAAAAAAAGAGAAGCTTTGACTTTGTGTATCCGTAGATCAGCTATCATGATTTTTGTCATCTTTGTCTCTTGATAATTTTGTTGATGTTTTTTTAATAAAGCCCGAAATAAAATCTCCAATTTCAAGCATGAAAGCTCATTGTTATTTTGTTGTATGTTTGAATGTTTTCTTTGACCACAGACAATAGATAAGACATGGCATGATTTATAAATAGGTTTGACTAAATGGATGACCAGGATGGCTGCACACTCAGAGAGCTATGTTTTAAGGTCTTAATAGTTTTAAAAAGCAGCATTGTTAAGAAAAGTGCCTGTTCTCTCTTTGTGGAATTGGCAAGTGTTTCTATCCAACATTAACCTTACTATAACAAGAGTAATTATGAAGATGCCTTTTCCAATTCACACTGGTAAATGATGAATGAGATTACTATTTGGCCTGAACTTTATACTAAATAGAGTACAGGGATAATTGGTCATTGAAATTTTCTCCTAAATCAAACAAACCAATTCCTCAAATATAAAGTTAATCATTTCATTGATATCAGCCTTCAATCCTTATTCCATTAAATCCCTAAATTCATGCTTGGGATGGCATAGCAAGCAAATTAAAACAGGATTCTTATGAAATGAGAAAGATAAAATCATGCCTTCTGAAGAGCAATTTAATCTTAATAAATTATTTTTAGTATTCTTTTTTCAATGAGGCATCACATTGACCATAAAATTAAGTATAAAAGGGCACTGGTTGAGGAAACTGAGTTACAAAGAGACCTCTGCACCCTTGAATAGTTATACCTGCAATAATTTGCTTCATAAATTTTTATGTTGCATTTTACATCTTTTAAGAAAGCGAGTATTCCCAACAGTGTCATAATTAGAATTGTGACAGTGTGAGAGCGACTAAAGGAAATTATATTTGATCTCTGGAGTATTTAGCTAAATAGTTTTAAATAGGAATTTGTTGCTTTGTTGAAGGTAGATTAGAGTCGATGAAGAAATTGCTCCTTGAATGGAAGGCTCGTGCCCTCAAATGGTCCATACCTACAAATGCTGCTTCACAGAAGAGCTAAGTGCCAATTAAGAAGACCAAAGAAACAGAGATGATTTGCCTAGGAGATTTATTGAGTATTTACTGAAATAAAGGATCTGAATCTTTTAAATGTCAAATGTTAATATGCACCGTATGCTAGCCCCTTCTTCCAGAAATTTTATTTTGCAGTGCTTTATCTCTGTAGGTTGAGAAGCCAAAGCTCTAGCTAAGAAAAATCCTCTGGAGGCACATTCTGCACTTAATAATCCTATTTTTCTCTTTTCAGTGCAGAATTGCTTTCTCTACTGTCTATACCATGAGGATGTTCTCTGAAAGATAGGATGGAGCTGACTCTGTTGTCAAGATTCGGGTAGTTTCTTTTAGTCTAGCCATCTTCTACTGCTTAAGCACAAACATGCCTCTTTGGAATTCTTTTCTCAATATGTTTGGATTTCTGAGGACAGTATCTGGAACACTACAGCTGTTCAAGAAATAATTGTCCTTGTTGCCAAGTAGTTCAATGAACTACTCTCTATAATGGGGTTACCAGGGAACAGCAGGGACAAGTATTCTGTTCAGGCTCATAAATGGGAGATTATAGTCTTTTGCAACCAGCAAATCCATTGGCAGAAAGAACAGGAGAAATAAACAAATAATCAGGAGCCAGTTGCTCTATAGGACAGCGCGGCAATTTTATCCTCCACTCAGTCTATTATTAAAGGAAAAACATCTTGAAACAGCATCTGACCTATGTTGACTACAGAAGCTTAACTATTTTCTTACAAGGGGTCAGTCCACTCCCTCTATGATATTTTTTTAAAAAGAATACAGGGAGGCCTGGTCATGGAATTACAGTGGATCTGGAATTTTTCTGACTTTACCATGGATGTCACTCTTGGTGACCCCCGGAATGCAAAACTGCTAAAGAATTCCTAGGGACTTTTGGGGGATAAGAGATTGAAATTCTACTCTCTTCTTTCTGTGCTTCACAGTGAGCCACTGTTTTCCAGGGTTTTCCAAACCAAAGATTATTGTCAGGGAAAGACAGTTATGACAACAGAGAAACTCATCAAGAGAACATGGGTACGTAGACTGGATCTCCTGGAATGGCTCAATGTCCTTGAGTTTCAGGAGTAAGACACTTTTGACCCAACATGTGGGTAATAGGGTAATTTTTTTGGTAATGAAATTACCAAATTTCATCTGGCAGGAGGGAAATAAATCGAGTGCATTGAAGATTCTTACTTGGAAGTCTCAGTTTGCCTTTGACAAGCTTAATTTGGGGGGAGAGGAATCATCTTACTTTGAAGCCTTGTTCAGAGACTTGTACCTCTGAAGGCCTTTATCTGGCAGTGGATGAAAATCATCTCTCAGACGAAGAGGGACTAGGGATACCATGCATCCATGAAAAACCAAGCATAGTGAGCTAACCATACTCTTCTCTTCCCTTTGATTGGCATGTGGAACTGTGACTGACTTCCATTAGACTAAGCCTCCTGGTTTCTTAGAGGATTCAAAGAGCAGAGGAGCCTCAAAACATAGAGCCTGAGACTCCTGCTAATAAGGTTCACGAGAGTTGGAAGAATCAATTAGAAAAAAACATTAAAGGGACGGCCATGGCTGTGAGTTGGAGTTTTGGAATAAGTAATACCTGTTAGATATGTTATATCCAAGTGTCCATAGAACATCTCCTTCTGGATGCCCCCAGGCACATCAAACTTAACAAATCCAACACTGAATTCAATATCTTTCCCAATAATCAATGTTACAATTTCTCCTCCATTCTGTGGCTCTGTTTTATTTTTCCTACATTGTCTTCCCAGTAACCTGAAACAGAAAGCTTACCGTCATTCTAAATGTTTCTATTTTATACCTCACAAAAAACAATCATCAGTTCTAGCGGATTTTAACTTCAAATCCATTCTTTCTACTAAGTGCCTGTAACTACTGCCATGGTGCTGTACTCATGAGGTTTTGATGAGTCCATTGTAATAATCTTTTAAGGGGATTCCATATGTCTAGCCTGGCATACCAAAAAGAAAGAAAAAGTGACTATGTGGGATTTCATGGGCTTACTGAATTTTTCTTCCAGGCTAACATCTAAAATTCCTAGCACAGTGCATGAGTCTTTCAATGAGCTGAATTTTGCTTCCTTCTACCATTCGGTTAAGATTCTTAAGAGAAGGAATAAGTGTATTCATGTTTTTAAAAATCCCCAGACCTACTTGCAGTGTTTTACATATAGTAAACCCTCATATATTTGTTTATATTGAATTAATTTGTTGATATGGAAAACAATATCTGGAAAGCTGAGTCTTTATTGTATTCCAGTCCATTGTGCAGTAATCATCTTTGGGACCATTCTGGCCCACGATGTAGTTTTACTTACCCTTGAGAAATTCTCCTCATGTCTCCTCTCTCCCTGTTGGTGAAGATTATACCTGCTGATACTTTATTCCAGAAACTGGATAACCTTCTACCTTGTTTTTGTGCTGAGTGACCCTTTTGACAAACCCTGTGGCTCTGACCCTTTAAACAGTAGAAGCATCCTGGTGTTTTTACTCGGCAGTAGATCGTGATATTTAGAAATCCCTTCGTCAAGCACCTTTGATTCTCCAGGGATGCCCATAATAAATATTTGCATTATTAAAAGAGTTATGAACACAGTATTAAAAAACAAGTACACAAGGAAGTCAACACTTGGCTTTTGATTATGTCTTCCCAAATGAAAAATGAATGAATGTGCAATTAATAATAAATGTCCTTGTGTTCTTGTTTTAATTTTTAACTCATCAGAGGTTGTTAAAATTAAAGTGGAGCCAACATTTACTTTGCTGTTTTATTCAAGTCAGAGTGTGGCTCTCATGTAGCCAATTCATGCAACTTCATAAAACATAGTATTCTAATATCTGCATCACCATTTATTAGCTATTAACTTTACACAAGTTATTTTCTATTTGCTTCGGTTTCTTCATTTATAAACAGGGGTAATAATAATGTATATAACATAGATTGCTTAATGGTATTAAATGAAATAGTTCATCTGATGTATAATAACAACCACATATGTGCTAGTATGACAATTTTAGTTGAGACTTACCCGTTGTGAGGTAGGCATCCTAATATTTTTGCCCTCATTTTAAAGATGAAGCAATTTTTTCTCTCTCATAGAATTGAAATAATTTGCCAAAGAGCACTTAGCTTTTATAAATCCAAATATAATTTATTTATTTTATTTTTTTTCAATTGAGAAGAATGTGTCAAGGATAATCTCTCTAGCCTTCAGAGAAGGGGGAAGTGAGTATCCTATCTGTGGCTGATGATTGATACAGGAATGGAATTTCACAATTCCTACCTCTCTGGATTTTCTTTCACACATTGGCCAATATGACTACACCTTTATTTCCCATCAGAACCATTTTTTTTTCTAGACACGTCTGGACTGCCATGTATTAGTAACTTGGCGATTCACTCTAGCTAATGAATGTTAAGAGTTTTCTGTCCTGCCCACTGTCATCCTCAGAAATGTGATCTCTTCTAAAAGATCACGCTAAAGTCAGCTTCTCATCAGAACCCAGGACTCTGTCTTTCCTTCTGTCAGGAGCTTATAAGGGTGTAAACATTTCCCCATGGAACTGAGTCAAGTGAGAGAGAATTCATTACCAGCTTGGCTAAGTATGCAAAACAGATAATTCTCCTTAGTGTGCTTCCCTGGGGACAAAGCCATACTGTACCTTGGGTGAGCCCTTCCTGATGTTCCCAGATGAGGTCATCTCCCTAATCAGAAGGAGCTGCCCTGACAAGGACCATTAAGACAACCTAACTGCACCTGACTGGCATTTCCTTTTCTCCTCTGACCTTCATTTCCAGACTACAGCTCACAGGATTCTTGAGGGCAAGGCGTTGCCTTCCTCATCTCCATACTTCTAGCATCTAACAGTGCCTGGAACACAAAGGATGTTTTGAAGATTGATGAGTGGTTGAGCACCCTAGACTGCTACTGCTGCTTAGGGGTTAGTTGTACAGTCTTTACCTTTCCACACAGTATTTCCCATGGGGTTGTTGGGAAAGAGGAATTGGTGGCAGAGGGAAGCCATCCTTGCCTCTCTTGACTCCCCATTCCGTTCAAGAGTGACACACCTGCTCATAGAGACTTGCATTCTGCCTCTGCATTCTGAACACATCGAAATGTGTAGAGGGATGTATCCCTATCTCCGCCCCCCCAGTCTTTCAATGACAGACTTGGAGGGTTGGAAAGATGTGAAAATATCATCCTTCCAGTACATTACATTTATTGGAGGACAATATGGCCCATATGGTTGAAGCAATGATTGGTTGTCATGTGAAATTATAATCTTGGGGTTTGGACTGTACTCTCATAAGGAGTGAGGGGTTTAGATGCTCTGAAAAGAATGGGAAGATTCTGATCCATAGGGGAAGGCAAAAAATATTGCTGTTTTTTTCTAAAGGCAAAATGTCCCATGGTGGGGAGGGTTTTTTTTTTTAACTAGGAAACTAGTGAAGGGCTTGATTTATGTAAGGAAGGCATGTATCTTATGGAAAAGTTTCTGGATTTTTCTTTCTTCCTCCCATACCTTTTAAACATTAGAAAACATGAATATAGAGTTTTATGTGGTGTATTGATCATGTTATTATTATTTTTATTTTTACAAATACATAGTCACTAAGCCAGTTTTTATAACAGCTCCCTGCTGAAGAGTGGTGCTGTCAGGGTACCCAGAGGGGACAGGAGATAAGGGACAGCCAAATGCCTCACAAGAACATGCTTTCTCCTACACAGATACAAAGGGAGCATCTCACCTGGAAAAGGAAACCTACTTTTAGTTGCTTTTGTAACAGTACAATTTCAGGAGGAATACTTTAAAGTCTATCTCTGCATATGAAATCTCATCCCTTATTGGAAGTTATTTAATCATTTCTCAGATGAAAATGAAAATGTTATAGACATTCTCTCAAAAGAGCCACAAGGCCGCTACCCTCAAGCAAGTAAATCCCAGCATTAGGGTAAGGTGCCCAGGGTCTAAAAGGGAATAATTAATTCAATGCTTTTGATCCCAGCACAGAAAAAGAAATGCTGCCTCAGAAGATGGGAAGGAATAAAAGAAGGAAGAAAGGAAGGTGAGAAGGAGAAAGAGAGAAGGGGGAGGGATTGGAGGGAGAGAGAGGGAGAGAGACAGGCTACACACGAAGGGAGTTTTTGTGGAGAAAAACCCCAGGAGAAACAATGCTGCTTTGCCTCTAATTAGTGTGAATCAAAAAAAATGGACGAAGTGAACATTTGTTCCCTTTCTGATAAAAGAAGGCATTACTGTTTGAAAGTGGAACTGTTTACAAGACAAACTAAGTTACATGTGAACAGCGCGATCAGCGTTCCAACACCCAATTGTGCACCGTATTGTGTATCCACTTAAGAAAAACGGGCTCCAATTAGGGATCTCCTGTCGAGCATCTTATTTATCAGCTTCCAGAACAGCTGTGAGCCATTCAGGATGCCGCCAGTTTTTCCTCATTATACTCTCCTTAGAGTTACATATGTGCTGGCGCATCCCCAGGGAGCCACATTCTAGTAAACACATCCTTCCATGTTTCAGGGGCTTCTCTGAAATAAGCTGTGAACATAGGCTGACATGGTCACTTGAAGTTGGCTTGAAAGACTTAAGGCTGTAAATACCCCTTGTAATTCCGTGGGAAAGGAAAGCTGGATAATGAAAGGGATTTATGATGTGCAGAGAAAGGGAGGGAGTCAGTTAAAATAACACACTTTTATTTTTAATCAGCATTACCAAACGAGTTGTATTGGGGATTGTGGCCGAGAAGCCACTGCTGGAAGTGCACACTTAATTGTCACAAATTTATTTAATGGGCGGTTAAGGAAAGAGGCCGAGGCAAGTAAAAACGAATGAGTAAATCAGTATATTTCAAGTAGCATACATATTTTTGCTTTGATAGTAAGAATGACTGTATTTTAAAATCTTGTAAAGTGAGTTTTTTTTTCTGGTCCTGGAGAATGGTTTAGTAGGAAATGCATAAATATTTAGTAAGCAGCCTCAAAATCTTTCCTCCCCTCTCCCCCATCCCTCCTTGCTCCTCAGTAAATTGTTCCAGGTATTAAGAAACCTAGTCATGGTTATGTACTAAGGAAAAGAAGGTTCTCATGTTGGCAGACCTAGAATATCTGGAGGAAAGAAACATCTCAAGACCTAAGAATCAGTTAGAGGTTTTATTGAGAAAGAAAAACGTGGCATCTGCAGGGCTGTTCACATGGCACTGTAGCCCCACACTTAAGGATCTTTCTCATGCTGCTTGGCTGGGCCATGTGACCTACCATAACCAATGGGATGTCTCTGATGCAAGCTGAGATGTGCTAAGTACTTGCATGTTGGAGCCTTCCTTTCTCTGCTGCTTTAGGGAAGTCTGCAACTTCCTTGTGAAGAATCCCATGCTAACCTGCTGGTAACTGCTGGCCCATCAGGGTTTCCAGCAGAGGTCAGCAGAGCCAGCCCAGACCAGAGTGGATCCACAGCCCAGACCCAGCGACCCCACAGAAACCTGAGTTAAGTAAATTGTAGTCTAAAGCCACTAGGTCTTGCGGTGATCTACAGAGCAAAAGCTGCTAATAAGAAAGCCAGATAGTGAAATGGATCAGGATGTGTGTTGGAATCATTCACCGAATCTACCATTTCCCAGAAACTGTGTAAAATATTGGAGATACAAGACAAATGATTTTCATTCCTCTAGTGTGTTCTGGCAAACAGTGTTATCAGCAATTACACTAGAGGGCTAGAAATATTTTTAAAAGAAGAGGAGACTAGAGCACATAGGAGTACAGAGGTAAGTCACTAATCCAAACCTGAGAGTTGAGTCGGAAAACGTGCAGCAGTGCCTTGAAAAAGTGGAGCCTTGATGGCAGGTTGATATTATCTAGGAGAAGCTGGGTGGAGGTAAGGGGTGCAGAGGTAGGGGTTGGGTAGAGCTCCAGACAGAGCGAATAACACACATAAAAGCTTAGTGAGTGAGGATTGTACGCTGGAGGAAATAAAAGAAGTTCAGAGTCAGGTCTAGGACTAGCTTTCTATTGGCACATCTTTTATGATCTTTCACTGAGACTAACTCCAGGAACTTTCTCTTCCATTTATCAAAGTCTAGAACACTTGCTTTATTTTTCCGCATGGTCTACCAAGGTAACACCAGCAAATTATTAGAGGTGTGTAGCCAATCTCTTATTATTTTGGGAGAGTTGTAAGATCTATTTGTTTATTTATTTATGTATTTATAAAATTGTGGGTTCACAGAACCAACAGGCATAAAATACAGGATTCCCATATACCATCCTATTAGTAACACCTTGCATTCATGTGGTACGTTTGTTATAACTGATGAAAGCACATTTTTATAATTATAATATCAACTATAGTCTGCGGTTAGTGTTCACTATTTGTATTGTGAAGTTCCATGGATGTTTAAAAATAATTTTATTCATTCTAGTAACATGTATATAACCTAAAATTTCCCCCTTTAACCACATCTAAATATATAGTTCAGAGCTGTTAATTATGGTCACAATCTTGTGCTACTGTCACCGCCATCCATTACCAAAGCTTTCTGCCATCCCAGATAGAAACTCTATATGTTTTAGGCCTTAACTTCCTATTCCCTATCCTTAACCTGTCCCCTGCTAAACTATATTCTAGATTCTCAATCTAAATAAGTTTGCATATTCTAATTGTTTAATTAATGAGATAATACAATATTTGTCCTTTTGTGTCTGGCTTATTTCACTCAATATGCTGTCTTCATGATTTATCCAGGTTGTTGCGTGTATCAGGACTTCATTCCTTTTTATGGCTGAATAATATTCCATTGTGTATAGATACCACATTTGGTTTATCCATTCACCATTTGATGGTTAGTTGAGTTGATTCCATATTTGGGCAATTGTGAATAATGCTGCTATGAACATTGGTGTGCAAATATCTTTCTGAGTCCCTGCTTTTATTTCTTTTGTCTATGGTATATGTCTAGAAGTGGGATTGCTGAGTCATATGATAATACTATCCTTAACTTTCTGAGCAAACACAAAACTGTCTTCCGCAGTGGCTATACCATTTTACACTGCCACCAACAATGAATGAGCGCTCCTCTTTCTCCATATCCTCTCCAATACTTTGTAATTTTCCATTTTTAAAAATAGTTTCTATTCTAGTGGGTGTGAAATGGTATCTCGTTCATTTCTTTATTTGCATTTCCCTAATGGCTAATGATCTTGAGCATCTTTTAATGTGCTTTCTGGCCATTTGTATGCCTTTTTTTGAAGAAATGTCTATTCAAGTCTTTTGCCATTTTTTAATTGGGTTTTTGTCTTTTTGTTGTTGAATTGTAGGATTTCTTTATATATTCTGGATATTAAACCCTTATCAGATATGAGGTTTCCAAATAGTTTATCCCATTGTATATGTTGTTGCTTTACTTTCATGATAAAGCCCTTTGAGGCTTAAAAGTGTTTTAATTTTGATGAGATACCATTTATCTATTTTTTCTTCTGTTGATTGCACTTTGGGTATAAAAGTCTAGGAAACCATTGCTTAACACAAGATCCCAAAGATGCTTCCTTACATTTTTGTCTAGGAATTTTATAGTTCTGGCTGTTATATTTAGGTCTTTGAGGAAGGGGTCATACCATCTACAGAAGTATCAGTTGATCATAAATGTGAGGGTTGATTTCTGATCTACTAATTCAATTCCATTGGTCTATATATCTGTATTTATGCCAGTAACATGATGTTGTTTTCTTTCATTACTGTGGTTTTGTAATAATTTTTAAGATCAGGTAGTGTGAGTCCTCCACCTTTGTTCTTCTTTTTAAGATGACTTTGGCTATTTAGAGCCCTTTACCCTTACCTGCAAACTTGATATTGGCTTTTCCATTTCTGCAAAGAAGGCTGTTGGAATTTTGATTGGGATTGCATTAAATCTGTATATAGCTTTGGGTGGAATTGTCATCTTAACAAAATTTAGTCTTCCAATCCATGAACAAGGAATGTCTTTCCATTTATATAGGTTTTCTTTGATTTCTTTTAGCAATGATTTGTCCTTTTCTGTTCATGAGTCCTTTACATCCTTGGTTAGATTTAGTTCTAGCTATTTTATTCTTTTAGTTGCTATTGTAAATGGAATTTTTATTGATTTCTTTTTCTGATTGTTCATTGCTTGTGTATATACACACTACTGGTTTTTGAATGTAGATCTTGTACCTCACCACTTGCTGAATTAATTTATTAGCTCAAGGAGCTTTGTTGTGGATTTCTCAGGATTTTCTGTATATGTGATCATGTTATCTGCAAATAGGGAAAGTTTTACATCTTCCCTCCAATTTGAATTCCTTTTATTTATTTTTCCAGTCTAATTGCTCTGGCTAGAACTCAGAGTACAATGTTGAATAATAGTGGTGACAGTGTGCATCCTTGTCTTGTTCCTGTTCTTACAGGGAAAGCTATTATTCTTCTGCTATTAAATATGATGTTTGCTGTGGGTTTTTCATATATGCTTTTTATCACTTTGAAGAAGTTTCCTTCTATTCCTAGTTTTTGAAGTTTTTTTTTTTTATTAAGAAGTTGTGCTGGATTTTGTCAAATGCTTCATCTGTGTCCATTGAGACGATCATGTGTTTTTTTTCTTCCTCATTCTGTTAATGTTGTGTATTATGTTAATTGATTTTCTTGAGTTGAATCACCCTGAATACCTGGGATAAATCCCACTTAATCTTGACATATAATTCTTTTAATGTGCTATTGGATCTGGTTTGCTAGAATTTTATGGAGGAGTTTTACATCCATATTCTTAGAGATATTGGTCTGTAGTTTTCTTTTCTTGTGGTATCTTTATCTGGCTTTGTTATTAGGGTGAAGTTGGTCTTGTAGAATGAATTAGAAAGTGTTCCCTCTTCTTCAGTTTTTTAGAAGAGTTTGACCAGGATTGGTGTTAAATATTGAAATATCTGGTAAAATTCCCCTGTGAAACCACCTGCCTTTGGGCTTCTTTTTTGGGAGGTTTTTGAAGACTGAGTCAATGTTTTTATTAGTTACTGGTTTGTTGAGATCTTCTATTTCTTTCTGCATCAGTGTAAGTAGTTTGTATGTATCTAGTAATTTTTCCATTTCAACTAGGTTCTCTAATTTGTTAGTATATGGTTGTTTATAGTATCCTCTTATACTCCTTTATATTTTAATGGGGCTGGTAGTATCCCCCTTTTTACTTGTGATTTTAGTCATTTGGGTCCTCTCTCTTTTTGCTTAGTCTCTCTAGTTAAAGGTTTGTCAATTCTGTTGATCTTTCAAAGAACCAATTTTTAAAATTCTTTCCATTGTTTTTTTTTTTTTAATTCTCTACTTCATTTATCTCTACTCTAATCTTTGTCATTTCCTTCCTTCTGCTTGCTTTGGGTTTGCTTGTTCTTTTGAGATTAGGTCTCTGATTTGATATCTTTCTGCTTTTTTAATGCAAGCAGTTAGAACTGCTTCTTCCTTTGGATGGGCCATCATTTCCTCTTTCTTCTTTATCTTTGTTTTTTTGCACATTGTGCATTTTATTTATTTATTTTTTTTGTAACTTTATAATACACTTAATTTTTTTTTCATAAGATAGAAAATGACATTCAGGAGATGAAAAAATATCTCCATCTACAATGTTACAACATATATATTTGAACAATATTAACTTGAAGTGGTTTAGAAGTATGGACAAAACATTTGCAAAATGTGTCATTTAAAAATTCACTTTTTACTTCTGAACATTGACATAGACATCTGCTCTATCAAGATTTATGTCACCTTGACTAGTGCCTCTTGATCTTTTTTTTTTTTTTAAATTTAAAAAGATATGTAGATTACATAAACATTACACAAAAATGTAATGTTTGGATTCCCATATGCCCCACCTTCCATACCTCCCACAACCTCCCACATAAACATCCTTCATTAGTGTGGCACATCACCTGCAATAATAGATATGCACATCTTGGGGCTTTGTAACACTTGAGACCATAGTTCATATTGTAGACTACACTCTTTCCCACACAGTTCTGCATGTTATATGATGATATAAAATGGTCTATATCTGTCATTGCAATGTCACTCAGGATGATTCCCAAGTCCAGAAAAAGCCCCTGTATTAAAACTGCTTATCCCTCTCCCTGCCCCCAAAGCATCCAGTGGCCAATGGCTCCACATTAATGTAATTTCTTCCATTGCTTGAATCACAATATGTCTATAACAGAAAACCAGTAAGTCCACTCTAGTCCATAGCTCTTCCCCCAATCCTGAGGAGTCTGGGATGGTGATGTCCACTCCACCTCCAAGTGAGAGGGGGCTTATATCCCATGGATAAGATGGATGGGATTATCCTGCCTGCAGCTGCAGACTCTCTCCATTCCCTGGGATGGCCGTTGTCCATCATCATCTCCCTACCAGGTGTCCTGGGTGAGTCCATTTAGCTGTAGAGTAGGAGTTGCAGCTCCACTGAGATTCTGGGCCCAGCTGGCACACGGACAGCCCAAAGACTCCAGTCTCTGGAAGTACACCTACAAACTCCAGCACCACATATAGGTTTGAATAGAAGGGACAGATGGACCATGTTCAGGGAAGACATATTTGAGTCTAACTCTGTCACTCTCAGGACCAAGGATTTCAAAGTATAGGGCCCACTGATAAGGCACCAAATTCTGGGGCTCTCTGCCTTGATATAGGACTTGGGTGTCTCCAGAGCCCTCAGGAGCCCCTCTGTTTGGGGTGATATACACATTGGAAGCCTATGAGGTCCTACTGAGATGTGCATAAGTGTTACCTCTGGGATGACCTCCCTACTCACTTTGAAGTCTCTTAGCCATATGAACTCATTTGTCTTTACCTTTTCCCCCTTTAATTTGAGGTCTTTTTCCAGTCGTTTTGCCCACTGGTAATTGTTAGTAATCCCTCGTTGCCAGGGAGGCTCATCCCTGAGTGTCATGTTCCACACTTGGAGGAAGGTAATGCATTCATATGCTGAGTTTGGCTTAAGAGAGGCCACATTTGAGCAACAAGGAGGCTTTCAGGAGGCAACCCTTAGGCACCCCATAACAATAGGCTAAGTTTCAATTTCAAGAGCAAAGACTCATAAGGCTAGTCATCAATAATAAGAGCTCATCAGTGGATCATCCTTCTTTGTCTGACACTGCCCCTGTACTTGGGGGACTGTTGCTGCTCCCTTGGAGAATGTGGCAGAGCTCTCCAGGATGGGAATTCAGTATTCTCTCATTTATTGAGTGATTCTCCACCCACTGTGACCATGCCCCGTGAGCATTTGAACAATTTTATATACCTTTTATTTATGTTCAGGTGAACTTCCTCCCATTCATCCCCCCATCCCTGACACCCCCCCACCAATGATCCTCTCCCACAGTTGTAACCCTTCTGTGATCCAAAGCTTCTTTAAAGATGAAGCCAATACAATAGCCAAATACAATTAATAGGAAAATGAATAATAATGATGTTTAAATGTAAGAGATAAAATACATGAAAACTTAAAAAAAAACTAAAAATAAAATTAGAGGATTGGGTTATTCAAAAAATAGGAAAAAAAAATTTTTTTAATTAAAAAAAATTTTTTTTGACATTTTGCCTTTTATCACTGCAATATCTGGTGTCCAGTATTTACCATGGCACCTTCCCCCTCTCACTCCCCAGTGTCTCACTATTTCTCATTTAATTTTTGAAGAAGTTTTAGGTCACAGCAAAGTCACACACAGAATATAAGAGACTCTCATATGCCCAACCTCCTCCCCCTTTCCTCACCCCATATTAAAACCTTTCTGTATGTGGATGGTAGCATTGTTATAACTGTTATACAGATAATGAAACATAGCAACTAAACATTGTCAATGGTTTACAGTATGGTTTACATTTTAGACCGTACAGTTTGATAAATTTTAATGATATTTACCATGTCCTGTGTCCATCACTGTAAGGTAATGAAAATCATTTCCACTGACCACTAAATATCCCTTGTTTGATCTATTCTGTTCCTCCCTCCCCATCCTCCCGGGGCAGACGACAACCCCCTGACTTGACTCATTGGATGAAAAGATTCATGGTTAAATGCAACAAGAGGTCTTGACACACTGGTTTGTCCTCCCCTATTAGGAACCGCCCTTGCTCTTAAGATACGCCTACCTGTCTATTTCTGAGCGAATCCGTCCTCCCAAAGATGGATGTCCATTTCCTTCCCGCTCATTGTGTGGGTCTCCACATACTGATACAACACACTATGACAGGACGAACACTCACACACTCCCTAGAAGCCTGGTCCAGATGTGCCCTGTCCCAAATGCCCCCCAACCAACACCCTAAAGCAGTGACCCTTCCTCATCATATTGCCATAAGAGCATTCCCACCTCTGTACTTTCAACCTCATACCCACAATTCCCAAGTGTTCACCTGGTCCCTCTCCCATCTCTCCCCTCAGTATCCTGGGTATTCTAACCCTCCCTTTCCAATCTACCCACCTGTCAACCCTGCACCACCAAACCCAATAATATCACTACCTACCTGTCCTATCCCTTCAATACACAGCTACACTCTATCACTTTACCATCCATATGGGTGATGGCTCACAACTTTCTCTTCTCTTTTTCTTTCTTGTAAACTTATCTTTCAGAAAATAGTTCTCAGAGACTGCTCAATTTCCTTAATTCATATCAGTGAGGTCATGTACTGTTCATCCTTCAGTGCCTGGCTTGCTTCACTCAACATAAGGTCTTCACATTGTGCATTTTAATATTTTAAAATGTAAACTCTGGGATTTTTCCCAGAGATTTCTGTTTCTTGAGTTTGTAACCAGCTGGTGATATGACAGAGATTTTCTTGATTGTCAGCCCTCCAATCAGGAAAGTCTACCCAAGGCAAGTACAAAGTGCAGTGTCCTCCATGTCTTTTCTGGGCCCATGTCTTGTCCTCCGCTTGTGCTTACTTGTGGCCTTAAGTGTTCCCCTATTTACAGGTGTTTGAATGACCCTCTACTTCCCAGGAGACAGACCTTCTCCCTCTCCAGGGTGTTCCACTGCTGTACTTAAAGCAGGTGAGCCTTTGCACTAGGCCGTCTTCCTCAATTGTTTTTCTTACTGTTTTTCTTGTCTCAAGCTGCTTTTGACTGGAGGGTGAGTTCTGGAAGGGGGACATTCTAGAGAGGAGTTTCCCAAGTCTGTCTTTCCCAGCTGGAACAAGGCCAGGGACCCACAAAGGGAGCACCAGCTGGCTCCAAACTGTCCTAGAAGGGGGATGAAGGAGGGTCCAGGAAAGGCTCCAGAAACTTCTTCCATGGGTCCCCAAAGTTGTGCTTTCTTGACCTGCCCAGCAGATGCATCCCTTGAACTGTCCTCCACAGCCCTTATACTGTCTTAAGTCTCCTTTGCCATATTTGTCCAGAGTGGGTTGGAACAATGGCTGTCCTCAGAGTTGAGCCCCCACTGATCTGAAGTATCTGTCTAAAAGCTGTGATCCGTGATGGGCCCGTGCCCACCCTGGATCTTGGGGAAGTGGATTTTTATGTCCCTTTCTGGCACCAGCAAGCTACACCAGGAGCCAGACCCCAGTACTGCCTCTGTACAGCGTTCTACTGGACTCCAGAATTTCAAAAGAGTTGATTCATATAGTTTCTGTGTGTTTAATAGTTGTTCTGGTAGAGGGACTGATTCCTAGAGTTTCCTACTCTGCCATTTTCCCACACTCATTTGATATAAGATCATAAGCTTTGGGGTATCACAAATCCATGTTTTAGTGTCTTTGCCCCTCCAGTGTCAATGTGAAGAAGGAAATGTAGCACAGAAGGGCACACATGTCAGACATGTATGATATGTGTCTATCGTGAGTAAGCACTAATGTGCCGGCAGACGAATTTCCCTGAGTACTGCTCTAAGGATAAAAAAATCATAAAGGCATAAAGCACTGGCTTAAAACATTTAAATTTAGGTGGTATTAAAACTATAATTCAATCAGGTCTGATGGATACTCATTATAATAGTACTAGCACCATTAGCCAATGTATTATATTAATATATTTCTGGAACAGAAAGCTTCAGGTAATAATGGAAGTGTCTCATAATGATGTCTGGAATTATAAAAATCAGCTTTCCACCACTTCCTTAATCCCACGATTGACTAGGATTATTTGTATGTCTTTCAAGCTTTAGGCCCTTATTCTGCATTTTTGCTCATTCTCATTTGCAACAGGTATCGCTGGTTCATTCATTTTGAACATTTGACACTAACATTCCCTTAAATGAAGGATATGGGTCTATCCAGAACAATAACTAGGTCTCATTAAAAGCTGTTCTAGTCCAGCTTCCTAATTATAGATATGCAACAAAGTTGAAGTTCTACGTATTCTCCTAGTTTTAGAGTCAGTGGACCTTTTGGTGTCTTACACACAAATACCCACCCTCTGTGATCCCTATCTTTGATCAGGAATGTGCCGTCAGCTGCCTGGCCTTTTGGTGCTCATTTTAGCAGTCTGATAATAACCCACCAAGAGCAATAAGTTTTTTCTTGTCTTTGCATTAGTTAGGCCATTTTAAGGTTATATTTGTTCTTCTGGAAATCATCAAGCTATATTTCCTATGTTAATTTAGAAGATGACATATCTAATTTAGGTCTGACCACAGGTTATTGAAAATTTCAAGAAAGGACAGGGCAAATCTTGCTCAGAGGAACAAAAGATGGAGCATAAGTGAGGAAGAACTACTCTTCTTTTTACTATTATTTTTTCATTTTTAATTCTGTACCCCTTCCCTGGCCCCTGATAACCTATATTCTAATTTCTGACTCTATAAAAGAACTCCTTTTATTCATTCCACTTTTTTTTTGGTCTTCAATAGGAAACCCATGTGGCTGTCAGGGAGCAGGAAGAGCTGGAGAAGGGGTGGTGCCTTGGTGAGCATCACATGCACATTGAGCAGGTACTGAGACCTGATGATGGATGGGGTAGTGCAGCATCAGGGACGAAGTCATAATTCCTGTTCTAAACGAGCTTATGTAATTGCTTCCACAGAGGTATGTGTGACTGTGAACATGTGTTGAATATGAGGAGTGTCTAAGTTAGTTAAACTGTTTAAAGGAAGGTTTTACAGAGGAGTTAGGATTTTCGTCAAGTTGTAAAGAATAAGAAGAAACTTGCCAGGCACATGAGTAGTGGAGGGCATCTATTCGTGATGAACATAGTCATGGAGCATGAGACAGCAAGATAAAATCCCGGCATTTCACATGAACCGATATTGCTTGGGTGTGAATTAGGAGGAGGGATGAAGCTGGAGAGGTATATGTGGACAGATTATAAATAATTCAGTAAGCCAAGATATGTAGTTTTCCATCTTATAGATAATATGGAACTCTTATAAGTTTTTTTAAAACTTTATTTTTAAAGTTTTAGATTATAGAAAAGTTACATTGAAAATATAGGGGATTCCTATATACCCCACCCCTCCCTCCTCTCACATTTTCCCTTATTAACATCTTTCATTAGTGTGGTACGTTTGTTAAAATTGATGAACAAATATTGAAGCATTGCTAATAATCATGGTCTGTAGTTTACATTATGGTTTACACTTTGCTCTGCACAATTTTATAGATTTGGACAAAATGTCCTGTACATTTTTAAGACAGAGGTAGCATGGCCTATTGTTTTAGAGGCTTACTGTCTATTGTAAAAGGCAGAGCTGTCATGTAAACATGGATTCTGCTTGTGGCATGGTGACAAAGGGTAGGCTGGATGGAAACAGATAGGACTTTTTTTTTTTTTGGGTGATGGGAAAATTATTTTTATTTTTTTAAATTTTTAAAAATTTCATTTATTTTTTTATTGTGGGTAAAAATCAAAATTTTCACAATACAGATCAATATTTGTAAAATGATATATAGGACTTTTTGGTTTCATCTTCTGAACCCATAATAAGTGTCAATTTTTCTTGAGTTGAATTGGCTACTTCAGTTGACAGTCCATAAGAAATCTTGTATCAAGGACCTCTACACTAAAAATGGAAAGGCCAAACTCCCTTAACAGTTTTTTGAATGTTGTAAGCAGTACTACAATAGCCGGGATCATTTTCTCTAGCACATTTTTATTTAGTTCCTATTGTGTAGCCTATCAATTGTGCTCAGGTGACCTAAGACTTACCAAAATCTTGCGTTCAGTCTCCAGTGTAAGGTCCACTGTTTTTAAATCCATCCATCCTTCCTTCCTTCCTTCCTTCCTGCCTGCCTGTCTGCCTGCCTTCCTGCCTTCTTGCCTTCCTTCCTGCCTTCCTGCCTTCCTCCTTCCTCCCTCCCTCCCTTCTTTCTTCCTTTTTTTCTTCTCTCTCCCTTTCTCTCTCTTTCTCTCTCTTCCTGTCTTCCTTTCTCCCTCTTTCTTTCTCACACCTCTCTTTATCTCCTTCCTCTTTCCTTTTGTCTCTAGGTACTTAATACATGTTTTGTTTAATAAATGCTAATGCTTTAGTGTTCTTGTTATCCGTTAGTGTTGTGTTTCTGATATTTCTTCAGTGCTTTAAAATTTACTAGGGAGAGTCCTACACATTCTCTTGTGTGAAACTCATGGCACCTGCGTGTGGTGGGCAGCGCACCATTTAAAATACATGGTTTTCATATGAGGAAACTAAAATTAAGAAGATAGTGTAAATATGATTAAATGTTCTGCAATAATCATTTGGAGCATGGTGTTCTGATTTATGAATTTATAAATATAATTTAACCCATTCACCAAGGTTGGTCTTTTGGTATTTACAAATAAATAATGTTGCAATGAAGATTCATGTGATTATGTACTTCACAGCACCAAAGACTATTTTCTTAAGGATAAAATCTAGTGGTTAAAGTGTATGTAATTTTTTTTTTCATTCTTGATTTGATTTTTCACATTGTGTTTATCAAGCTTTCCTTCCACAAACAGCATAGAAGGACTCCTATTTCCCACCACCTTGCCAACCTAGGTATAGTACCATGTCTTAAAGTGAAAATCATTATTCTTGGAATTTAATTCTTCCCTATCAAATAGCAATGCATAACCAACGAATATGCATTGATTCCATTCCTGCACTGACAGAGACTATCTGGTATTTCAAAGATAGCATCCTTTTGGTCCCTAGAGGATCTTTCTTAAAGAAATCATTGATTTATATCATCAAAAACCAAGTATTCAAGAAGCAGTCTCAGACCCCAGTTAAAAGCAAAGGATGCAAGTTTCCCAGGAGTCCCATCTGTAAAAGGATCATTGATTTTTGACCTTTGGGGATGTTTCATCTCTCTCTCTCCTTTAAAGAAATTCTCCTGATGTTTTACTATGTGCATGGATAACATGAGGAGGAAGAGAGTAACACTGGGGGATAAATGACATAATTTCCCTGGTGTTTGAGTGGTACATGCCACAAGACCTCTTGGGTATATTAGGTTGCATAGCTTAAAACTTTTAAACAAACAAAAATTCACTGTGTCCAGGCAGATGCCCTTTTCCTGTAATCACTACAGGTGCTTTGTTTCTGCTTGATTTTATTAAAACATTCCAAATAAATAAGGAAAAGCTTTCTAGAGGCAATTAGTATGGTACTTTTATTCATATAAAGATCATCATCTCAAAAGTGTTAGACATAGTCCCCAAATTGGAATTTATTTTTATGATTTTAATGATCCAGGTTCAGATTTTTAAAAAATTGTTTTAAAATCTTCTCTCCTAAATTTGCTTTGGCAATTTTGGGGGTGCTAGACAACTATCTATTTTGCAATGCTGAATTTCATATTTTAGGCATCTCAGACAGCATAAGTTAAATCTCACATTGATATTAATTAAAGGCTATAAAAATGTCACTTTATAAACATGAAGACCCCAGAAAGCTAATGGAGAAAAAAGGAGAAACAATACCCTCTATTAATCTGAAAACACCTTATTGTTTTTGTATACCCCGATATACAGTGTACTCACCAGTTTTTATTGTGTAACAAATAACCTCAAGATTTCAGTTCATATAGGGCAAGCATACATTTTATTGTTCAAGAATCTGCAGGTCTCTTGGTGACCTGCTGGGCTTGGCTCTAGGTTGTATGTTAGGTACAGTTTTACTACACCTGTTTGCTCATTTACCTTGGATCTACAGTCACCTGGGACCATTCTCTTCAGGACAAATGTCAAAAGTACAAGAGGCCAACCCAAGCACACAGCTCATTTAAAGCTTCTGCTCATGTTATGTCTCCTGACAGTCATTTGCCCAAAGCATGTCAGGTGCCCAAAACTAATGTCAATGGGAAATAAGCTTCACCTTCTCTATAGAGAGTACTGCAGTGGTGCAGTAGAAATTAAAGAGTCTCTTGCTCAGGATTACACAGCTAGTAAATGCCAGAGCCAAGATTCATACCCAGACAGCCTGGCACTGCACTATGCTGTCTTTATTTAGCTTAAATTGATTTCTATTAAAAAGTCATAATGATCTTTTCATGTGCCTGTTTATGAGCCTGTTCTTGTGTCCCTATTAAATAGTGAAAATTTCAAGGCATAAACGTTATTTTATTCTTAATGCTCACCTCAAGCAAAACACTTTAAAAAGGAAATCTATGAAGCAGATGTGAATAAAAAATAGTTTAAATAAATGTATTTGATAAACTAATTCTAGTAACAGTGAAAATCCAAATGGCTGAGAAGAGACATATTAGATATCTTAAAACTGTAGAATACATGTTCTCTAAAACTGGGGCTTTAAAATGCCTTTGCTTATGATGCTATAGTTATAGTAATTTCGGTGAGTCCATTTTAATCTAGTATCAATATGTAATGCAAATGCATAAAAGTGATTTTATAAGTGCAGTTTCCTAAATTATTCTAATTTATCCTGATGTCTCACTTCTGTGATATTTGTATATAATCACTGTACTAGAGAAACCATTGTTGAAAATAAGGAACGAGGGGAGTAAAATCCATCCTGAATGACTCTGAGAACTCTTTACTCTGGCCTTTCCCTTAGGGCATGAGTGGCAGTCTGGTGACTTAAAATTCCCTGTGATTTTTCAGGCTTTTGGTTACAAGAATAGCTCATTTGTTATGAGGACCACCTGCCTAATATACAACTGTGAATGCGGTAGGAAATTTGAAAATGTTTCTGTTGTTTTCTAGTTTTTTAAATGTTTCTTTAACAATATTTGGAGCAGAAAGATATATATGTCTTGCTATTATAGTTTGAGATTTAATATGTGCATAGAAACCATACAACTATTTATGCTTATCTAATGGTGCTAACACAAATAGATGCTTTCTGATAAAAAAAATACCAAAGAGGAAAATGGATAACATATCTTCACTGCCTTCCAAGATGCATTTGTCCTCGTACATGCAAAAACTTGAGACGGGGAATAGTCTTTGCTATGTCAGACATAAAACACCAAGTATCATTAAAACCACTTAGCCTTGGGAAGATCAGATATAGTTGCCAGGATCCAAAGATTATAGTAACATAATATTATTAAATAATAAATATAGTAATAAAAAAGTATGGCTTCCAGGGGCAGATCTGAGTTTGGATCCTAACTACGTCACACTCTATACATTTTAAAATATTATAAAGTAAGATTATCAGAGCCTAGTCTCTTCATCTTTAAAATGAGCACAAAGGGCTATTGTAAGTATTTACAAAGATAGCTAGCTGTAGCACCAGTTTGATGTGTGGCAGCAAGCTAAGAGTCAGATAAATTGTATTTCTCAAAATGGCCTTATTGAATTAAAAGGAAATCTAAAGATCGATTAAATTGCATTTATAGTTTTAGCATTAAAGCTAAGGTTAAATTAGGACACAGTACCATCTCTGGGCATATTTACTGCTAATAAACAAACACATTAGTGGTACAAGACTCACCGTATAACATATCCTTAAAAATAGATCATGAAAGCCAGAGTGAATATCTAGTCTAGGAAAATATTCCAGCAGAAAAATCATGGAGGCTCCATAGCTGAAATCCATATTTGACTAGGTACGTCCCTCAGACAAATTGTTTAATTTTTCCAAGTCTTGATTACCTAATTGGTAATTATACTACCTAGAAATTATTGGACAATATTGTGTGCTGGGCATTGTATTAAATGTGTCAACATGTTTATTCAGTAATTCATTTCTTTATCAAGCATGGACTACATGCTAGGCACTGTGAACGGCTCTGGGCATAGAGGAGGGATTGATATTGGCACCATTCCAACTTTCAGCTTAGTAGAGGAGACATGATTTTCCCCTTCACGATACTTTTCTCATTTTCAAATTACATGTTGATAGTAAATAGGTTAACAGGATGCTGAGAGATTTAAAAGTAGAAGAAGAAGAAGAAAGAGGAGAAGAAGGAGAAGAGGAGGAGGAGGAGGAGAAAGAGAAAGAAGAGGAGGAGGAGGAGGGGAAGGAGGAGGAGGAAGAGAAGGAGGAGAAAGGAGGAGGAAGAATAAGAATAAGAAGAAGGAGAAGAAGAAGAAGAAGGAGAAGAAGAAGAAGAAGGAGAAGAAGAAGCAGAAGAAGGAGAAGAAGAAGAAGAAGAAAAAGGAGAAGAAAAAGAAGGAGAAGAGGAGGAGGAGGAAGAGAAAGAAAGATAAGCTGTCTAGAGACGACTTAGTTTTTAAGTTGAGACTTGATGGATGAGATGCAACTTAGCAAAGAAAATTCTGGACATGGAGACAGCATGTTTAAAGGCTATAAAATAGCTCTAATATCCCTTAAAATTAACCTTTAAATATTGGTGCTATTTATACATGAGAAAACCATTCTAATGCTTATGATCCATGTAAAGCTCTAGAGTCCTGAAGACAGAATCCAAGCTCTCTCTCTTAACAGCCTTGGACATTTCACTTAACCTTTCTGAGGCTTTGTTTCCTCATTTTGATTTCCGGTAAACATCACTTTTCTTTTATCCTCTGTTTCACACTGTGTAATCTGGCCATGTTGAAATAGAAGGTGATAACTTGTAAATTAGGGGCTTGATGAAAATTAAGTCACTGAAAACTATTCATTCCAGTTAGTGTACATAATCACCCAGAAATATTAGATATTTGCATAACTTTAAATTTTGCTCATGCTAACCATGATAGGAAAAAAGATGTCTAGTACTGGGATCATAGATTAGTTCTGTCCAATGACGTGTGGGCAGAAGTGATGCATGCTACTCTTAGGCCAGGCCATAAACTCATCTGTGTGTTCCTCCATGCTTTGTCTTTCCATTCCAATGGCAACTCTGGAGGTCATGTGTAATGGGTGATGCACAGAATGAGCCAGCTTCCCTGAGTCACCACTAGGAGAACCCCAGGAAAGCTACCTCCTATCGAATGGGAAACAAATAAACTTTAATGGTTTAAACAATTGAGATTTGGGGATTGTTTATTTAACAGCTTACATCCCATATCCTGACAAATACACAAGTCCTCTGCATGCCAGAGGTCATTAAGGCACAAAATAATTTGACTAAAAATTAGATTTTTAAGGAATTCTCCAACTCTTTATTTTGAATCCTCTTTTTGGTGGTACATTACAATCTGTCCTCTTCTCCTAATTAAAAATATATTTTTGAGAAGGAATGGGGTTTGAGAGACAAGAGGACTCATAATCCATTAGGTTGATATTTAACCACAAAATGGTGATTAAACCCAAAGATATTTCCTTCTTTATTCTTTTCAAATGAAGGGAAATGGCCTCATAAAATCTGTAGGAAAGAAGCCCCTATTAAAGGCAAAGTAAGCTTTACTACATTAGATGTATTTTGCACAAAAGAATTAAAACACACTACACACACACACACAAACCTCCTAAAATACATGGCATTTCTATTATGCTTAGAGGCAGCCCTTTTCTGGAAATGCTTAATTCTTAAAAGCCCTGGTTCAATGTAAATATGATCTTGAATATCTTCCATAGAAATGGAGAACTATTATTGAAAATCACTGGTACAGATTACCACAAGGGATGGTCACCTACAGAGGGAGTGTGGTGGAGAGGACAAAGCAAAGGACATGGGATCACAACCCACCTTTCCCTTTTGCTATCTGCATTACTTAGGTAAAGCATCAGTTATGCACCTGCAAAAGGGAAATAATAATGCTTTCCTTCAGGATAGTTTTGAGCATTAAATACCTGTTTGATATCTCTCTGTCATTTCCATTTTTTACACCCTGGCTGCTATGGTTTGAAAGCGTGTCACACAATTTTGTAGATTTATGTTCTTTATCTTCAGATGTACTATAAGGTGTATTTAACAATCCTTCATATAGCTCTGGTTAGCTACTTTTCACATGTTCCAAAATATCCATTCCAGACTTTAATCACTCCCTTTCTACTTGTTATTCTACCTCTCTCAGCCAATTCCCTAGTCAATTCTTCTCCTCTGCCTCAGAAATGGCAGCTGACTGGCATGAACCAGCCTGCTTCCCTGTCAGGGACATTTCTATTTCTGTAACTTTCCTCTCTGCACTCAGGGAAGATGCCCCGTCTCTCTAGCCAGAGGCTAATCTGCCTTCCTGTGCTCTTGAATTCATCCCTCATTTGTGAGCTTGTTGGGTTAATGAATCATCCTCTCCTGCCTCTTCAATTTTCCCTCTCATCTCCCGCTCCTCCTCACACTGAAGTCTGTTTCTTCTCTTGTGAGGTGGAAAATAAGGTCGAATTACCACCTTCCTTTATTTTAGCTTTCCAATCTCTCTCCTTTCTATCTTTAGCAAGCTCTTTCTCTGAGCAGTGTTCTCAACTTCATTGCCCATTTTTCTTTGAAATCTACTGCAATATGCTCTCTCCCTGGCCATTCCACTGGAACTGCTCTGGAAAATGATGTTCCATTTGTCAACTTCAACTGACCCATTCACTCCTCTCTTAACCTGACTTCTCTGTAGCATTGGAACGGTGGAAGTCTCTTCTCGAAACTCTCACTTCCTTTGACATCTCTGATATTAGATTCAGTTGTTTTCCCTCCTACCTCTCTGATGTTTTTCTGTTTTAAAGAAATCTATGACATGCTTTTCTCCTGTCTGCATTTTAAATATTGGCATGTGACAATACTCTCTTATTATTTTCTGCTTTCTCCCTTTTGGATTTCAACCATTTCCCTTACTTTCATTAGAGTCTAAATGCATATACTTACTAAATCTATGTCTCTCAATTAATTCCCCAAATTCCAGATCCAGTCTTCCACTCAATATCTACACCTGGATATCCAACAACCGTCTCCAACTTCACATGCTCAAACGTCAATCTCCACTAATTTTCCTCTTAAAGCTATTTCTCTTTGATCCTAGGTTCACATCACGGCTTTGACACTTTTTAGCTTTGTGCTCTATTTAAAGTTACCCTAAGCTTCCTAAATCTCAGTTTCTTCATCTATAAAATGACAATAATGCTAACTAGTCAATAGAGTTGTTATGAGAATGCTATATCAATCACTAGAAAAGCTGCTGGTTTTTGTTTATTGGTTATGTTCTATGTGCCAAGCATAGTCCTGAAGTTTTGTGTGGATTGTTATCAGGGGAGAGTATAGGGTATAAATGGTTACTGCTATTGGAACCAGGAGCCTGGGGTTTAATGCTGATTTCTTTTTTTTTTTTTTTTAATTATGTATTATTTATTTTATTTTATTTTATTTTGAAAGAAGCTTTAGATTATATAGATGTTACATCGAAAATATAGGGAGCTTATCATATACCTCAATCCCTCCCCACCCCCCACTTTTTCCCATTAACAATATTTCTCATTAGTGTGGTACATTTGTTACAATTGAACACATATTGAAGCATTGCAACTAAACATGGTCTATAGTTTACAGTGTAGTTTTTTTTAAAGTATATTTTTCTAAAAGATACTTAGATTACATAAAATGTTACGTAAAAAAATGTAAGGGATTCCCATATGCCCCACTCCCCACACTTCCCACTTTCCCCCATTTTAACAACTTCTTTCATAGGTGTGGTATATTCATCGCATTTGATGAACACATTTTGGAGCATTGCCACTAAGCCTGGATTAAAGTTTACATTGTAGTTTACACTCTGTCCCACTCAATTCTGTAGGTTATGGCAAGATTTATAATGGCTATCTGTTGTTGCAGTGTCATTCAGGACAATTCCAAGTCCCCAAGTACACCTCTTTTTCCCACTCCCTGACTTCTGCACCTACAGTGGCCACTGTCTCCACATCAATGATATAATTTCTTCCATTGCTAGAATCACAATAAGTCTATAGTAGAATACCAGTAAGTCTACTCTAGTCCATATTTTATTCCCCAATCCTGAGGATTCTGGGATGGTGATGCCCACTCCACCTCTAATTGAGAGGGGGCTTTGATCCCATATGGATGATGGGTGGGATCATCCATCTTGCTTGCAGTTATTGACTCTCCCAGTTCCTTGGTATGGTGGTTGTCCATCCTCACTTCCTTATTAGTTGTCCTGGTTGAGTCCAATGAACTGGAGAGCAGATGTTGCAACTCCGCTGAGGCTCAGGGCCCAGCTGACACATGGACAGCCCAACGATTCAAGTCTCTTGGGTGTACACCTACCAACTCCAGCACCAAGTATAGGTTCAAATAGAAGGGACAGAAGAGGCATGTGTAGAGAAGTCACAACTGAGTCCTACTCTGTCACACTTGGGAGCACAAACTCCAAAGTAGGGCCCACTGGCAAGGCACCAAACTCCGGAGCTATCTGCCATGACCATAGGACCTGGGTGTCTCCAGAATCCTCAGGAGCCCCACTATTTGGGGGTAGTATCTACTTTGGTAGTCTATGTGATTCTTCTGTGACATGGATAAGTGTTACCTCTGGGATGACCTCCTGACTCACTTTGAAGTCTCTTAGCCATATAAATTCATTTGTCTTTACCTTTTTCTCTTTTATTCAAGGTCTTTTTCCAGTTGTATTGCTAGTTGGTACTTGGTACTAATCCCTCGGTGCTAGGGAACCTCATTCCCAGGAATCATGTCCCATGCTGGGGGGAAGGTAATACATTTATATGCTGAGTTTGGTTTAGAGAGAGGCCACATTTGAGCAACATGGAGACTCCCAGAGGTAACTCTGAGGCACTCTACAACACTAGGCTAGGTTGCAATTTCAAGAGCAAAGGATGCTCATTTCCTTTTAAATCCCATTCTCAATGAAGAATAGAGCAGTGTCTATGCCAGATATATGATGGAATCAGGGCAAAGAAATAGGTGACTCTGCTTTGGAATTGTGATCTAAAGCAATTCCAACTTACCCTGCAATGGAATAGGGACCTTTGATGAAAGTAGGAAAGGCTTACATACTTATGAATAAAAATCAAGACCATTAGCATTTGCCTTTCAATATGAATTGCCTACTAGTGATTTGCAAGTTGATCCTGTATGATTTATGAAATAACTTGGATTTCTTAGTAATTTGTAGAACCTAGTGGGCTCAAAATATTGCACAAATCCATATTGTATAACCCATTTTTTTTCATTCGTTTGTTTAGTTTTGCATTATGTGCCAAATTTAAACTCTAATAAAAGTTAACAGGAAAATCCATGATTGCAACCACACAAACACATCTAAAATATACATATTATTTAGAGGACTAGCAGGCCATCTGAAGCCCATCTATCACTTCTCTATGGAACTACAGCTCCCAGACTGAAATTCTTCCATATTAGGGGATCTTTGAGGATCTAGAGACCCAAGCTTCCCAAAATACAGGAAGCAACCAAATCATTAATTACATATCTATTTGTGTATAAGAAAGTCATTTACTCCAATTTCATTTCTCATTATAAAATGGCTTCCTCAAGTATTCTTTAAAGTCTAACAATTATTTAGAAAGGTTTCTGCTTGGAATTAAAGGGTTTTGCCAGTAGTCAATGAATGAAGCACTTGTACGTCCTTTGAGGAAGATTGTATCTTTTTCCTTTTTAGAAAAAGTCGACCTGAAGAATTAATACCAACCATAAAGAAGCAACCTGATGATGGAAAAACAGACACATATGGTACTGAAATAATCTGTACATTGAAGAAAATCAAGAATGTTTGCTTTTATTTATTTCATTATCTTCTGGTTTCCAGACCATGTTTTTGTCTTGCCTAAATAGATTACAGCGTTTGTGGCATGTTTCATATATAGTCAGCTTTCTATTAATAACTTAGCTTCAAATTCTTTATTAGATGTGGTTATGAAAGTATTTATCCTTTATGGAGAAACAACATAAGTTTTCACAAACTGCTGGTAGTGATATGAAACAAGTCTAATGAGGAATTAAAAAATAGAATTTGAAAATGATACATATAATACATATTCTTCTTAAATGAATATTGTTCTCATTATCTTCAGCCTCCTATTTTCTTTAACAATTTCTAATTTAATGCCTAATTAATAATTTAATATTGTGGCAGTCTTCAGAGATGAGATGCTTTTGGGGCTTGGTCTTAGAAGGCAAACAGAAGTTCACAAAGTGAAAAGAAGACATTCCAGGCAGAAGAGAAGACATCCCAGGCAGAAGAGAAGACAATGTCATAGGAGTGTGAAATACCATTACGTTTTACAAACATTCCCTTAATCCAAACATAGTTACTTCATTTTTTAAAATTGAAAACTGTAGTGTTGCGAGTCTATTTCTTATGTGTTGTATTCACCTTTGGTTTTGGTCATGGATTTGTCATAGCCAAATAATAAGAAAGTCCAAACATAGCATCAACCATATTTTTATCTTCACTTTTAATACACAATCACTAACAAACCCACACCACTGGTATGATGATGTTGCCCTCCAACATTGAATAGTTCCTTAGCATATCCATGCATGATGTTTGATGTATGTTGTGTCAATAAACCTTCCCAATGACTATATAGAGTAGACATTATGCTTCATTCAAGAGAGAAATTAAGATTCAGAAAGGTGATACAAACAGCCCAATATCAAAGAGCTGGTTACAGAACTAGGATTTGAATCCAGCCATCGTGGCTTCCAAGCAAATATTCTTACTCTGTACCATTATATTTGTGATATAGTGACAACTTTGAACAAAAATAGGGCCAATTCTATAGTCTTTCCTCCCTGTTTGGACATTAATCATCTCCTTTTTCCTTTCTTTTATTATACCTTTATTCTCCTAACTCCCTATCCTACCATCCACCCCATACAAATAGAGACCCATCGTTTGGGAATGGTGACAGATGTTCCAAAATACAGTGGGATAAGTGTTTTCTTTCTCATGGTATCACTGACCTATCTTTTACTTTCCCATAGGAATCTGTTTCTGGAATTCTGATGCTTATGTAAAGGGGGAATTCTTCTATTGTGTTTGTCATCGTTTGTTCTGTTTTCTCTTTTCAGGTTTTTTTTTGAGGGGCCTAATATATAGAAACTCTCTTCCTTATCACAATTTTGCACCAATTGAGTTTTAAGATGGAAGAATTAGATAGATAGGAACAAAAATATAATCTTTACTACTAAGATAAGTTGGTATTAGAGAATTGGCTAATATCGCTAAAAAGAATGTCTTTCAAATAGTGAGCCTCAAAATTAAGCAAACATCACCCAGTATTACACAGCAGTGGTCTGGGATGAAACCCTACCCCCACAGGGGCAAAATGCACTATATGATTTCTGCAGACAGCTTATACCCAGAAAGAGGCAATGAAAGAGAAAGGAGATAAGTTATGTATATGCAATTTATCCTTCCAAACTTCCAAGTCAAATGTGTTCTCATGCAGAGGAGTAAGTAGGACCTAGTTGGGAGTGGGAGGAGAGGAGGCAGAGGCTCTCATGACACATGAAATTGAACTTCTTTTATGGCGAAAAGTCACCCTCCACCCAAAACTTACATACTGTTAAGGGAGGGTAAAGATTAAATGGTGAGATTAGTCAAATCAAATATGTGGCTATCCCCAACAAAAAGACCTTGTGAAATTAGAATGAAGGCAAATGCTATGTGAAAATCGATACATTTTAAGTAGAAAATGGAGGAATTTTCTTTAATCCAGAGTCCTTTTTCCTTGAAAGAGAGGAAAATAGTCAGTAAATATACTGTATTTCTATTATCTAGTTAAAGATTTTATAAGAGTTTTCTGAAAATGTATAATCTGGCCCAAACATCTCAGGTCAGGAATGCATTGAAAACGATTCCTAGAATGCTTTGGTTAAATATTTGAAAGATGATAGTATTATGATTTGTCTTAAACTGTTCAACAGAGCACACATTTTGAGAGGAAAGCACATTATAAAAAATGTGTCCGTTTCTTTTGTCAATTGCCTATGATCCCAAAAAGAGCTGTTGAAAATTGAAGAATAAGGGAACAGACCTCTTCTTTGTTGTAAGAGAAAGTTAGAAAAAAAAAGTCAAGAGGAGAATAATAGCTAAAAGTTGAGATCTGGCAGACAGTATGATATGATCTGATTTTCAATCAATCTTGAAACAGAATTTAAACACCTCCATCTGACATAAAATAGAAATGACCCACCGGTCATGCGGTCAGTGTTTGGAGCTCAGGATACCTTGCAATAAAAGGCTTTCTGCCTTACTTTACTCTTTTTCTTCCTCTACCCCATCTCCAAATTACCTCAGCTGCCTTTAGTCCAAACCCGTAGCTTGATGAGTCAAGGCTGGGCAGTGGAAAGTGTGTTGAATGCTCTTTTGAGTGTTTTTGAATATGAATGCCAACATTGTTTTAGCCCTAGAATTTTGGAAAAATATGTAATATCTCTGAGCTTCAGCTTCTTCGTTTGTCAGTTGATGATAATACTATCTGACAACTTCGCTGTGAGGTAGTTTTAAACTATAGTCTGGGTGTTCCATGAGGGCAGACACGTGCCTCTTGTCACACAGTCTGTCTTGAACAAACAGCACTGTGCATAGCAAATAGGAAGAGCTCAATTAATTTTTACTTGAATTATATTGAATTAAATGGTAAGGATGAAATCTAAAAATATGTGTAGAGCCTTGGTCATGAAATTTTTTCCTAAGTGTTTCAACCTGCCAGCTTGGTTTCCTGGCCTAAATGGAATATATTTGTTATAGAAAATGGTGTGAAAGGTTTAAAGGAACAGAGAAGTGTGTAATACTTTTGCTTTATTTTTGCATTCATAAATCTGAGCAGGCAGAGTGTCAGCAAAAGTTAGCCTTTTCTTGAGCTGAAGAATTTTCATGTAGATCCAACACTGCTCAAGGAATGTAGGGATTTACCTCACTTACCAAACTATCTCATTTTTTTGGCCCAACAGATATATGATAATAATAACCCTTTCCATTTATAAAGTTCTTTTTAGTAAAAAAAGTTTTTTTCATACGAAACATTGTTGTACAGGCAGCTCATTTTCTCTTGCATTCAATAAGCCAAGGAAGTGCACTATGATTGCTAAAGGCTCAGACTTTGGAATTCTTAGAGCTGATGTTTAAATCAGAGTAGACTAACCTCTGGAGTGGTCTTGGGGAAATTTCATTCTCTCTGAGCCTCATTATTTCCATTTTATGAATCAGGAAACAAATCATACCTATTCCTTACGGTGGTTGTGAAGATGAGATGAGAAAATACATGCAGAGCACTTCTTGCAGTAGCAAATAGAAAAGAGATAGTCAACTTTAGTTGTTGCTTTCATGAGTGACTACTTATTCCATCCCACTAGGCAGAGAATACCACTTGTTTTCATAATTGGAAACAGAGGCTGAGAAATAAATGACTTGTTCAAGATCACAAGACTAGTTAGTGTACCATAAAAATTTTTATTACAGGTCTTTGGGCCCCAATCTCCACTAACACACCTTTTAAGATGAAAAAAAAAAAAAAGTGCATGTTTTACCCAATAGTAGAGCAGCGTGATATCTCCAATATGGATTATACTAACAGGGATCAATGAGATTCTCCCTCCCTGCATGGCCGGCCCCCTCTGTTACATTTGAATTTCGAAGAGTTTGAAATTGTGAGTCTTGCTGTAGGTGCTCATGATGACAGTGGCCATGTGGAATTAGGTCAGGAGGGGGGACCTCAAAGGCCTCCCTTCTTTCCAGGGATCCACATGAATGGGATGGAACCAGCGAGTATTAAGAGCAAGTCCAGCTGTCCAGAGGATAGCCTCCCTCACGGCATCAGATCTGTAAGGTTGGACTGACATCTCCATTTCATAGATGAGGAAGCTGAGCCCCACAGAGTGATAACGTAACTTGTTTAAGACCACAAAGCTAGTAAGTGTTACAAACCTTATCAACGCTGGACATCATCAATCTAATGTCATTTTTCTTAAGCAGTATATCAAGATTTTAATGTACTTTTGTACAAATATTTTTAACTAGAGAATTAGAAGATTAGTTAAGCTGGGATGTGAGTGCATCAGAATGATGCTACCCAGTAAATTCTCAAAAATTTCCAAGAATATCTAGCAAATTTTTGAGAATCATGCCTCTTGTTGTGAAATATCATGGTGGAATATACATTTGAAGGCTAGATACATCCTATGTAACATTCTGGCTCAGTGTTTCTATAATTAGTCAAGTATTAGGATGCTTTAACTTGAATGAGTGACTAATTACCAATAGTTAATCCATCTGAATCTGGGTAGTTTTCAGGGTTCAACTGCATTGACTAATGTATTTCTGGTGCCTGGTATCATCCATTATCATTATATTGCTTATTTTAACTAGATCCTTTTTAATCCTGGCATTTTTACTGCATTGGTTTTAGAAATGATCTTTTACTTGGTATCCAGGATTTGAATTATTCACAAAACTATCCGCGTTACATGGTCTGATCCTGTTTCAATAACCCCATAGAATCCTTCAACACTAATAACAGCATTAACAAAAATCATCCCTGTAGCTAATGAGAAAGCTTCAGGTTTATCCCACTGGTCGGCATGCTGGAAACCAAGCTTGAAGTAGCAGTCTTTACTGCATGTACTTTGTTTTCTTAATCGTACAAATGAGAGAATGTCAGGTCTGTGTTAGAGGGCTGCCTCTTAAATGCCTCTATGTACCTGTTACTGGGGCTCCTTCTTTTTCAGTTCAATCCTTTCTCTAGATCACACAGAAAAAAATGTAAAGAAGTCAAACGCAAGATGAGAATAGTAAACCAACAGGAAAAGCTCTCAGAAACCATGAAGCTTAGTCTACATTAGAAACCCTTTGGTCTTTTAGGCAGGGCAAAGTTTTGAAGTTCAAGGGCAGAGTCATTGTGCTAAAAGGTGAATATTTTCAGAGGTAAAAGCAACACTCTTTCATGCTTTTTTAAAAAAAGGCTCTGCAAAGCTCCAAAGGCCCAGAACAGAAAATAAAGGGGTACTTTTCTCTCCCTCTTTTCTCATTTTGTTTTTCCTTGTTAATAAGGAGGTGGAGCTACAGCCGAGGTGAAGACTGCGACCTCTTTGCGGTTTACCATTAAAGAAGAGGTCCCATTTTCAGGGAGCAGTTGTGCTGAAATGAGAACAACCACTGATTCCAAAAGTTAGTCTGCACTGGTTAGCTCAGTGCTGAGGACACATGTGTCACTCATATCCTTACAACAGGGAAGTGGAAATCTGGCCAAGGTGAAGGTGTGGTGTCAGAGAGGGATCAAAGTTTGCCTCCTGACCCATCCTACTGCTCTGAAAGTCATCAAGAGGCACTTGTGAGGGGCAGCACTGTGATTTCTTGCTCCAAGAATACAATTGAGGTAGACACACACACACACACACACACACACACACAAAACAAAACAAACAAATAAACAAACAAAAAACCCCCAACAGGAACAGAAGTTGAACTTCAGGCAGATTTTAAAAAGAAAAACCTAAGGACATACCAAAGATGACTATTTGATATTCTCTCTCTCTTTCACTCTCTCTCAAAATTACCTGTAAGGAAATGATTACTTGATTCTTTCACCAAGGGGAAATGCAGGCTAAAACGGAGGAAAACTATTATAGAAGAAAGATGATTGGAGGAGGGGTTTGGGGGATGAAGATAAGAAATAAAATCTAGCTCAAAATGTTGCTGTGCAGTTAAAATAAGGAAAGCTTATACTAACGTAAAAGGACGTTTGTAACATATATTTTAGTAAAAGAAGTATATGAATCCATCTTTTTTGCACACAAATGTGCATACATTTATTTATGGACACACACGCACACATACCCAAATTCCTTAATGACCACAGCTGGAGAGTGAGGGAAGGAGGGGGCTCAGAGGGAACCCGTTCCTTCTTAAATGATATACTTTTGTGTTGTTTGAATTTTTTCAAAGATTTAAATGTGACATTTCCCATAGAACAAACGTTTCTAAATATAACATATGGAAAGATATTGAAACAAGTAAGGGGCCCTGGAAGGAGGATTTACCCACATTGAAGTATGGACGAGCAGTGTGTGTGACCTCCTGAGGAGAAGGGGACAAGCTTGCTGAAGCATAAGGAGATGGGCAAACACTAAATGGATCTGGACTGTGAAGGGTCCCAGGTGACAGGGTCTTTTAGGCAGTGGTCAAGAGTATGGCCTCTTGTGTCATAAAGATCTGGAATAAAATCCATGTGCTGTCATTTTCCAACTAACAAAGTTGACTTTGGACAATGTGCCCAATTCCTTGTCCTTCAGTTTTCTCATCTGTGTAAAGAGAATGATTGAGCCTACTTTAATATCAAATCATATAATGAGTAGAAAGTCCTTAGCCCAGGGCTTGACGCATAATAAACAAACATTAGGTTTTTTTTTTCAATCAGGCCAAGTACAATATTAATATTAAAATTATTTCATATTTCAGGAGCATTAGTAAATGCTAAAGTTATCTCCCCCTTTTCAAGACTCTCTTCTGTATGGTGGGATTCTCATGGCACCTAGCAATCTGGACAGTGGGAGAGAGATTCAGAAATTGCCTGGAGCGCTGGAAGCAGATCACGTGGTGCTAATTAGATATGCAGAGGGGTGCAGATCGAATGTCCCCAAGTACTCACTGCTTTAGATTACTTTCACAACACCCCCTAGAGGAATAGTCTCCACCTGTCTATTTATTGTATTTCTTTTCCTATAAGTCAGTGAAAAGCCTGTGACTATAATCTTTAGGTAGTTAAAAGGAATAAACTATTCAAGAGAGGTCCTTGGTTTATGTCTGTTTTCCTCTCTTTCTGATCATTTGGGATAAATCATGCCTTGGATTTATTCTCCAATGGGAAATGTCCATAAAGCTTGTATACCAATTAGCAGGGCAATAGATGGCATGTCTTTACTCTTCTCCCCACCTCCCCTGCCTATCTACCTCCATTTAAATTTAAACTAGAATGTGTGATCTGTCATTTGCTGAGTGAAATACAAGATGTTGGTGAATAAGGCTATGTATTCAATAGCGGAGGCAGCCTAGAAATGTGGTTCCCCACCTTTCAGTCTTATGTTCTTCTAATTTATCCCCAATACAGCTTCCATTATGATTCTTTAAGAATGCAAATCTGAACATTCCAGGCCCCTGCTTAAAGCCCTTGAGGGAGTCACTCTTGTTTTCAAGATAAAGTTCAAAGTCCTTAGCATAATATTCAAGGCTCTTTCTGGCCCCCAACCCCAGCCAGTCCCACCTCACATTGCATCCCCATTGCAGATGGACGGAGCTTCTTGAGGCGAGAGCTTTCATGCCTCAGGGCCTTTGCACAATACTGGAGCACCTCTTTTGTTTCTTCTCTAATGCTCACTCATATTTCAGAATTAACTCAAGCTTGGTCACCTTTTCCTAAAAGCCTTCCTCAACACCTCATCTGACCTGGCTAAATTTGATTTCCCTTCCTCTGTTTCCATAAAGAACTATCCTCCTTAATAGTAATTATGACAATTTGTTGGCATATAGTGGCATTCATAATTTGAGACAAGTAGAGGAAAGAGAGAATTAAAGTAGGATTGATACCCAGAATTAGACTCACTAGCCTTGATAAGAAAGAAAGGAAATATTAAAAATATCATCAATTATTCATAAATATTTAGCAGATCCAGTGAGACTGACTACAGACCCTTCTCTTGAACACATTACCCAGCCTTAAAAAATATTATGGGCTAGTAAAAATAAGTAGAAGATCTAGGCTATGCATGCATATATTGCATAATACTCAACATTTGTCACATTGATTGGGTACCTCCTCTGTGGGCCTCTTCTTGGACATTATCTTTGAGGCTTGTGAAGAGGAGTGAATTATGCCCTCCTTATGCAAATAAGAATACTGAAGCTTAAAGGCATAAGTGCAAAGTTAACATGTAGCAGATCTGGGGCTAAACTTTGTTTTGTTTCACGCTAACATCCATAGTTGTTATAGGGATAACACTGAGGGCATCTTAGTGAATTGGCAAAGATGAGGTCAGCTGGAATAAAAAGCTTCTCCACAGTTTGACAGACGTGTATTATTCAGCAGAACCTGCTTCACTGCCAGAGACAAACCTAATGGGAGACTAGGCTGACCTGATGTGTTTTTAAACATCCTTGTTATCATATAATTCCCATGACTGTTAGGAGATTTATGACTCATTGGTAAAATCTCATATTACAAGATGAGGGGACCCTGTGCATTATATGTTAATGGTGTCTTTCCTACCTGTTTTAGTTTCCTAGACTGCTTAAGCAAATACCATGAAATGGTTTGGTTTGAACAATGAGAATTTATTCACTCACAGCTTTAAGGAAGAGAAAATGTCCAAATCAACACACCATCAAGGTGATGCTTTCTTCCCAAAGACCAGGGTTCTGGGGCTGGTTGCTGGTGATCCTTGGCTCCTCTGTCACATGGCAAGGCATATGGCAGTGTCTGCTGGACTCTCCCTTCTCTTCCAGGTTTTGTTGATTTCAGCTTCTTGCTTCTGTGATTATCTTACTCTGTGGCCAAATTTCATTCTCTTATAAAGGACTCCAGTAGTAGGACTAAGACCCATCCTGATTGAGATGGATCACACCTTAACTGAAGTAATCTCATCAAAATGTCCTACTTAAAATGGGTTTATACACACAGGAACAGATTACATTGAAGAACATGTTTTTTCTGGGGTACGTATAGCTTTGAACCATCACACTACTCAACTGTGAGCAATTTAATGTAAGGATCCTTTCTCATTAATTCTTGTATCTCTAATGTCAAATTAGTAGCTACCATGTAGAAGATAATCAATGCCTCCTAAATGGTCTTGAATGAATGCAGTTTACCAGTCTTTTAGATAGAGTTCCATGCTAAAAGAAAAGTTTTAAAATGTCTTGACAGTAGATTTCTAGATTTGTAGATCTGGAAGTATATGTAGGAGTTAGGCAATCCAATACTTTCATTCTATAGATGAGGAGACTGAGGCTGACAAGGGAAGCTGACTAAGCCAAGGTCACAGTGAGTTAGTGGCAGACTCATGTCCAGAAGCCATGCTTCCTATTTGTCCACCATGGCTCCTTCCACCATGCCTTTTTCCTTTTTTGCTGTTTAGCTTGCTCAGAACTGACTGGTTCTTAGATTCATACAATTAGGGAGTGATGAGAGATCTTGGTGTTCAAATAGTTCACCCTCTCACCCAATAAAGAAAAAATTTTTTTCAGATCTCTTTGCTCAATCTGGGGGCTGGACAGCAGTGCAGTGTACCCGGAGAGGGATCTTCCGCTCATGCTCAGGATGGTGACAGCCAGACAGCATATGGAGCCTGTTGTTTAGGATTCCAGCTGAGAATCGGAACCATGGGTCTTGCCTGAAAGCATTTCATGAGCTTTTTTTTTTTGGCTACAGGATTTTAAACCAAAATATTGAAATGTGGCAGATGGTCAATATTTATAGCCTGTTTTGCCAAGGAACCTTCACAGAGCTTATTACCAGGAGATTTTTGTGATTACTACCATCAAAATAAAAAAAATAAAAAAAGGAATTCATTTGAGAAATAAACCCTTGGGCTCAGTAAACAAAAACACAAGCACATCCAGAGGCCTGGTTTACCTTTGCCAAATTTTCTCCCATCATCAGGCAAACACCCAAAGAAACCCTGATATCCAGCCAACTTGGGTTTCATAGAAAAATACTCATGCCTCTTCTGTTTCTGTTTTAACCTTATTCTTCCTTTCTTGGCTGCCTTTTTAAAAATATTTATAAAACTCTATTTCTAGATTTTGGAAGATGGGGCTATATGATCCAGTTTCTAATGAAATACTCTGACTCGATCAAGATGCCAATAACATCTTCATGCTGCCAAGACCCAGAGCTGCTGAGAGACAGAGGACAGTTTTCCTAGATGTAATCATGCCTCTTTGAACTTGGGTCAAAGTTCTCTTCCTAAATCACTTTTCCTTCAATGCAGCAGCATGTCCTTCAGTAGGGAAAGAATTGGACCTTTTAAGTTTCATATACAGCATTTAAATTCAGAGAAGGGGCTGCATAGGTTGAAGTTTCTCAAGCAGTGGTGTGCTGGGGCAGGATTATGAGAGCCTATTATTAATTCATTCCCTCAAGGTCTTGTTAAAATACCACCTCTTCTTAGAAGCTTTCTGTGATCCACTTTGCTGGTGGTAATCCCTCTCCTACAAACTCCCAATGGTACTTTATTTTATGAGCTAAGTAATTTTTAACCATGCAGTATGGACATTTATCCACATCCACCTGTTTTATATGCTTTTTTGAATCTGAATCTTAGCTAATTGGGTGTTAATATGTTATCTAGTTTTTTTCTTTTTTTCTAATCCTTTAAAGTGTTTAGTGTGGTGCCTTGAAAGTTTGACACTCAGAAAATACTTTGCAAATTGAGTCAATAAAATATTTAGTTCACTGGTGATCCTAGAGTCCTCTTATGCTCAATTATACCATTGCTGCCATTAAAACCTTGGTTGACGTTCTACCAGTGGGAAACATGGCAGTCAGAGAGTTGAGATGACATGTCATCCAAGAAAATACAGGATGTGGAGTATATCGTGACTTGTACTTTAGCTTCTGCCAAGATAACACCCCTTGTCTAAGGCTGATCACTTGCTTTGTTTCTTTGGTTATAAAATTGCTCTCACTAGGGAAAAGAGCAGAATAGGATATGCCATCTTGTGCTTTCAAACTGACAAACTATTTCAGGAAGTACAGCACCCAGAAATATTAATTTTTTTTTGCAAGATAGGATTGTTCAGAGAAGAGTAGAATACTAAAATTTCATCTAGTCATTCCTTCACTTATTCATTCAACAAACAAATATTGGGTGAATAATATATTCTAGACTGCTTTAGGCACTGGGGATATAAAGATAAATAAGAACTTATATGTCCCTATAGATATCACAATCTATTAGAAGAAGTGAAGGTGGAGGAAATATAGCTAGGAAGAGACTGCCTCAAGATTACGGGAAATTTGAGAGTCAAATAGAATGACAGATTGAAGGAACAAAAGAAAATACTTATAGAAAGTGAATGTGTTATGTCTAATAGGGAAATTCACCAAAGACTTTTGTTTTTCTGAGTAATTGGAGTTGAGTTCAACTCCCTAGAGAGAGAAAAAGAGGACTTGACAAGAATATGAGTTTGAATAGATTCCCCCTTATTCCTGCCCAGATTTAGACTTCCAAAGGATATATAGATGCTATTCATACCCTGTGGAGCCATTAGTGCTGAAGAACTAGCTATGTGGCTAGTAATTAGGAAGAGGCAACGAGGAAACCTATTTCCCAGAGGTCTTTGCCCTGCTTCACTCCCACAACTTCAGTCTGCCCACATGTGCAATGGAGATTGCTATAGCAATTCTGTTCTGGCAGTGGTACAAAATAAATCACTGAAAGCCGTTTTGCACTTGCCCAGGGACTTTCAAGAGAGGATCTCAAAGTGAATCTGGGCTGCTGTGTGCCACAAAGAGAACCTAGCATTTCTCTTTGGCTTTAAAGGATGTCCCATTGTGAGAATGAACTTTGGGTTTTATCTCTCCCTTTGAAATCTAATACATCAAAGTGAGACAAATGGCAAAGACACAATGATCCCCAATCCTAAACCCAGTTCAAAAACACAAAGATGAGTTGTATTATTATGAAATTGTATTTGCTGTTTGACATGGGGGACGAAGAAAGATTAAGTTGCAAACATAAAACAGGCCTTGAAATTCCTATTAGTCTGGGGCCTCGGGGCACATGCTTTTTCAGCAGGACACTTATTTTTTAGAAGTATGAGAGCAATGACACATGGAACGCATTGAGACCTCGTTTTTCTCTGGGTCTAAAATGTACAGAGTTATTAAAGGGAAATTTATTCATGATTAGATGATGGACGAGGAAAGACAGTTTTGGAGAGTTGTCATTGGGAAGTGTTTCCTTTGGAGGGGTGTTTAGCTTCATGCTTAGGAGGGCAGTGAACGACAGGCATCGTAGTACAGCAGTGATGCTCCACATGCCAGCTTTCTAAAGCTAATTCCAAGTAAGGTGCCCTTACTGAGTTGTAACTGTGCTTTAAACCTTAAATATAAATTAGATTACATATGTTTCCATCACATCTAAGTAAAAATGCTTTCTAGCACAGCTGGAGTTTAGTAGGGGGAAACCAATTTCAAGTTTGTCCAATTTTTAATCCTGTCATTTTTTTTTCTCTAGTAATATTGGAATGGTTTATTTATTCATTCTACATCCAACACATATTTGTTGAGTGTCTACCACGGGCCAGGTAATTTCTGGGGTTTGCAATTATCCCATCTTCCATTGTCTTAGTTTGGATTTCCCGGAAGCAGATGCCGAGACAAAGATTTGAGTGAAAGGAGTTGCTTTGGGAAGTGCGTAGCGTGGTTAGGGAAGTGGGTGGGGATGTAGTGAAGGGCTGGCAGACAATAATACTCTTAAGCCACCCACCACCTTGGTAACTGGAGTAACTACTTCTGGTTTCACTGACCACTCACTCTTGGACTCATCTTCCTTGTCGGTGAACAAACCCATATGTTGCAGGATTGTTTTGAAGATTAAAGTATACAAAGTCATTTACTGGGGACCTGGCACATAATTACCATCTGTTGAATGCCTACCATCATTATTATGATTATAACTAAATTATTATTGAATAAATAAATTTTTCATGGGGCTTTCAAAGATAGGCCTAGTCTGAATAGAAAAACAATTGTGTCATATCAGAGAAGCAGGAAAAAAAATATCCATTTTTTTATATATCTTTTCCTTGAATCTGCAGCCAAAAGATCTGAGGATCTTCAATTCCATACTTACTAATTGCTTTCATTTGAACATATTAAACATTTCACTGGAGCTCTTTGAGATTTTACAACTCTTTCTCATCTCATGTTGAGAGGGAAAAGGCATGCTTTCAGAGATGAATCAAGTCCGGCTAAACATGGATGAGAGGAGCTGAGGAAGGTCCTTTCTGGCATCATTTCAGAGATGAGTAATTTGTGAAATTGTGATGGTGCAAGTAACAGCACAGAAAGCCATTTCTTTCTCTTTTGTCCAGTCTGAACGCAAATCTGAGCTTTCTTGGCAGTTTGTTTGCTTATTAATGCCTGTATTCTTGGGGATAACTTTAGATTTCCTAAATTTGGGTTGGGTGGGTGGTTTAAGGAAGGGGTAATTTCATTACATTGACTCCTTTTCAGAGGCACAATACACAGAATTGGAAATCCATAGGAGATTCATTTTATCCCAGGGATGATGGCCTGGCTGAGAGCAGGAGAGAAAGAGTGTCAAAGGCTAGCAGCTGGTCAGAAGGAGCTTCCTGCATGCCTCCCTAGAGATGGGAAAGTGCAACGAAAGAAGAAAGGGTAAGAGTACACCCTGGTCTAATTAGCATTTGCTTCTTGTAGCCCTGGAAATGTCAGTCACCAGTTGGTAGCAAAATAAAGATGTAATGTTAGTGATAATGAATTAAATTGTGGCCATTTGCATTGGAATGCCATGATAATGATCTGAAATTACCATTGTATATATTCCCCTTGACAGTTCAAAATTGGACTCCAAGCTAATAGTATTTTGGATGAACTTTAAACCAATGAAATTGCTTTAAGTGAATACACTCCTTTTGGCAAGCCATGTGGATTTCAGAAAGTTAATTTACCTCTGCTTTGTTCAAGCTGTTTGGTAATTGATGAACATACCATAAAAGTTTTAATGAATAACCACAGGGACCATTTAACTTATTTACTAGGTAAAAATGAAATGCACTTGATTACCCTCCCTAATCTGGCTCTGCAAATTAAGCCTACCCAGAATAAATACTGTCTTGTGTGTGTGTGTGTGTGTGTGCAATCTCTGTTGCACAAAACATCACAGGCAAATATTTTCAGAAAGTCTGAATGGAGGAGTTGCATTTTCTCCCATTAGCTTCGATTTATAGTTATGCTGCAAGCATCAGACATTGCTTAGGGAGAACTTATGTCTATGTGCACGAGCACTGGAGGCTCTGTTGCAGTGGGGTTATGTAGCAACCCACAGAATCAGCAGATATCTTCACAGCATCTGTTGTGCGAATAACTCTCCAGCAACACTCCATTATTGTGAAGCAGTTAAAAATAAGAGCCACTTTTTTTTCCTGGCCTCCCGGAGTCTAATTACACTATAGGATCCTTTCATAAGTAGAATCTTCTTATGAGATAAGTGCCCACATGTATCATAGTTTCCTATTAAATTGTATTCCCTGGCATGCCTTTGTAGAGAGCTTTTAGCAGCACAGACACATGCAAACAAAGAAGGTTGTCTTGAAGCTTGTGGCAGAGTCAAAAATGTAGACGCTATTCCATTCATAACGCCTCAGCAGGAGCCTTTTACAGATGAGAGTTAGATTTCTAGTCCTATCACTTATTGGTTGTGTCTTTTGGGGAACATTATAATTCTGCTCTCCATGCCTCAGTTTCCTCATTTGGAAAATGGGAATTATGAATTGACATTAAACGTATGCTGTGAGGATGGTTAAAAGAAAAACTTTTCATGCAATTTAGGATCTCCCAGCTTTCTTGAGAGATTCATGAATCAGGCAACATCCCATTCAGAAAATAGAAGGGAGTGGAAAGGGGAAGCTTATATAAGGTGAACAAACAAGTAAGTGAGGGAATATTCTTATTGACTGACATTGTTTCCATTTTTCATGGGTCTCACAAAATGGGGAGCAGATACACATTGATTAGGATGGTATGCTTGTTTAATTTGATAAGCTAGCTCTTCTGGGCTGAGGCTAGTTTATTACCAAGCTTTGCTTATCTGCAGTTCTGTAGGGTGTGTTCCATTTTCTCAGAAAGCCCGTGAAGGTCGGTTGTTTTTTCTTCTAGAAAAGCTTTTCTAGAAAGAGGTCCCTCCAGCAACACCTATGCAGGTGGCCATTTTATTCGTCTTCACAGGGTGAAATGAGATAACTCCTGTGAAACCCACTATATGCTATGGTACCTAGAGCAGTGGTTCTCACCTTGAGGGCTCCTTAAAACACAGATTCTGGGGGACCCTCCCCCTTCCTCCTCAGAGATTCTGGTTCACTAGGTCTGCTATGAGGCTGAGAATTTGCACTTCTAGTGAGTTCTTAGGTAATACTAATGCTGCTGGTCCAAGGACCACACTCCGAGAACCACTAGTTTAGAAGATAAAAGGTGCTTAAGACTTTTGACTTTCTTCTTCTATGGTGGGGTGTAAGGCCTAATATTAAGGCCCAATATTAAGTGTTGCCTGACATATCTTGAAACTGGGAGCCCTACAATGCCTTAACTGCATGTTCCCCTCCCCACTCTGCTCCCATGGATAAGGTCCCCTAGGCAAACAACCCTCTTATCAAGGAGACCAGGTGTGGTTGATGCTTATCTCTGGGTAGCAGTTTCCCTGCCGGACCATGGAATCATTCAAACAAGCCAATCACATCCTCCCATGGGAAGCAGAGGGCACCTGCCCTCTTGACACTACAAAGCCTGCCTTCCACAGTCCTTGGTTGTCCACTCTGCTTCCAAGAATAATCCCGAGTGGGGTGTCCTCCTCTCCCCAGACTGTGAACATTCCAGCTCAGCTGTCCAGGGTCAGGTGTTGTGTGTTCTGCCATCCCACTAAATGTAGGGTGGGATAAAATTAAAACCCATGGCTGGATTACTTTGCTATATGTATATGAGTGGCTAGAAGGCCTTGATCATGTTTCATTCACCCATAGTGTCTACCTACCCCAGAAACTAACACAGTAGGTTTTAAGGAATGAATCAAATCAAACTGTGATTTTTTTAGAAGACTTTGAAACTACTCATGGTCGAATACTCAGTCCAAGGGCAGAAACTGAAACCAGACACCTGGGATGGGATCCCAGCTCTACTACTTACTGGCTATGTGTCCTTGGGCAGGTTTCAAATGCCTTAAGCCTCCTATTCCTCACCTGTGAAATAGGTGTAGCAATCGTACATATACCATAGAGCTGTTTATAATGTTTCTATTCTTTCATCTTTCAAAGTGGTTTAGAATAGTTTCAGGTACAAAGAAAGCATTCACCCATTTCTGGCTGTCCTTATTACTAGTCTTTATTTCTCCTCCCACATGGCTACACTCCCCCAGCCAGAGAGAAATAATGTCCTCACCAAGGTCCTGCTTCTCAAAACTCTTATGTCACATTAGAGGCTGTCTTACCTTCCTAGGCTGCTGTAACAAATGATCACACCCTGGGTAGCTTAGAACAACAGTTCTGGAGGCTAGAAGTCCAAATTCAAGGTATCAGCAGGGTCATGCTCTCTGAAGGCACTGGAGAAAACTCTGGTCCTAGCTCTCCTAGCTTCTGGTGGCTGCTGGCAGGCCTTGGCGCTCCTTGGCTTCTACACATACTGCTGCAACCTCCACCTCCATCGTCATATGGTATTCGTTCCTGTGTGTCGCTTCTCTGTGGCCAAATTTCTCTCTTCTTGTTAACTTAGGCCACCCTGGTCCAGTATGACCTCATCTTAACTTGATTGCATCTGCAAAGAACCTATTTCCAGATCCGGTCACCTTCACAGGTTCCAGGTAGATATGAACTTTGCAGGGACACTATTCAACCCGGTACAGAGGTACTTCTGTGTTTCTGCATATGCCTTAAAAGCAACTATTCCTGTGAGTAATGACAAATTAAATCTTGCATTAATTTGCATTAAGAAACAGTTATATCAGATAACCCAGCCCAATCAGATATGGAAGCAGATGCCCTGAAGTTATTGGTTCCTCACAGTGAAACTAGATGTACCATGTCAAATAAAATGATGAGTTTAGGTGGGTGTGAGAAGCTTGGGGGCCAGTGGTGGCCAATATAGAGAATGGAGGCTGACACAAAGGTACAAAAAAGGGCTTCAAAGACAAACTTCACTACTATTTAACTTGGTCTCACTATATTCACAAATACTGAGAAATCTGAAATCAAGATGGACCTGGAGTGGGGATAGGAAATAGCTACTTCCAACTTTGGAAAAAGACTTACATATAAAGAAATTGCAATTATTAAAATAACACATAATTGAGGAAAATAAAATAAATGTATAAGCAGAAAGTAAGTCATTCTATTTTAATCTTCCATGGATAATCACTGCTACCATTTTAGTGTTGCACCTGCTGACTTTTTCTATGTAGACACACACACACAATTAATTTACTCAAAATGATTATTTTATCCATGCTGCTTTTAATGTGCTTTTTCCCTACCAATAATATATCTTGGATGGCTTTCTATATTAAAAATTACCTACAACATTATTTTAATATCTGTATAACATTCAATTGTATCAATATATGATAGCTGAGTTGCCAAATCTCCAAACTGCATTGTGCTGAATGTCCTTGTGTATATATATATATCTTTGTAATTTTTTCATAAATTCTTTACAATAATTTCTAAAAAGTTGAGTGACTCATCAAATATGCGTATTTAGGGTTTTTGAGCCATGAGTTGCACAGAGTAAAGGGAAAGTTTATTTTACTGTAATGTTTTTGCTTACTTAGTGATCATTCATTCTTTCTTTCATTAAATATGAATAAGTTCCTGACATGTGCCAGGCTTTTGATTGCAGCAATAAACAAATGCAGATTAAGTTTGTTCAAGATAGTCAAAAGGTGATAAGTGGGGGTTGAAAGGTGTGCTTCACTCTTGGGCAGGAAAATTATCTTGTCCAGGTTTGCTTACGTCACCTTGGCTGCACGTTAAGTCACACAGGTGGCTTTTGAAACGTACCAAAGCCTGACCCCCAGCACAGTTCTTCTGCAATCTGGGTAGGGCTCTGAGAATCAGGCTGTTTAAAAACAACCCCCAGTTGATTCTAGTGACCAGCGAGGTTGAAGAATTGGGATCCTCACCCCTTTCTCATCAGGTATGGAGCAGGTCTTGAGTCAGACATCCCTGCCACTTGGGGGCATGCTGGTGTAGACAATGAGCATCATTGAAAAATTACTGTTTCCTGTTGGCTTTAACAAGATCTGCTTCCAAAATCCCAGTCTAACTTCAGTCTGTCCTTGTGTCCAGGTCTCAATCCACCTGGGGTATATTTTGTAGCTCTGGGCAGAGTGAAGAACTTTACTTTCTTTTTGGCAGAGTTGAAGAGAGTCCCTTTTACATTTTGGATGAAAATAAAGATCATTAATATTTCCTTTCCTGCTAAAGCTTCTCCATATTGAGGTATGTGGATTGGTTCTGACCCTTTTCTAGTTTGGCAGATGCATACACACATCTACCTTTCACTTTTATTTGTTTGGGCTGTGTCCATGACACTGGGAGACTGAGTGTCAAACCCACAGGCTCGAGTGGCCATACAATCCTGGGATAGAGTATTTTTTACAGTATGACTTAAATACTTGCTTTATTGAAATGAAAATATGCTTCAGAAATACATTCCAGAAGAGCAAATTACTTGGAGAAGAAAGAGGATTTCTACAAATCCCAATAAGAACAAACCACTGAAACCTTCCTTTCGAGTTTTTCTGTGTCCAGGCAGCAGGATGCTATCGATGCCATTTACTGTGGTGTACCCAGAATCGCTGATATGTGGATGAGCCTAATGCTCCACATAGACTACAGAGTAATTCAATTTGTTTTCCCTGGATGGAGACTTTAGGTTTTGAAAATTAGTAAAATACGTATACCCTAAGCAATGCTTGAGAAAAAATATGAATTTCCTTGTTACAATTAAGCCTCTCAAGAAGCTGAAAGGAAAAAAAAAATGTTCTGGTTAAAGGGATTTGCCTGAGTTTATTCCATCATAAATACATGATTATATTCAGAAAAATAATCAGCAGTAACAATAAAAATTATGGCTTGGTTGTTGCCCTTACTTGAATAAGCCTTATTGCCATTTGTTGATAATATTTATTATGAAAAGTAATTGTTTGTCTAGTCTTTAAATATAAAGCTGTAACCTGCCCCCTGCTTTATAATGCTGTTGAAGCTAATCTGAATCCAATGTTTTTTAATGTGCTAGGGACTGTGACAAATGTCTTATCTGTTGTATCTCACTTAATCTTACACAAAGACTCAGAATATTCTGGCCTCTGTGTACAGCACTTAGTTTGCTAGGGCTGCCATAACAAAGTAGCACAAACTGGGTGGCTTAAAACAACAGCAATTTACTGTCTCACTGTTCTAGAGGCTGGATGTCCAATCGAGGTGGAGGCATGGCTTCCTCCAAAGTCTGTAGGGTCCTGGCAGTGGCTCATCAGCAATCCGTGGGGTTCTTTGGCTTGTGGCATAACTCAATCTCTGCCTCTGTCCGGTGGTTGTTTTCTCTGTTGGTGTCCAAATTTCATCTTCTAGGGGCACCAGTCATGTTGGATTAGGGTCCACCCCAATTTAGTCTGGCTTAATTTTTTCAAATAACAACTTCCAAGATCCTATTTGTAAATAAAGTCACACGTATGGGTTTAGGACTTGAATATATATCTTTTTTTGGCTACACAGTTCAATTCATAACAAACCCCTAAATGGTCTCTAGAATTGCCTTTTTTTCAAAAGGCAGAAGAGGACCTAGATATGTAGCAGCAGAGCCTGAGATTAAAGTTTATCTTCTTTGGTAGAAAGACATGAGAATTAGTGATTTCAGAGCTGTGGGCTAGAGAGAATCCCAGCAATGTTCTGGACTCCAAAGGAAACTCCTTGTTTTGAAAGGGAGGAATAGAATGGATAGAATAAAGATTAAATAATGGTTATATTCTTAATTTTGATACTGACTGTACCTTTAATGGTTTGAAGAAATGCCACTGATAATTGCAAATTTTAGGAAATCCATGACGTTTTGAGTTTTGCTATTTGGCAAATACTGGGTACCCGACAACAAGGAGGAACAGGTGGCCTGATTTGGATAATAACTTTCTCTGGAAGGGTCTGGCTTGTGGAAGCATGTGAGATGCAGTAGATATTCCAGAAGTGTTATTTTTTTTTCCTTCTTTCTTGGGTGATTATCTCCTGATACCTGTAGATCACTTCTCAGCAATATAAATAAGGCTTGTTATGTGATTTCCCTCAGCCTTGATTTCCTAAATTGTAAAATAGAGATCAAAAGGTAAAATCTACCTCATAGGTTTATTCCAGAAGCACAGAAATGCAAGAGGGAACAGAAAACCCAATAAGTTAACCATTTAACATTGGGTATAAAAAGAAACCATGTGATATTCATGTAATGGACTAACATAAAGCAATTAAAAATAGTGCACTAAATTGTCATATATCCGCATGATTGTATCTACAACATAACAGATTTTCAAGGAAAAGTTAAGATCCAAGGAGAGATATACAGCATGACACTATTAAAGAAGAATGAGAAAAATAACTCATGGAACAATATTTCCTGTTGGTTATGGAGACATGCATATTAGTAAAAGTATATGAACCTGCATGGAATGGCTACATACCAGCTTCCGGATGGTGCCGCCTCTGGGAAGCCAAGTTTAGGCAAGGACTATCTGTAACATTTAATTTCTTTCAAAAAGGGCTTAGTCAAATGGGACAAAATGCCAATTTTGCATTTGCGGGATGGCTACCTGTCATTGTGATCATTTTCTTTGGAAGGTAAATACTTCTTCATCATAACAAAAAATAAGGCAAGTAGAGAGGAAAAAGGAAGGGGAAGAGGGAGCGAGAGGGACTGACTCCTCTCTCAGTACGTTTCTCTTAGAGAGAACTGAGGGGGAGAGAAATTGAAAATAGATTTAACAAACAGCCCCACACCATATTATGCCTGAGGCACCCAGAGCACAGAGAGGCATTTAAATAGGCTGCTAGTGAGGTGCTGATTGTTTTGGCTGCTTCTGCTCTCATTTGAAGCAGCAAAGGTTTTAAGAGCTTCAAACCCCAGCTCTGATCTGAAAATGAAGTTAGGTGTTTGAGAAACAGCTGCTAGAAGCAGATCGGCTCCCTCTGGAGCTTCTGGTTGGCTTCAAAGCAGCTGCCGGAAGGGAAGGAGGCATGTGTGTGCGTGAATAAAAACAAAATGGCTCTCCCTAAATCAAACATGGCTGGTTTCCCTAGCATGAAGAGTGCAATTCTAATTCCACCTTTTCTTTCTCTTTTGAGGTTTGGGGCAAAGAACTTAGAGCATCATCTTTCCTTATCCTTGGGTCCTTTAGATTCAAACAGCTCTGTATTCCTATCCCGGTCTCACCTCAGCCATTTCCAATCTGTGGGAACTGGGGCAAATTAATACTCTGAGCCTCAGTTCTTTTCCTATCAGCTTGTTTACATCCTTGCTGTGATAATGTGTATAAAGAACTTGAAAAAACAGTAGAGCTCGATATAAGTGTGACATAAATGAATACTTTCTACTAATCTCATTCATTTTATTAGCATCTCTTTTGATTGCTTTATATACATGAGAGTGAGCTCATTGTCTTGGTTTGCCTGGACCTTTTCTAGTTTCAGCACTGAAAGTCCCCTGTCCTGGTAAAAACCCCAGTTCTGGGTAAATCAGGTTAGACGATGACACTACAGTGTATGCTAGCAAATGACAGGCAGGGTCTTTGTCCTCAGGGAGATTTAAATCTGATATTAATTATTATTCCCCTCACCAACTTTAATTCTAAATTGTTATGTTGTTTATTTTATTATTGTTATTACTCTAAGCCTTTCATGCTAGACAATAAGTTTATAAAAGGCAAGGGCTGTGTTATTTTTCTTTTTTTTACACCTTTTGCCAAACTCTTGAATCAGCGAGGAATTCCCTGAGAACGTACTATGCACATTAAATTAACACATGAGGTCAATGGAGTCCTTTTTTTCTCCCAGGTTTTAGTCTTTAAATATCTATGAGAATTACGTGCACATATATACAGAAACATTGAACTTGGCTATCTAAATCACTGGTGCTTAAACTTTAGCATGTTTAATAATCACCTGGAGATATTATTAAAATGCAAACTCTTGGCCTCTGTACCTGAGAATCTGATGTAGTATCTCAGGGATAGGGCCCAAGAATCTGCAAATACTCATGGTGATTCTCATGCTCCAGTAATGTTGTGAAAACACAGGTTTCTCTTCTTTGCCCTGTCAATCAGGTACATCCTCATTTGCTCAAGTTGGCCCTGGTTTAGTCCTGTACGGCCAGTGACATTGCCAATAGCTCCCCCGGTCACCCTGATGACTATGTATTCGTCATCACAATTATGCGTCAGGCAGCAATGCTCAAAATATCCTGCAGATAGTCAAATCTTTTGTTAGTACCTCTAGATTTTGTTTTGTTTTTTCCTCCCATATCTCACAGCCTCCCTTATTCACCCATCTAGTAAAGTAGGCTTTCTTTCTCACTTTTAAACAAGTCCTAGAGATTGTTTTAACCCTCTGTTCCAACCTCAGTGGAGCAGGAAAACCAGCTCACTTCTATTCTTATAATATAACACTTAGATTTCCCTAATAGAGATATTCTAGCCTGGAGCTTTAACATAATCGTGATTGCTATGAAAAATCTTCTTATTCTTATAGATGGGAATATATTCGCTCTGCAAACCACCCGAGAAGCCCACTCTGGAAATTCCGGTGGGTGATCTTATTAGAAGCCCTTGTGGGAAGAGCCACAATTCAGTCCTTACCTAAGTGCAGCACCAACTTCAACTAACCCCTTTAAATTTCTGACGCTCACTTCCTAAAGATGGATTAGAGAAGTCTGTTTAGATATGGGTTATATACTTGGAGAAGGTTTCCTCATGTTTCCTGACACAGGAAAAACAAGCATGTTGGACAAGAGGCTGTGGAAGTTAGAATACTGGTGGCAGATAATGCAGTGGTTGAGGCTTCAGTGTCTGGGATGATTCCGTGTGGCTGTGCAGTCCTGTTCCACCACTTAGTAACTATGTGACGTTGGACAAATTATATCAGTTCTCTCAGCTCTAATATCCTCATCAGTATATGGTTATAATACTAATATAATTCGGTTTGTGAGGATTAAATAAAATAAGCAGCATAGCAGGCATTTTGTTGCCTTTGTAACATCTTCTTCTTGACATACCTTGGATTTTAGCCACAGTTTTGAGCCATACTGGCAGCATCCTCCCTCAAACACTGCTTCGCTCCCTGTTTTTTGCCCCAGGGTCTTCTCCATTCCTTGGGACCCCCCTCAGCTCACGTGCAAGGGCAGTACAGAGGCACTGAGGAGACAAGTCTCAACCAACAAGATGGGAGCTGGTGGATAAATGCCAGAGCCTCCTGTGTAGTTCAGAAGAACAACTACAGAATTGCTTCTCAGAGGTCTTGGCAAGGTCAAAACCTTGTTGCCAAAATCAGTGACCAAGTTAAAAAAAAACAAAACTTCATTAGCTTTTGTTCTTTTTTCATCTTATTCTCATTCTCTCACTCCTGTTTGCAAGGATCACCTTTGAAATAAACTACCTGCTCCCAAGTCCTAATCTCAGTTCTGTTTCAAGGAAAACCAAACAAAGTGATATAAATCACTGAGCATAGTATTGGGCATGCCATAAATTCCCAATGAAAGGTAGATATTAATAATAGTAATAATAATGATAATATTTTTCTTTTGCACTTCAGGGTAAGCTAGAGATAGGTTTATATTATTAAAGCATAAAGAAACCTTTCAGATTCTTTTCTGAAATAGATTTGAGATAATTTCTTTTTTTCAATCCCAGCAGCTCCACATAACCTCTCCAGTCTTCATTTAACCAAGATAGATATCTGCTGTTTTCTACTTTCTACCTCATGGAAATGTTCTAAATAAGCATAAGTGAGTGCTTTTACTTAGTTCTTTCATCCTCCAGGCAGAGGAAAGGAAACTACACAAAATCAGGGCATAGTTTGTGTCAAACCTCTGTTAATCTTTTTAAATTTTACTGCTGCTTCTGTAGCACGAAAGAGACAGGTTTCATTACCGCCACTGGCAAATATTATTTGCTGACCATCCACTTGTCCTTGTAACTAGAGATATAGGCCATCATGAAGTTTTTGTTTGTCTAAGCAGTTCATTGAATTTCTTGTGGGTATTGAGAAGCTGAGACCATCTCCCCAGCTCATCATAAACATAAATTTCATCCTCCATGACAAGAGATTTCAAGAGGAGTTTAGATATTCTTCCTGACTAGTTCTTTGGGTAAAGATAATTCTGGAAATTTATGGGGCTAAAAGGGATGTGTTATCACTGTGGAAAAGACTAGTTCTAACACTCTTTTCCTCTCCAAGTTTTCAGTCCCCTAAACTTTTTCATGATTGAGCATAACACGTTTGATTGGTCCTTGATGGATTGAGAGATACACTATTTCAACTTAGCTTATCAAAACATTTCTTTTTAAAAAAATGCCCTCCCCCACCCCCTTTTTTTTTTCAAAATAATAAGGAAAATGTGTCTGCTTCTTTTATAGCTTTTACTATTAAAGGATTGTATGAATCCCAATTGGTCAAGCAACCCACAACTAGGTAAGACACGCCTCTGTTTGGTCTTATGACACCTGTGCTTATCCAGTCCCAGTCCAGTAAATTGCCACCATTGTCTTTCCTTCCAGACTGCACACTTTATGAAGACAGATCTCTTCTTAGTTACTAGTTCCTGGAACATAAAGGAGCTTCATGATCTTTGATCTCATTTACATATTATATTTACTTCAATTCAACCAATTCAATTATACAGCCTCTCATCATGACAAAGAATTAAATAGAAAGGCCTATAATCTGATCATTTATATCTGTTTATAACATTTCATTTGGGGAAGACAGATATTCTGCTTAGTGTAAGCAATGGAAATACGGGTTATGAAAAAGAAAATTATCAAAATTGGAATGAGCTAGTGATAACTGATGTTTGCATAATACTTTAAACAACACAAACAACTTAAAAAGTAATAATAGGAATCATTTAGAGCTCCTATGGTCCAGGCATTGTGCTAAGTTCTTTGCATACATTCTTTTACTTGGAATTCACAATAATTCCATGAACAAAGTGCTTCGCCTAGGTTAAACACTGACTTGCTAGACTTAACATAGCCTGTAAATCCTGGATCTGGGACTCCAAGCAAGGTTTGCCCGGCTCCATGCTCTGTATATTAGCTATGACATAAAGTATCTTATTTCCTATCCATTCTCCATTTCATTCTTACTGCCTAGAGGCTATTAATTTCCCTCTTTTAGGCTCAGGGAAACTGAGATTCAACAAGGTTCAATGCTTAGACTTAAGCTGTCAAACTGGAAGTGGCAGGATTAGGAGTAAGTTTGCTTTCTTTTCTCTCCTGCCCCATCTTGCCCCACACCAATTTAAACCTCGAGGACTCATGAGTCACACATTTGGATTACACATGCTTTTTCTGACTAAATATAACTCCCCTGGAAATTGTCTTAGATCAGGTTTCCTAGAAAGCAGATTCTGGGGCACAAACTATGTGTTAATATTTTACTGGGGAGAGAAATTTTTGGGAAATAAAGTGAAATGGAAATTAATTAGAAAAGGAGGGAGGGCAAATACAAGGGGATCCAGTACCTAAGTGGCTACAGCTTTGTGAAAGTGAGGCTGATTGCTCAAGCTCATCTCTTCCAATGTCTATATGAGCGTTTTGTTAATTTGTTTGTTTTGTTTTCAATTTTTGAATAATCTATACAGGAGAAGGAAGAGAAAAGAATGTATCTGCAGGCTGTCATCTCCCATTGGCCAAAGTCCTCCCTGGTATATGTCAACTGCCTCCACACTTCTGGGCTGTCCTACTCAGCCCTTCTGCAGCTCTTCCAGGGAGTTACCAGGGAAGCCTAATCCCCAAACAATGGAGGCACCCATCTACCAAGTCACAATACATAAGGCAATCCAGAGGCAATCTCCACCAGGTCACCTGCAACTCAGAGGCCCATGGACCCCAATGGGACTAGCCAGCGCACCGCATAGGCACTGAGCTAGTCCTCAGGAGCCATGGGAAAACTTCCAGGAAGAAGACATGGTAAGAGGCATGAAGCCTGAAGCTGTCCCATCATGTTCCCATAGGACATTGTCACAATTCCAAAGATTTCTGCAATGTGTGGTTTATTTGACATGAAAAGAGGGAAGTATATTGAAGAGAATCAGAATTCCAGCAAGGCTAGGGATCCCCTTAAGAGAATGGTTTCATCAATCTTCCTGGGAATAAGTTACAGCTTTCCTGAATATCTCAAAATAGAGAAAGCCCTGGCTGAGTTTTATCAAATAACAAGTGCATGTGCATGCTTACAAATTAGGTCAAGTTGGTTTGAATTTTACTCTAATAACAATTCACTCTAACTAAGTGCTCAGCATGATCATCACATAATGTTATCATTGCACACCTGTGTTCTTAGATAGCCACTAGGGACCAGGCTTCTGCACCTCTAGTAGGCTTCAGTACGTCCCACTACACATACCCATGAGCTCATGAAGACACAGCCCCTGCAAGAGGGATGGTGACAGAGTTTAACAGCCCTCCTTGCAAAGGAGACAAGAACCTGCCATGCACAGCCAATTAGAGTGCAATTGTTGCCAGGCAATCTTCCAGCAAGGTCACCAAAAACAACATCAAGCAGAAAACCATGGTCGAGAGAATCCAGGGAGATGTTTAGACTTCATGATCAAAAGCATAGGTTTCAAGCTTACTATGTCTCCATGCTAGTCTATAGCTAAGCATGGAGGGCACATACATCAGAAGGTGGGAGGACCTTCGGGCATTTATTTATGTGAAGGTCTCAAGTATTTTTTGGGAGAGAATTTATACTGAGGAAGAGAGAATGAGTTGAAAATTCGGTGCATGACAAATCATTACTGTGCCCCATGTCCATCCTCTTAGACTATATGAATCCTATAAGAGCAGGCTTTTTAAAAAAGCAAGTAAAGACTAAAAGAGGTCTTTGTCTATAACTTCCATCAGGTGCTGTGGTGCATGAGTGTTTTAGTTCCCTGGGTGCTAAAATAAATACCAGGCAATGAGTTGGCCTAAACAATGGGAATTAATTGACTCATGGATTTGAGGCTAGGACAAGTCCACAGTCAAGGTATCATCAAGCTCATGCTTTCTCCCAGAAGAGTGTGGCATTCTGAGGCTGACTGCTGGCTGTCCTTGGTCCTTGGCTTTTCTGTCACATGGCAATGCACATGAAGGCTTCTCTGGGTTCTGTTTTCTTTCAGCTTCCTCCCGTGGCTTTCTCTTCATGTGTCCAAATGTCACTCTATCTATAAAGGACTCCAGCAATAGAAAGAAGACCTATCCTCATTCAGTTGGACCAGACCCCAACCAAAGTAAACTCATTGAAAGGTCCTACTTACAATGGGTTCACACCCACAGGAATGCATTGAGATTAAGTACATTTTTTGTAGGGTACACAGCTCCAAGCCACCACAGTGGGGCACCCCAATGGTAGTATTCACTGCATGATGAGTACAAGCATTGTCAGTGGAGTTATCTATCATGTTCCCAACATTAGGCATTGGACCACTGGCACAGGCATTAGTGTCCTTGACCTCCAGCATCAGCAACCTCAGGCCAGGCATCAGCTGCATTAGTAGCATGAACAGCTGGAGTTGTACCTATGTGCAATGAGGTAAGGGTTCTAAAGACAGACTGCCTTGGTACAAATGCCAGGTCCAATGCCCTGAAGTAGAGGCACTTATTAAACTTTAAGCCTCAGTTTCCTTCCATTAATTGGATTGGTAATCAGACCTGCCTCAAAGAGTTGTTAGGAGGACTGAATGAAATAATATCTATAAAGTTTTATCTAGCAAAAAGTCTAAAACATTGTATATGCCTGATAGAAGTTAGTATTGGTTGTTAATATTTGTTGAATGAATACATGTTTTGTTGTTCATATGCTTCGAGCAAAGATCTGGTCCCTGACAATACAATAACGAAACAGAGTTGGCAGGTTTGCTTGTCTGTGTTCTTGAATGAACTGGATGTGGAGGGAGTGCTGATTGTACCTACCACACACCCTTTAATAATGATGGTGTGGGAGCAATTTCAGTACTGATCTGTTGCCTAAGGAAACTTGCTCTACAGCTTCCAGGAGGCTGGTGAGGGTTTAGTTCAGGGGTCAGCAACTTTTTCCATAAAGAGTCTGCTAGTAAGTATTTTATGATTCGTGGGCCATGCCATCTCTGTCACAACTACTCAACTCTAACATTGTAGCAACAAAGTAGTCATAGACTATACAAAAAGGGATGAGTGTGGCTATGTTCCAATAAAACTTTATTTACACAGACAGATGGTGGACCAGATTTGGCCCATGGCTATAGTTTGCTGACTCTTAGACTAGTTAAAGTATCAGCATAGTAAGAACAAAGGAGAAGCATCTTATCTTTTACTCTTAACAGCTGAAAAAACAAACTCCTTCTGCTTCTAATACTATGCCATTTCTTTCTCTGCCATTAACATTTTATTTTCACTTTATAACTCTTTAACTGAATGAAACATTTACATAAGACAGTAAAGTATGGTGATGTATTCATTATTTTTTATTACCTGGAGGATGAGTGAAAATGAAATCTAAGTCACTAGCTGCCATTGTCAATGGATAAAATTATATGTTTTCCATTCATTGATCAGTATATAAAATGGTATGAGATATATATTCCATTATTTTATAAGCATAATGTCTAAAACTCATAATTACTTATAACACTAAATCCCAACTCATTCTGAGGGGGACATGAAGCAAGCCAATAACTGAAACATCATGTCCTAGGCATAATATAATCTTCAAGATTATGTTCAATATTCACATTAAGTAAAGTGAAAACAAGCCATAAAATTTAGCATCAAGGGAATACCCTCACACAAGTCTATTTGAATATTAAATAGTTCCCCTTTCAATATAATAGGGAGGGTAGATATTTCTCTATAAAGGGTTATGGGATGCTTCAAGTACCACTAAAACAGGCTTTCAACGATGTATGGGTCTAATGATTATGTTTATACCTATATACACATAATCATATACACATCTATACCACATATACTTGCTGTGTACATATACACATAAACAAGTGTGTGTGAGACCATGTATACCTATTTTTAGAATTCTGTTGATTTAATCTTCTTTCATTTGTCTCAGGCAATGTCAAACTCCAAGGCAAAAAATAAAAGAGTTTGAGGGCCTAAACATCAGTCCTCAGCTTATTTTCACTGATTGCCTGTCCATCTCAGGAAGACTGCAGCCAAGAATGGTCTCTTTGAGACACCTCAATGAAGAATGTGTTGTAGTTCAAAACACCTTCACCTCTACTCCGCTACCATGGCCTGCCTCCAGCCCTCCCAGTCTCTACCTCCAGTTGATAACCCTTTTTTCCCCCTTCTGAAATCCCTTTTTAGTTTGCTACTCTTTTCATTGTATTGGACTTTCTACATTATCACTTCACTTCAAGCTTGTGTGAGCTTCACATCCTATTTGTCATTAGGAATGCAATAATACAATCAGTTGTGAAAGATTTACAGTTTTTTAACACTGAAACACATTTTCCACTATTCTGCTATTATGCCTTTGTAGGCATCTGTAAGTATCCTGAGATAGCAAATGAGCTCTTAATAAATATTACCATTTGCAAGTACTTATTTAGGTGATTCAAGGTCTGCTCAATATTGTGAAACGAAAAAAAAAAATGGTGGAAATAAATTAGCTGAAGCTAACACAAGACTATAATTCCCATACTTAGTTCCTGATTTAAAGTGATTTTACTCATCAAAATGATCTCATTATTCTCATGGACCGAGTTTGTGTTATTATACCTTTGAACTTATAAAATAAATGTGCACTGATAAAATATAACTTTTATCTATTTTCTAAAATGTGTTTAATAGAAAATATTATATCTAAAAAAGTTTCCTGCTACTAAAAAACAAAATGAAAATCAGTGAAATAAAAAAATAAATATAATGTTAAAAGGGGGTTATTGACAAGTGAATGTACCATATCCTGAGATACTTAATCAAACTAAGTGCAACAATGAAAACTTAAGTGATAAATGTTTCCAAGACTAGTTTTTTTAAACCATTAGGAGAAAAAGCCTAAATATGCCCATAGAAACTTGTGCATGGGTCCCTGGTACATACATTAGGAAAAATCAGATCTGCTCTGTCACAACTGGAGTGGGAACAGATGTCACTCTGAATTGCCTCCCCATTTTATTCAGTCATTCCACATATTTCTAATGGGAACCAGGTACTTTTCTAGACACTGAGTTAAATAAAAGACATGAATCATGCCCTCATGGAGCTTACATTCCAGTGGGGAAAAAAAGAAGAGAAATATCACAATATTATTATAATGATAATAGTAAAATAGTACTATTACAGGATAAGGGCAGTGGAAAAAAGAGGGCAGGCTTGGGAGGGTTGTTTTAAAAGGTGATTCCGGGTAAGTCTAATGCGAAGGTGATATCTGATCAAAAGACTTGAAGGAGGTGAGGAAATAAGCCCTGTGAATTTCTGGAGGAAGAGTGGTATAGGTCGAGGAAGTGGCCAGTGCTCAGGTTCCGGGAGAGCAGGAGGAACAGCGAGGGACCAGTGGGCTGGGCTGGGAAGCTCAGAGGTAAAAATAAGAGTCCACGATTACTTGTCTCTCCTGGGGGTGAGGGTGGGGTGGGGGGGCTGCAGAAACTTCTAGATGCTGTTATTGTCTTACTTACCAGATGAGGCCCTGGGTCACAGAGGAGAGCTACTGGCTCAAGGTCACAGGAGTGTCTGTTTGTAGGTCAGTTATCATGTTTCCTTTTCAGTGCCGCACTACTGTTTGAATCTTACTAGTTTTTTGAAACCATTTTGCCCATAAGAAAACTCCAGAGATCTTAACTCCCTCACAACTGTATAACTAGTGAATATTAGAGATGGGATTAAAATCCAGTTCTGTCTGTTTTTAAGATTGAGATGCTCCTCTACCTTCTATGGGTCAGACCACCTGTACTCAACATGGGGGAAGGAGCCTTGTGATATTATCTAATAATGCCTGACAAATGGCAACTGCAGACTGGCAATGTGAGGGCTGTTAAATTTCCTAGAGAAGAGTGTTGAAAGTCATCGGTTGTCACGCTGAAAAATCTGAGTCCTTTAATGACCCTAAGAGAAACGTTCCCTTTAGAATATGTGGAATGCCTTCCAGTAAACTCGTTTGAAGGGTCATGTGCTGGTTGGATACCTTAGGTCAGTGATTCTCAATTGGAGGCGATTGTGTTCTCCAGGAAAGATACGGCAATGTCTGCAGACATTGTTAACTGTCATGACTTGGGGGTTGCTATTGGCATCTAGTAGGTAGAAGCCAGAGATGCTGCTAAACATCCTACAATGCACAGAACAGTGCTGTACCTTGCCCATCCCCTCTACCTCCAAAAACAAAAGAGGAAATATCTGGCCCAAAATACCAATAGAGCTAAAGCTGATAAACTCTTGTTAGGCAGACAAAGGAGGTAAGATGTAATTTTGGAACTTTAATGACTGAATTCAGAAAGTCTACTTACTATTAATATTATACTTTTAACCAGAGGGACTGATCTAGTTGATTTGCAAAAACAAAGAGAACACTTAAATCCTAGAGACAGTTTTCAGCAGAGAGAATGTACCTTTCAAAGCATATAGACATGAAATAAAATTCTGGAGCTGCTCCCTGTTTTAGCTGTGTGATTACTTCTGACATTCTCAGTTTTTCATCTATAAAATGGGAAAAGTAAAAATATGTACTTTGCATTGTTGTGGGAATTTAAACAAAAACATACATTTTCACTCAAAGTTGGTAACTACTAAACAACGGTTAGTTATCTTCATTGAACACCTGCTTAGGTTGAGCAGGTAATACTATTAAATTATGGGAAATGAGATACAAATCACAGCCTCCCAGGTTCCATGAGAAACCCTAGGAAATGTCATGAGTCAGCTGCTGGTTTTATCTGGGTGAAACCAGGCTCATTTTTGATCTACAGGCGTCACCTGTTTGATGTATGTCCTAATAAAATTTCCCACCCTACCATATCTGGTGAGGAAGGGAAGATTACCTCACAGAAAGAATGCAGAAAACATTTCAAAGATAAAAATCATTTAAAATATTTTTAAGAGCCAGCTACTAAAAGCCCAAGCCCTTTTATTGTCTTTTCATTTTCTAATAAAAGAACCGATTGTAGAAAGGGATTTGTAAAGTATAGGCAATTTGTTAAATATACGGCAATACAGAAGAAATTAAAATCACTTCCAAGATCAACATGTAGCAAAAATCAGCTTTGATAGGTTGGTTTATAGCTTTGTTTAGCAGATGGCTAGTTGAGAGTTTCTTTTCCAAATCATTACTCTCCCCATTTTGGGTGGGTTGATTTCTCCCTATTTTACATAGCAAAAGTAACAATACAGCTCCCTGTCACTTCGAGAGGAGGAGATTTATTACATTTAACCAAAGGGGGACTGTTGGGGCAAGGACGACATAAGTTACCTGTGATCAGGGTGCTCCAGGCTTGCTGTCCTGGCCTCCCAAGGTCACCGCCTATCTGGACCTGCTCCTCTGTGGTCAGTGGGGATTGTCGGTCCACGGAAATTCTGCTGGAGAAGAGCCAGAAGGACCAGTTTTGAGTTGGGTGGGTGTCCCAGGCCTCTAGCTGGGTGACTGCTGGTTTTCTTTTTATGAGTTCTGTTTTATACTTCCAACAGAATCATCAGCTGCACTTCTTCTTTGGTAGATCTAACGCACGTGAATCAATTGTTCCTCCACAACTTGTAAGAAAGACGAACATGGAAGTCAGGTTTCATTTGAAAGTCTCATACAGTCAAGAAATTCTAGAAGACAAAATTTAAGCCAAGGAAGAGTGTTGGGACCAACGTAAGTCCTTGTTCCTATTTTTAGCTATAAAGAGATATTCAGTTTTTAGAGTGAGGAAGCAGCATGTCCTGGTTTAAGGATTTCAGTTCCATGGGCAAAAAGCCTGTGCAGACCTCCTGGGTATGTTCTCTCCCAGGGACTCTCTTTTGCTCGAACACTGCAATGATTGTGTGAGTTCAGAGGTTTTTAAAATATTTTGCTTGCTTTTTGTTTCGGGATTGTCTCATGGATAGGTCACTATGGATATACACCTATATTTTAAACATAGCCAGGGTCATATGATTTGGTAGCAATTAACTCCAGTGTAGACTACAACATATTATTTATTTATGTAAGAAATCCTCCAACATTTTTTAACCAAGCACTAACTTCAAGGTATAATAATGGGAAACTTTCTATTTAATTAAAATGCATACTTTCTGGCTAAAGAATAAAGTTCCTTATATTTCTTTTTCTTTTATAGGTTCCACGATAATACAGATATCACATAATTTCCCCTGTATTCATTCCATTGTAACTTAACAAAGAGAAACTTCGCCTTTGAATTTGAGGAATATATTTCCTCCAGAGATAAACTTGCATAATGTTTGCTTCAGAACCCAAGAGTTTAATTTATAATTCTCCATTATGTTCAGCAATTGTCAGAGTGGAAGGCAATAGCCGATGGAAGAGGGAAGGGAAGGGTGTGAAAAAAATGCACATTATTGGAATTAGACTTTTAAAAACTTTTATAGGTATTTTTCTAAGATTTATGTAGCATTTAAGTCTTCTTGGAGAAACTGCTTTTTGGGCAATGAGCAGTACTACAGGGGAATTAGTTGAAACTCTGCTTTACTCAAAATAATTATGAAGCACATCCTATTTGTCAGAGCACTGAAAGGAGCAGGGTTTAACATGAGAAGAGCTTTTACTCTAGTGCTAGTTGTTTTTATCTGAATTAAGTCATTGAATTATAACACAAGTACAAATAGTGCATAAACCACAATTCTATAGCTCAAAAAATTTACCTTAACCCAGATCAAGAAAGACAATCTTCCCAGTACCCCAAAAATACTCATCATGGCTCCTCCCAGTCACCAACCCTTTTTCCCAGTGGCAGTTTCTGAACTGATATCTAAAACCAGAGATTAGTTTTTTCTGTTTTTGAACTTTATATAAAAGAAATCATGCAGTACTCACTTGTCTCTAGTTTTTTTTTCTCTTCAACATTTTGTTTGTGAGATTCATTCATGTTGCTGTATATGGCATTAATTCATTTTAGCTGCGGTATGCTGCATGTGAGAAAATACATAATTTATTTATCCATTCTTTTGTTGATTCATATCAGAATTGTTTGGAAATTGGGGCTATTGTGCATAGTGTTGTTTTTTTTTTAATTTTAGCACTTTGAGAAATAAAACTGCTAGTCTTTGTGCCTTTATTATTACTCCCTTGGAGGAACAGTGTTTTATTTTTCCTTTTGCTTTTAAGATTTTCTCTTTATCATTTGTTTCCATCAATTTTACTAAGATGTGTCAATTGCATTTTTCCCTGTATTTATCCTGCCTGAAATTTATAGGGCTTGATATCTGTTGCTTGATATCATTCATTGGTTTCGGAAAATTCCTGGCCATTATTTCTTTAAAATTGTTTCTGCTCATTCCCCCCCCCTTTCCCTTTATGATCCTTAATTACACATATATCAGTCCTTTTCAATAATTGTATGTTTATATTCAGAATTTTCAGTTGATACTTTCATTGATTCCAGTTCTCTAGTATTCTTCTTGTCATCTCTTCTCAAAGACATTAATTACAATTATTTTAATGTCTGTGCCTAATAACTCCAATATCTGGATCACCTGTGAATCTCTTGCCATGGTCAGTTTTTCCTCTTTAGTCTTATTTTTCGAAATGTCTATTAATGCGTCATTGAATGCTGGTAATATATTGGCCATGAAAAAGGCTCTGGATGAGCTTTTAGCTTCTGCTAGGATAGAGGCAGACCACCTTAGTACATCAGGGATGGAGTTTTTTCCAGGATGGGTTGCAGTCTCTGTAGGGTCTGGTCTTTTTCCAGTTCCCTTACTTGACAGGTCTATCATTTTAGGTTCCCCACTGAAAGCCAGAGGTATATTAATAAGGGCCTTGTCCCTTGGTGAGACCCAAGCACCAATTGTTTTATATCCCCATCACTGTGAGGTGATATGTCAAGATTTCAGCCTCTTGGATTCTGACTTCTGCTAAGCTTTTCTTGACCTGAGCCTTTATAAATCAATGGATACTTTAAGAGAAAAAAATCAGAATAGAATTTGGGTTCACTTTAGTGAATTTTTCTTCCTTTTAGAATCTTGGTCCCTCAAGTCTTGGTGTCTTACTTGCTCTCATGCCTTCAAGCAGATGTTCATACCTTTATCAAAACAAGTTAGTTTACCATTACTTTGCAATGAAAATTCCAGGAATTCTTTAATATGCTCTAATTTCACCATAAACTTCTCTCTTATAGTATTGCAATTTGACTTTATTTTTATGATTCTTTGAATAATATATGTCTCTCCCACTGGACAGTAACTTCAAGAGGAAAGTATGCATGTGTGTATTTGCATATCATTGTATCACTAGTAACTATTGCAGGGCCTGATGCAAAGTATGGAATCAAATAATACATGAATGAATGAATGAATGAATGAATGAATGAATGAATAGGGAGTTTTTGAGTATGTGATGGAGTGAATAGGATAAAATATTTAATTTAAATAGTAAGGCAAGAGTAAAGTCTGTACCAGAAGGAAAGAACTGAAAAGATCACCAGGAACATATTTAATTATCCCAGGAGATAGAATCTGGAAAGATTGCTGCAATGTGAGAAAACATTTTATTCAAACCTTTAGAAGAATTTGTGGGCAGAGGGGGTATTCTGATAACTTGACTATCTGGCGCACAGAATATTTTCAAGGATTAAATGAGATATTATTTGGAAAGTGTCCATCATAGTGCCTAGAAAAATATAGCAGGTATTCAACTCAAGGATAGGCATTATTCCATTCCCAAATATCAAAAACTGACTTTTGAAATCCTGGGTGTTTAGAACTTCTCTAAATATATTTTCCAAGGCAAAAACAGGGGCTGTTGATTATAGAATCTCTAGTATTCTTATGTTTGAAAGTGACTTTGGATATCACTGGCATGATGAGAGAAAATAAACTGGAAGCATGTTAACTCCCTGAGGGTTCTAGCTAAAAAGAATAAGTGGAAGCCCTGTTTTATAGCTCTCGTATTAGGATCACTTTGAGGATAGAGAAAAAATAGATTTGATAACTTCATTTAAACAAATCAGATGGAGCAAAACTTCATACAAAACAATTCAAGTGAAAAATAAAGAACATGGAGTATGGTTGCATGATGATGGCGTAGGATACTCCAGAGGGCTATCTCCCACAAAATCTTTCAAGAACTAGCAAAACATAGCAGAGCCATCTTCCCCCAAGCATCAGAAAATAATTAAGCACTGCAGTAACTGGGTGAGGGCTGAATCAAGAAAATGAATCTCTAAAACTGTATGAGAAGCTTGTGGTGCACTTGCTGGCCTCTCACCCACCCCAACCCTAGTACAGGGTGGAGCCAACTGTAAGTCCTATTGTGGGTCCCTGGCCTTGTTCCAGAGGGAGCTGGTTAGCCCCTATGCACATACTGGGGTGGCTATATATCAGTGCCAATCTATCGGGTGGCAACCTGAAAGACTGAATCAGGAACTTATCTTGCGTTTGCCCTCCAGGACTTCCTCTGCAGGCAGAAGCAGCTTGTGGACAGCTTAAACAGTGTAAGAAACAATTAAGTCATAGCAACCTGGACAAATGATTACCTGATTCTAGTCATACAATACAGACCCTAGGAGGAGGGAGTAGAGGTTGCATTAAAATTCCTGTGAACAAGGAAATTTCTAAAGTGATGAGCAAACAGAAGCCCAGGGTAAGACTCAGGATCAGAAAAGATGGAGAGGACATGGTACCTCACATTTGCCCTGGACTGCCCTTCTTGATGTGGGGACCAAACTCTGAAGGAGAGCAACAGCCAATGCAGAGCTAATTTTCAAAGAATTTGAAAAATGTTTTGGAATTGGTTTCTTTGTTTTGTTAGCTACTTGAACTCAAAGATATCTCTACCCATATCACTAGCTTCATAGAATCTTAAGAGAGCTCAGGGACTGAAACTCAAACTTAACATTTTATCATATTAAAATGTACAAGTTGCAACAGAAGATTACAAAACAAAGAAGTAGGAAATGACAACCCATCCAAAAGAACAAAGTAAAAACTCAGAAACCATCAAATAAAAAGACTTTGGACATACCATACAGGATTTAAAAAAAAAAACTATCCTGGGAGTAGATGTGGCTCAAGCAGTTGAGTGCAGGCCTTCCACATGAGATGTACGAGTTAATTCCCAATGCCTTCTAAAAAGAAAAAACAGATGACAAGCAAAAAACAAAAACCAAAAACCAAAAACAAACAAATAAAAAACTATCCTCAATTTGCTCAAGGAGATAAAGGAAAACACAGAGAATGAACTTAAGCATAGCAGTCAAACAATATACAACTAATATGAGAATCTTAATAAGAGATAGAATTAAAAAAAATAACCAGATGGCTACTCTGGATTTGAGTACCACAGTAACTGAAATGAAAAATTCCCTAAAGAGTTTCAACAACATATTGGACCTGGAAAAAGAATCAATGAACTCAAAGATAAGATAATTGAAATGATTCAGTCTGAAGAGCAAAAAAAGAAAAGAATAGAAAAAGTGAAAAGAGCCTAAGAGAATTGTTGAATACCATCAAGCATACCAATATATGTATTTATGGGAGCCCCAGAAGGAGAAGAAAGAGAGAAGGGGGCAGAAGAAATATTCAAAAAAAGAATGGCAGAAAACTCCCCAAAATTAATTAAAGACATGAATATGCACACTCAAAAATCCCAACAAATCCAAAATAGGATAAACTTGAAGAGGAACATGCCCAGACACATAGTAGTCAGCTGGTCAAATACCAAGGACAAAGAGAGAGTTCTCAGAGCTGCAAGAGAAAAGCAATGTATTATGTTCAAGGAAATCCCAATAAGGTTTAGTGTTGGTTTCAGTTCAGAAACTATGAAGGCAAGAAGGCAGTGGGAAGAAATATTTAAATTGCTGGATGAAAAAAATTGCCAAGCAAGACTTTTATATCTGGTGAGACTGCCTCTCAAAAATGAGGACAAGTCATCTACAGAAAAGATTCGTAGGTAGAGCACTTCACTCCATGGAGGGCAGTGACCATCCTCCACTGGTGGCACAAGCTGCCTCAGGAGCTATTCTGCTGCTGGAATTGGAAGCTCTACTTCCCAAAAATGGGGGAAGAAGAGATGATTGGGCACCAACTTCAGCTACTGATTAGTAAACTAAGCTGGCTGAAGTATACCCCTAAGAATGGCTAAAGTTTGAAAATGTCCAAGTTAGAAATAGGGCGGTAGCCACCATTTTGATTCCACTCCCAGCATGAGGGAAGGGTGGGCTGATTGAAAACCACAGTGCTAATAGGGACAGGGCTTCCTTCCCCCAGATTGGCCTGCAGCCCTAACCTAGGCTTCAGCCCCACCTCTAGCAGGGAGGAGGCTGGCAAGCCCTGCACCAGCCTTTCCAGGTAACTGCAAGTTCATTTGGCTGGCACAGACTGAATAGTTGGAAGTCTACCAGAGCAACTGTGGTCATTTTGGACCTGCACAGCATAGACTGCTGCCCATACCTGCAGCTCCATGCCTGCCCCAGGCAGGGGAGGAAGGGATGTGAAGCTTCATCAGACTCTCTGGGCAACTAGTGTTTAGGCCTGCATGACTTGAATTATTGCACATGGCTGTGGTTCTATCCCTACCCCTGGCAGAGGAGAAGCTTCATCTGTCCCTTGGCAATGAGGGCAACTTGAGCCTCCACAGCTTAAAGCACCAACTACATCCTTGGCTCCTACTATACAACCAACAAGGGAGAAAGGGCAAGAAAGCTCTAAACTAAAGAGAGAAACTACACCAGAATAAATATATCAAGTAAGCCAGATGCCAAGATACCAACAAAAAATTACAATCCACACCCAGAAACAGGAAGATATGGCCCAGTTAAAGGAATACGATAAGCCTCCAGATGACATAAAGGAGTTGAGACAACTAAACATGATGTTCAAACAAATCTCCTTAATAAATTCAATGAGATGGCTAAAGAGATTAAGGCTATTAAAAAGACATTAGATGAGCACAAAGAATTTGAAAGCATACATAGAAAAATAGCAGATCTTATGAGAATGAAAGGCACAATGAATTAAATTAAAAACACACTAGAATTATATAATAGAAGATTTGAGGAGGCAGAAGAAAGGATTGGTAAGCTTGAAGAAATGGCCTCCAAAAGCAAACATACAAACAAACTGATGAAGAAAAGAATGGAAAGAATTGAGCAAGGTCTTAGGGAACTAAACAACAGCAAGAGATGTGCAAACATACATCTCATGGGTGTCCCAGAAGGAGAAGAGAAGGGAAAAAGGGCAGAAGCAATATTTGAAGAAATAATGGTAGAAAATTTCCCAACCCTATTGAAGGACATGGATGTCCATGTTCAAGAAGCACAATGTACTCCCATCTGAATAAATCTGAATAGACCAATTCCAAGACACATGCTAATCAGAATGTCAAATGCCAAAGACAAAGAGAGAATTCTGAGAGCAGCAAGAGAAAAGCAATACATAACATATAAGGGATACTCAATAAGATTAAGTGCCGATTTCTCATCAGAAACCATGAAGGCAAGAAGGCAGTGGTATGATATATTTAAGATACTGCAAGAGAAAAACTGCCAGCCAAGAATCTTATATCCAGCAAGATTGTCCTTCAAAAATGAGAGTAAATTTAGAATATCCACAGATAAACAGAAACTGAGAGTGTTTGTAACCAAGAGACTGGCTTTGCAGGAAATACTAAAGGGTGTGCTACATTCTGAAAAGAAAAAACAGGAGACAGAGGCTTGGAACAGAGTCTAGAAATGAAGATTATATCATTAAAAGTAAGTAAAAGTCTCAAAAGAGTGGTGAAAATAAAATATGACAGATAAAACCCAAAGGTCAAAATGGGTGAAATAAGAACTGCCTTTAGAGTAATAACATTGAATGTTAATGGATTAAACTCCCCAATCAAAAAACATAGACAGGAGGAATGGATAAGAAAATATGAGTCATCCCTATGCTGTCTGAAAGAGACTCATCTTAGACCAAAGAATACCAAAAGATTGAAAGTGAAAGGCTGGAAAAAAGATATTCCACACACTCAGTAACCAACCAACCAAACAAACAAAAACTGGAGTACCTATACTTGTTTTAGACGATTAGATGATATAAACTTTAAAAAACAGTAGTAATATGCAATCTGAGGAAGAAGTCAGGAAAAAAAATTCCATTTACAACAGCAACTAAAAGAATCAAATATTTAGGAATAAACTAACCAATGATTTAAAGCACTTGTTTTCAGAAAACTACAGCTCATTGTTAAAGAAAAACAAAAAATAGACCTAAATAATTGGAAGAACATTCCATGCTCACAGATTGGAAGACCAAATACCATTAAGATGTCAATTCTACCCAAATTGATATGCAGATTCAATACAATTCCAATAAAAATTCCACCAGCATTTTTAAAATAAATGGAAAACATGCTTATGGAATTTATTTGGAAGGGTAAGGGACACAGAATAGCCAAAAAATATTTTTAAATGAAGTACAAAGTTGAAGGACTCTCACTTCCAGACTTTAAATCATATTTCCTAGCTACAGTGGTAAAAACAACATGGTATTGGCATAAAGACAGACACACAGAACAATGGAACTGAATTGATGGTTAAGAAACAGACCCTCACATCTATGGTCAAGTGATATTTGACAAGCCTGTCAAACCCACCCAGCTTGGACAGAACAGTCCATTCAACAAATGGTGCTGAGAGAACTGGATATCCATAGCCAAAAGAAGGAAAGAGGACCCCTATCTCACACCTTATATAAAAATTAACTTAAAATGGATCTAAAACCAAAATATAAAAGGTGGTGGATTCTTAAAGGAGATAAGAGGAGGACTGAGATGCACTACTGATGTTCAATGTATGTAGTTGTATTAATTAACTTTATTGTATAAGTGTGGAAATGTATAGAGTTGATGATCACACATTATAGTGAGTAACAGCTGGTTTATAAATGGAATGTGGCTTAAAAGGGTAGTCTAGGGATGTAAATGCCAATTGAAAGAAAGCTAGAGAATAATCTAGGGACAAATAACACAGTAAACCCAGACGTGGATGAGAATTGTGGTTGATGGTACATATGCAAAATTATCCTTTGTGAGCTAGAGCAGATGTACATCACCATTGCAGGATGGTGGGAATGTGGAGAAACATGGGAAAAATACAACTGGAGTGACTTATGGACTGTGGTTAACAGTGATAATGTAATATTCATGCATCTAAGCCAAAGATGTACTGTGTTGATAATGGTGGAGAATGGAAAAAGTATGTCAAATGTATGCTATGGACCTGGTAATAGTCTGATGATATTATCTCATAATCTGTAACAAATGTTCCACTATGGTGTGGTGTGTTGATAGAGGGGTGTTGTATGGGAATCCTGCACATGTGCATGATTGTTTTTTTAAGTTTAACAACTTCTGTCATAAAAATATATTTAAAAAATAATAATAGGGCAAGTTGGGGGAAAATACACCAAATATATGATAAAGACTATAGCTAGTAAGATTTTGATGATATTCTTTCATCATTTGTAACTAATGTCTCACAACAGTGCAAGGTGTTGGTGGTGAGTTGATATATGGGACCCTTGTATGATGTTATGCATGTTTGCTTTATAAGTTCACAACTCATACTATACACTTATTGTTTATGTATGTTCATATATAAATGATATAAATAATAATAATAATAATAGTAGGGTGGGTTGAGAGAAAAATACACCAAATGTAAGATACTGTTGTCTGTAATAATATTTTGGAAGGATGCTTTTTAATCATTAGTTAAAATGTTTCACAACAATGCAAGGTATTATTGCTGGTAGGATGAGGTATGATGTCCCTGTATGATGTTATGTATGTTTGTTTTGTAATTTCACAACTATTATCATACACTTATTGTTTATGTATGTTTATGTATGTATGATATACTTCAGTAAATAAAAAAAAAAGTGAGGGCAAGATTAAGACCTTTCCAGATAAACAAAAGCTGAGGGAGTTTTTTGCCATGAGGCATGCCCTATAGGCAATATTAAAGGGAGTTCTTCAGAATGAAGGTAAAGTATATTAGACAGTGGATTGAAGCAGCATAAAAAAATACCTGTGGTAAAGTTTCCAAAATGAAAATGCATACAAAGTACTGAGAAATCTGTGGTTTGGTATACAATATAAAATATATAAATTTATAACATGTACAACAAAGTGTGGAGATCAGAGGTATAGGAAAAGAACATGCATATGCTATTAAAGTTAAGTAAGTAACAAATAAAATGTGATTATTATAGAGTTAGAGTGTTAAATGTAAGCCCTGGAAACAACAATGAAAATATATGGCAAATATATAAAGAAATAAATGAGAATGGACTCAAATGGTACACTGTAAAAATCAAATAAATATTAATTTAAGCATTAATGGAAGAATTGAGAGTCAGAAAAGATACAACTTACAAAGACAAAATAGCAAAACAATGGATGAAAGTCCTGCATTATTAATAGTTATGTTAAATGTAAATGGATTAAACTCTCCTGTCAAAAGGCAGAGATTGGCAAAATGGATTAAAAAAAGCATGACTTAACCATATGCTGCTTGCAAAAGACTCACCTGAAATTCAAAGACACAAGTAGGTTAAAGTGAAAGTATGGAAAGAAAGATACCATATAAATTGTAAAGAAAAGTTAGTTTGGGTAGATACACTAATATCAGATAAAATAGACTTTAAGTGAAAACTGTTATGAGGGACAGAGAAAGTCACTATATACTGAAAAAGGGGTGAATTCAAAAAGAAGACATAGCAATTATAAATATATATGCATCTAATGACAGAGCCCTGAAATATATGAAACATATATTGACAGATTTGAAGCGAGAAATAGATGGTTCTCCATTGACAGTAGGTTTCAATACATCACTTTCAATAATGGATAGACAGAAAATCAACAAGGAAATAGAAGACTTGAGTGATACTATAAACAAACCCAATCAAACAGACATATATAAAACATTTCACCCAAAAGCAACAGAATACACAATCTTCTTCAGTGCACATGGATCATGCTACAGCATAGACAATATATTAGCTTGCAAAAGAAGTGTCAATCAATTTTTTAAAAAAATTGGTATCATACAATGTATATTCTCTGACCTTAATGGGATAAAGCTAGAAATCAATAACAGAGGGAGAAATGGAAAATTAAAAATGTGTGGAAATTAAACAATACACCATTAAACAACCAATGGGTCAAAGAAGAAATCACAAGAGAAAAATTAGGAAATACTTTGAAGCAAATGAAAATGAAAACACAACATACTAAAACTGATGGGAAGCAAGAAAAGGAGTGTTGATAGGATGGTTTATATCTCTAAATGCAATGCTTATGATAAAAAAGAAGAAATATCTCAAATCAGAAACCTAACCTCACAACCAGAGTATCTAGTAAAAGCAGAGCAAATAAACCCAAAGAGAGCAAAGAAAGAAAATAACAAGAATTGAGTGAAGATAAATGAAACAGAATAAAAAACAATAGAGATTTTATGCATGATTATTCTGTAAACCCACAATTTCTCCATTAAGAAATTAAAATAATAAAAAACAATAGAGAGAATTAACAAAACCAAAATTTAATTCTTTGAAAAAGATGAATAAAATTGATCAATTCTTAGCTAGACTGACAAAAAAAAAAAAAGTCAAATAAAATCAGAAATGAAAGGGGACATAATTTCTGACCCAACATAAAAGAAAAAAAGATTATAAAAGGATACTATTAACAACTGTACACCAAAAAAAAAAATATTAGATAACCTATATGAAATAGGCAAATTCCTAGAAATATACAAACTTCCTTCATTGACTCAAGAAGAGACAGAAGATCTCAACAAACCAATTACAATAAAAAAGATTGTATCAGTCATCAAAAACCTCTCAAAAAAAGAAAAGCTCAGGAAAAGATGGCATCACTGGGGAATTTTACCAAACATTCGAAGAAGAATTAACACCATTCCTCTTCAAATTCTTCCAAAAAATTGAAGAGGAGAGAATATTCTCTAATTCATTCTTGAGGTCAATCATCCTAATACCAAAGTCAGATAAAGATATCACAAGAAAAGAAAATTGCAGATGAATATTCATTATAAATATAGGTGCAAAATACCTCAACAAATTACTGGCAAACTGAATCTAACATGACATTAAAAGAATTATATACCATGATCTAATGTGATTTATTTCAGGAATGCAAGGGGGATCAACAAAAGAAAATAATTTAATGTAATATACCACATTAATAGAAAGAAAGGGGGAAAAAACACATGGTTTTATCTGAATTGACACAGAAAAGGCTTTTGACAAAACCCAGCACCTTTTCTTAATAAAAACACTTAGAAGACTTGGAATAGAAGGAAACTTCCTCAATCTGATAAAGGTCATATATGAAAATCCCACAGCTAACATCACACTTGGTGGTAAAATATTGAAGCCTTTCCCTCTAAGAACAGGAACAAGACAAAGATGCCCACTGTCAGCTCAGTTATTCTACATTGAACTGGAAGTACTAGCCAGAGCAATTAGACAAGAAAAAGAAATAAAAGGCATCCAAATTGGAAAGCAAGAAATAAAACTCTCTCTATTTGCAAATGACATGATCCTATATATAGAAGCTCCAAAAAATCTTCAACAAAAATATCAGAAGTAATAAACAAAATTCAGCCAAGAGGCAAAATGCAAGATGCAAAAATCAGTAGTATTTTTATACACAAATAATAAACAATCTGAAGAAGATATCAAGAAAAAAATTTCCATTTACAATAGCAGATAAACAAATCAAATATCTAGAAATAGCTAAATGTGGGGTTAACCAAGGATGTAAAAGACTTGTGTGTTGGAAAGTATAAAACATTGCTGAAAAAAATCAAGGGAGACCTAAATAAATGGAAGGACAAATGTGTTGTAAGACTAATACTGTTAAGATGTCAATTCTACTCAAAGAGATTTACAGATTCAATATAAACCCAATAAAAACCCCAACAACCTTCCTTGCAGAAATGGAAAAGTCATTCATTCAACTTATATAAAAGGGTAAAAGTCCTCAAATAGCCAAAACTATATTGAAAAGGAGAATGTAGTTGGAAGACTCGCACTTGCCAATTTTAAACTTATTTCAAAGCCTCGCTAATTAAAACAGCATGGTCATATCACAAGGATAGACATATAAACCAATGGAAGCAAATTAAGAGTTCAGAAATAAACCATCATATCTATGGCTAATTGATTTTTGATAAGGGTGTCAAGACCACTCAATGGGGAAAAGAATATTCTCTTCAAAAAATGGTGCTGGTAAAACTGGATATTCATGTGCAAAAGTAGGAAGGTGGACCCCTGTGCACTACTCACACTGTATATAAAAAAACATATAAAAATTGATCAAAGACCTAAACTTAAGTACCCAAACTATAAAACTACTAGAAGAAAACATAGGGAAGCATCTTCAGGATCTTATATTTGGTAATAGTTCCCTAGAATTTATAACAAAAGCATGAGTAAGAAAAGAAAAAATAATGGAACTTTATCAAAACTGAAAACCTTTATGCATCAAAAGACTTCATCATGAAAGTAAAAATACAACCTACAGAATGGAAGAAAATATTTGAAAATCACATACCAATAAGGGTTTTTTTAAAAAACAATTTTTATTAGAGTGGATTCATTGTTAATAATGTTTTTTTGTTTTGTTTTGTTTGTAGAACCCGGGTCCTCCCATATGGTAGATGGATGCCCAATCACTTGAGCCACATCCGCTATCCCCAATTAGGGTTTAATATCTGGAATATAAAAAGAAATCCTAAAAATCAACAACAAAAAGACATGCAACCCAATTTAAAAATTGGCCCAAATCTTGAATAACATTTCTCCAAAGAAGATATACAAATGACCAAAAAGCCGGTGAAAACATGTTCAACATCATTAGCCATTAGGCAAATGCAAATCAAAACTAGGACATACTATTTCACAGCAGCTAGAATCACTACTATTAAAAAATAAACAAAAACAAACAGAAAATAGCAAGTATTGGAAAGGATGTGGAAAAATAGTAACACTAGTTTATTCTTAATGGGAATATAAAATAGTGCAGTTGTTGTGGAAAAAAGTTTGATGCTGTCAGCCCCATTTGGTGAAAAACCCCCTGGTGACCCTAGCCAGCTCCAGCCAGTCTCCCCTGCCCTGATGACAAATGGCCAAATGTTAGCCCCATCCCTCAAAATGACCCACTCATAACCCCCAACCAGTTGCAGCAAGTCTCCCCTGCTCCAATGACAAGTGGCCAAAACCCTCACCCTCTGCCCCTGAAAAAACAGGGTATGCCTTACCTCAAAACCTATTGCAAGATTGCCAAACATCCTATTGAACATTCCAACACTCCATCTCATCCTCCCTAAGATCCCCTCCCAATAGAATAAAAGTCAGTCCTTTTCTTTTGTCCTCGCTAACACACGACTCACATGCTATTTAAGGGCCAGCCCAAATCAGTCAGACGGGCTTAAGTCTCACTTCAGACCCCCACCGTGCCGATGATCTGATAAACTCCCTCTGCCCAAATTTTGATCTGTCTCCGAGCCTCATTGATCTAATATTTTGGTGCTGAAACCCAGGAGGTCTCGTTGGGGCAAATCAATTCTGTAGGGATCCTTGACCCTGCCATTGCAGCTTCACCAACCAACACCAGACTCTGAGTCGACTTTGGGTGAGTCTTGGGACCTCTCCAGAGGATCCTGTCTCTTTTTTGGTCACCTGCCTGCTTTTCTCTGAAAATCCTATTGCTAGGTCAGTGATCCTCTCCTGCACTGGGGAACTGACCCCATCGCCTGACCTCCCATCTCTGGGGACGCCTGGCTCCGGGTCAGATCACCTGCCTAACTGGTTTGTCTGAGGACGCTTGCATCTCTTCTCTCATACCCTCTTTCCAAAGAGGTCCTTGAACTCACCCCACCCCCCTCGCAATGCAATGGCAAGCGGTCTGAGATACCCCATGTTCAGAGTTTTCTTCTCTCTCCATCCCTCCCTCTGCCTATCAAATCTTCCTTCTCTGCAGCTTCAAACTTCAATCCCTCTGATCATGCCCCCCACCATACACCATATCAGCACCCTGTGAACCTACTCCATCCTCCTCCCATTCCCCTACACCTCCTCCTGAATCCCCTCCCTTCTCCCCACTTACCACCTGCTCTCAAGCCCAACTCCCCACTCTCAGCCCCCCTTTCCCAGCTCCTGTCCTCCCTCTCTGAAAAGTGGCCGAAGCAGAAAGCATTGCGTGTGTTCATGTCCCCTTCTCCCTCTCTGATCTTTCATTTCTTATTAATATGGAAACCACTTAACTCTGCCCTCCCTGTATTCCTTGAACCCTTAACTCACTCCTCGGTCTCAATAGTGGGGGTCAATGAAATAGTTTCACAACCCCTCACAACCCCTCTTTTGCCATACCCACAAAAAAGCCTGTTCATGCACTCCCTCCCTCCTCTGCTCTCTCTTTTTCCACCAAACTATGTCTGAAATACTGAAATTCCTATCACTGCTGCCCACCAAAGCCCAATATCCTGTCCCTCTTGATGCCTTGCAAAATATCAACCCTACAATTATTCACCTCTTTCAGGTAAGCCTTTAACTTACTCCTAAATTTTAAGCCTAAGTGTATTCCTAAAAAATATTAATCCAAAATATATGTGTTAAATATCTGTCTATATAAACTGTTAAATTAAAACTTAGCTGCATTTATACTGCTCAAATATTCCTTATTGTTTACTAATTACTAATAAAAGTGTTTCCAAAAACTAGCTTGCATATTACAAGCAACACTGATTTAAAAAAAAAAAATCCTAAAAGTGGTAAAATCAGAAATGTAAAATAATGAAAAGCTTAAAAAAAAAATAAAAATTATGAGTCAAGTTAATGAGCTTTATGTTTCTGTTGGTGTGTCTTAAACTCTTTTTGTATTTGTCTGTTTGTTCAGTATCAGTGTATGTTTTGTTACCTCTGGATGGTAATATTAATAAATTAAAATTCTTAAAAGAGCTCTATTCAAATGGCCAAAAAATTAAATAAGTGCTTATAATAATAAATAAGTATGGATGCTAATAAAATAAATTAGCATTATATGTGTTAAATCTTAAAAATGATGAAAAATTGTAAGTTTTGACTAATGAAGTTACCACAAATCTCTTCAAAAAAATCTTTTCCTAAATTGAAATGAATAATTTATTTTTCTTCACTGAACATGATGAGAAATGTGAAACTTAAATGGATATTGGAAAAAAAAGTAAAAAGTTTGTGGAAGTACTGACTGAAATTTGATAAATTTGTTCAAGAAAGTGTGTTTTGTCCTAAAATAAGCTGGCTGGTTTTCATAAAGCAGAATGGAAGTATGTAAGACAAAACTTGAATGCCTATGGCAAGTTGTAGAAGGTATTGTAGGAGGTAACATTTAGTAAGGAAATGTGTTCTGTAAATGTAAAATTTGTCTTAAGATGAGGTAACTATAGTATATATAATTATTAATAGTTATAAGTTTGTAGAAGCATTGTTTAAACTGAAATATTTGAAAGGCTAATTCCAGAAAATCATTATTAAACAGAAACTGAATTGGTGCTGGTGACAAAGAGTAACTTCATGACAGAAAAGCCTGTTGGAGGCCACCTCAATCTGCATATTAAAGTGGTAGTAAAGAGAAGATTATCTTGATTCCTTTGAAAATCTTAGGTTTTCATAAAATAATGGAGAAAGTATTTTTTCTTGTACTGCTAAAATAAAATACCTGTTAATTAATGTAATCATGACAATTGTATGTTGTAAGAAGCTTATTTTAAAACAGTTTCCAAAATCATTTTGGTAACTTAAGTATGAAAAATATATAAAATGTGCTTTTATTATTAAGAAAAAGAAAGTAATATTGTCCTGAGATAAAATGACTGGTTATTAAGAAAGAGAAAAATGTGGAACAAAACCTGAATGAATACAGAAGGTGCAAAAGGTTCATGAAGAAGAAATTTTTGTAGTTAAAATTGAGTAAAATCGATTGCGTCTATCTATAAAGTTTTTTTTTATCTATAAAGTTTTAAAAGCTGTAGTATCAAATAGTATACTGATGCAAAATTGAAATTTTGTTCTTTCCCTATTAAAGCAACAAAGTTTCTTAAATCATTGGTCTGTTTTAGTAAAAGTTTATAGAGTTTTTCTCAATAATCAATATACAAAAAAAGTCTGTTTTATCAAAATATCTCCTTGTACTTCATTTCCTTGCTTGTTTTAACATTTTGCTTTCTTAAAATCAAATCCTGAAAAATATCTTTTTATTTCAAATAATTGCAAAAGATTTATTCTTTCACCTTGAAAAAAGTAAAATAATAAAATAGTTGAGTTTATTTAATGTTATAAGTTGAATGAAAAGTATTTAAAATTGTTATAAAATTTAAAAGGATTCTTTAACCCTTTGTTAATTAAAGTTGCATGAGTAAAAAGTTCATATGAATACTTAAAGAATGTTTAAAACTCCTGAAAATTTAATAAAGTTTTCTGCATCATATTAGATAAAAGTACCATGCTGTTAATCATGGTGTTAATTATTTTTAAAAATGGTATGTGTCACAGAAACAACCTCTCTGCCTGAAAATCATAAGGCAGATGCTTTAGCTTGTGTTCATCTGATTTGCTCCACCTCTGCTAAAAAGCAGCTCTAAGGCTGAAAAAAAAGGCCATTGAAGTCTGCCTTGGGTGGTGAATAACAATAAATTATTATAAGTTAAAGTAACACCACTGCTGTATGCAGCAGTTCCAAATATATTTGTTGCAAATTATTTGTCCAAATAATTTGTTGCAAGAAATTAATATCCAGTTATGTCACTATCTCTTTGTTTTAAAACTTGTTAAGTCTTTCTTTAGTATCCCCTTAGGCAAACAAGCCAACCTGCATTCACCTTCATGTGAAAAAGCCAATGGTGGATTTTGCAGTGCTTCCACAAGACTGTGTGCATAGCCCAGACATCTGTCCTGGCCTGGTGGCAAAGAATCTGGCTGCGTGAAAGAAACCTGTGGCTATAACCCTATTTCATTATACTGATGATATTATGTTACATCAGGAACAATGGTATCTTATCTTAAGAGTCTGAGATGAGCAAACAATTGGGACAAGCTGCAAGATCCCTGCTGCACTGTCAAACTCTTAAGTATTGTTAAAGTACGCTGTTTTCCCACATCACAAACTCCAAAACAATTAATGACCTTTCTGGGGGTGTTGGGATACTGAAAACCCTTCATCTCTCATTTAGCTCAGATGTTAAAATCATCGTATGTTTTAATTAAACAAAAAAAAAAGGTGCACATGGAAATAAAACCACTCCCAGCAGGCTGCTTTTAAAACAATAACACAAGCTCTAGCAGTAGAGAAGGTGAACTCTAACTTACACTGTAAATTAAATGTAGCCAGCACCAACATTAGCTTTAGATAAAGTTTGTGGCAGAGGCAGTATGCTAAACAAATATCCTTTGGATTGTCATCACAATTATAAAAGAGGCCAAATTACAATATAGCTCCTTAATAAAAAAAGCAACTGTGTGCACCATACCACACCCTGTGGCAAGTGAAGGGATTAACCCAATAGAATCCAGTCACTCTGGAGACTGCCATCCCTATCCAGGGGTAGATTGCAGATACTAAAAATGAAACAGGAACAATGGACTGTCATGGGCTGCCCTCTGTGGGGGAGAGATCTGTGAAAGAACATCTGGAACACCTGCCAGCAGCTGCAGGTAACTGTCATATCCCTGCCCACTTCTCTAACACCCCTCTCAGGACTGTTAAAGCAGATGCCCTCATGAAGGTCCAGAGCCATACCACTGAAACTTGAAAAACAGCAGAGTGGCTCCACAGAGAAAGCAGATATCGTGACTACCAGACCCTGTTGTGCCCAGCCCAGCAGTTCCAGCTGCCTGTTAACCGCTAACAGCTCATGAACATCACCCATGAGTTTCCATCATGCTCACTCCAACGTCTGCAACATCGGTCCCCTCCTGCTCTCGGAAGAGGCAAAGTATGCTTTCCCTGCTGCAAACATTGCATCGAGACTCTAGTAACTAGCCAGCTACTATTTGCTGCCCAGAAAACGTAAGTGCCCTGTATAAAATGCCAGCCCAAATTGACAATAACCAAGAAACTCTATTTACCAGTCACCTCATGAAGTCTTAAACTGTGCACCAGAATATTGTTTGAACTTGTTATTTAAAAATGATGAAATGAATGGTCTTTTAATAAAACCAATAAAGAACAATAAAAAATCCTTACAACAATAGACTAAATTTATATTTAGCACTGTGGGCTAAAGCCACAGTGCCAGTTAAAATGTTAACAGCAAGGCCAAAGCAGGCACTAAAGTTACAAGTTAAATTGCCAACTGCCCTATGACACAAAAGGGGAAGTAATAATAATTTGTTGTTACCTATGCCTCAAACTGTACAAACTAAAGAAAAATAAAATCATTTTAGTCATAAGCCTCTGCAGCCCTACTGGTTGGGAATCTTAAATCCATGAAAAATAAAAATTACTCAAAAACATTGTTATAAAGCCACCGTTAATAATCTAAAGTCTCCTATTCCTGCTAAAACTCTATATGTGTCTATGTAAACACTTCCTATGCTTAAACTAATTTTTAATGTGCTTATATGCTGTTATTAATCCTTCTCCTCAGACTCCTAGAGCAATAGCCTCACAGCCAGCCTTGAATTTTATGGCTAATTCCTATCCTTACCCCACTTATAACTCTCATTCTCCTCATATCAGCAGGTCCATACACCTTCTGCACAATAACTCAGTTTATCCAAACAACTGTCCCAAATGCTGTAAATAATCTTCTCCTCCTCCAGAAATACAGTACCAGCCACCAAACCAAAAAACCGTACTGAAAAGAAAACAACAACTGAATCCAACAATGCCCTACAACAATAGGAAGCAGCTTGAAAGTCGTCACCTTCATTCCCATTCTCCCTCCTTACTCCTTACTATAGCAAAAGGAATTGGGAATATCAGCCCCATTTGGTGAAATAAACTGCCTGTGCCCCCAGCCAGCTCCAGCCAGTCTCCCCTGCCCTTATGACAAATGGCCAAATGTTAGCCCCATGTGTCAAAATGACCTACCCATAACCCCCAACCAGCTCCAGCAAGTCTCCCCTGCTCCAATGACAAATGGAAAAATGTGTCAAAATGACCCACCCATAACCCCCAAGCAGCTCCAGCAAGTCTCACCCTCTGCCCCTGAAAAAACAGAGTATGCCTTACCTCAAAACCCATCGCAAGATTGTCAGACATCCTATCGAACATTCCAACACTCCACCTCATTCTCCCCAAGACCCCCTCCCAACAGAGTAAAAGTCAGTACCTTTCCTTTGTCCATGCTAACACCCCACCCACATGCTATTTAAGGGCCAGCCCAAATCAGTCAGATGGGCTGAAGTCTCACTTCAGACCCCTGCCATGCCAGCGATCTAATAAACTTTCTCCGTCCAAATTTTGATCTGCCTTCAAGACTCATTGAACTGGGATCCAGCAGGTGCTCCCTCAGAAAGTTGAGTATAGAATTACTACATGGCCTGGCAATGCCAAATCTAAATATGTATCCAAAAGAATTGAAAGCAGGGGCTGGAACAGATATTTGCACACTGATGTTCATAGAGGCATTATTCATAACTTGCCAGAAGTTGGAAGCAACCCAAGTGTCCATCAACTGATGAATGGATAAACAACATGTGGCCTATATATACAATGGAATATTATTCTGCCATACAAAAGAATGAAGTTCTGATACATGCTAATATGTGGATGTACCATGAAGACATCATATTGAGTGAAATAAGACAGATACAAAAAGACAAGTATTTTCTGATCTCACCGACAAGAAATTATTGGAATAAGTAAATTTGTAGAGTCTGAAAGTAGAATACAGCTTACCAGGGGCTGGGCTGCATAGTCAATGGGGAGTTAATACTTAATTGACAAAGAGTTTCTGTTTGAGGTGATGGAAAAAATTATGGTACCACTGAGTTATGTATTTTAATGTGGTTATAAGGGGAAATTTTAGTTTGTATATATGTTACTAGAATACAAATTAAAAATAAAAACACTATAGCACTGTGCAACACAAATATAAGCTGTTTACTATAATTAATTGTGTAATTATGATAATATTATTTCATCAATTCTAACAAAGTTACCACACTAATGCAAAGTGTTAATAATAGGGAAAACTGTGTGTCAGGGTGGGGAAGGGTGGTAGAGGTATACGGCAACTCTGTATTTTCCACATCATTTTTCTGTAAACCTACAACTTCTCTAATAAAAAAATATAACCAACATAAAAAAGAACACTCATTATTTTTCAAGTTCTCATTTCCATTTGATTCTTTGCAAATTCAATCAGAAGTTAGCTTATGCCAAGGGGCATAGTATATTGCTAGGGTTAAGCATCAGAATCATTCTGTAATCTGGGAAGGAGAGGATTTATACACTCATTCAGTATATGTGTGTCAATTAAATCATATGTGCCCTGCAGTTTTCCAGGTACATGGGATAGAGCCAGGTTTGTGGAGGAACTGTCTTTCACCTAAAGCATTACCACCCATTGAGATATAAGAAGTTGAGTGTGTATAGTCACATCTTGAAAAGGATTAGACAACTAGAGAGGACAGTTTGAATGTGTTATCTAAATGGAGGGCCCTTCAGGAGCTGCAAGCATAGCAAAAATAAGTTTTGGTCCTGGATTGCTTTGGGACATGAGAATATAATTTTTTCCCTACAATGCAATTTTTAATGGGCCACTCCAAAGAATGGAGAAAGGGCTGGATGACTGGATTTAAGAGCAAGATCTAATATTACACTGAGTGGCTGATAGAGGCACTTCTTTCATGAGGCAGTATAGATTCTGTGGTTGGTCAACCAGATATCCCATTCTGCTTTCACTTGTTATTTGGATGACCTCAGGCAAGATACATAACTTGTATATCAGTCTTTTTCCCTGTAAAATAGTGATAAGTTAATGATTACACCTATTTCATTGGGCTGTTGTAAGGGCTGAATGAGATCATGCATGTTTGTTTTGGTAACCAAAACAAAGAAATGCCCTGATGTCAACCCTGACTCTCCCTCTCACCTCGCACAAGCAAAAACACACTAACAAAGCAGCACCATTTCCTTTTCCTAGAAATGCCACTTTTTTCTGTACTTCAACTCAGAAGAGGTGTTATTGTTAGAACATCCTTGCCAAAATGTCAGTGACCCTTGACAAACACCATTTGTGGAAACACCCGCAAGCTCAGTGTGCTCAGCAGGAGTTTGCTGTAACTCATCAGCTTGTTTGTTTCAACAGATGCCCTGGAGCCAAACAATCCATGTAGTGAGTTAGTCCTACCCACACACCATCCGCAGAAGTGACCAGGGAAAAATATGGACACCTCACTGATTATGTGAAGTTGCCCTTATTTTCAATTCTAGGTACCTTGTGAGATGCTTGTGTCTAAAACATTCTCTTTTTACCACCAACTGGCATATCAATTCTTTTGTGACCAAAAGGAAGAATATATCTGAAATTTTAGGAAGACAGAAACAATTAACGATGAACTTTATTTTCCCACGAGGATGACTTGTTATACAGAAAGAATTAATTTAGCCTTGTTAAGAAACTATTATTAGGTGTCTGCTTACCTGATCTATTTACTCTGTTTACATAATGAAAGAAGATTCCACCCCACTTCATTATGTAGTTCCTACCATGTGCTGGGAATACATTAGGCTCTGGGGATACAGAAACAATAAGGCAAAGTCATTTCCCCTGAGCAGGTAAAGGTGTAGTGGCAAATAAGTGTGAAGTAACAAGGTAATTGCCAGTGATGTGTATGTGTGTGTGTGTGTGTGGGGTGGAAATTGCAGGGAGGAGAGTCCATGAGGAGGAGAGGGATAACAAGTCATTTGAATTTTAAGGCCAGATTTAGAATATGTCATATTCATGGATATGAAATCATCTAGAAGGATAATAGTAAGTTGAGAGAGGGGTTGACACAGAGTCCATTTACATGGCCTTAGGCAAATTGGAGGGAGTGAAGGGCAGTTGCTAGGAGCTGGTAGGATGAGCTTTTACAAAAGAGGAAAAGAATGATGGTCTAGTCTTTGGAAGACAGAAGTGGGCTCCACTATCTCAACTCATTGGTTGTGGGAAAATAGCTTACACTGAAGAGGACTTGAGTGAGAACCTCATTTTATTTGAGATAGGAGGAAGAGAAAGGAATTTGTGAAATCTGGAGGATGGGAAGTAACTTAGAGGATAAGCATGAGTGTCCCAGGTGAAGCAGATCAGAAAAGCAGATAGAAGAAAAGAATTTCCTGAGAAGGCTTCCCTTATTTGATGACTAAGGATTCTGTTGATCAAAGTGATCCTGGGAAATGACTAACTTTCAACATCTTATAGGATTTTTGAAGCCTCAAACTGGCTCAGGCCTGACTAAATACTACTAGACAGACTTTGGTCTCAGAGGATTTATCTGTAATAAAGTTTGTAGCAGGCTGACGAGTTTCTTGTTCTTGGTGATGGTTGTCTTTAGCATAAAGAGCAGCAATGACCCTGGTTAGAAAAGTCTGGAGCTACTCTGAACAAATCTTATGCTCTTTGTAGCAGCTCCATGGAATCTGCCGTGTTCCCAGTTATTTGAAACCACACAGTGGCTTTTTAACATAGGACAGAATAAAGATGCAAGAGAAAAATGAAGATTCAGTGAGACTCATCAACATTATCCACTCTTGGAGTATATAAACTGAGAAATAGGGGAGTCACGTAGTTAAGATATTATCAAATGGATTTGTCAATATTTTATGATCAGGTGAAGGTAGATGAGAAAACACATTATGAAAGTGTGCTTCTTTGCCCTTTGATTCATTGCCTGCCTTTCTCTTGCTCTATTTTGTGTCATAGCCAAGTGCATTTACCTTGCCTCTGGGCAGGGGAAGGTGCTGACAGAATGCTGGAGGCTGGAGGAGAGGCTGACTGGGATGTTTCTCGGGCCTCTCTTTCTGTTTCCTGTGTCATCTCCAGCAGTGACTGGGTGTCCATCTTGGCTCCCACTCCTCTTGGAAGACCCTCCTCCTCACCCCTCCATGGTGCTGGTATTCTAGCTGTAGTTCTCCCTCCCAGGCTGGGCCTGGCTTCTAGGCACTAAGTCACCAATACGCCCTGTCCTTCACACCCTGGTTTGGTAACAGCTGCCTGCTCTTGCTAAACTCTGTGTCACCTCACCCTCATCTAAATAACCCATTTCCTTGAATGCAATCTCTCTGAAAGACCTGGATTTCCTTTTTACTTCCCTTTTCTCTGCTATATCCTCACTGTTACAGGGAACAAAGTTTGAATAAAAAATTGATAAGAAATGATAAAGGGTAATAGGAGGAGAGTCATTAAAGTTTTTTTCAAAAAAGTATGTATTGTTGGAACCAATTGACTTGATTGCAATTATCCATGGTGTCTAGCCCTATATAATCTTTGTCTTTCAACTGTACAGTACAATAAGTACCCGATCGGCTATCATTGGGATGTGTGAGTAAATAAATGGTGTGACTGCTGCTGGCCTCCCCATGTGATTTCTTTGGAATATCAAAGTATTTGGTTGGCCTTCCCGGGCTTGACATTTCTGTGTTACAATTGGCATAGTTGGCAGGATATTCCAGAGAATCCCATTGGGGATAAGGTGAGTGAAAGCATGTCAGCCATTCCAAATACTGTAGGAAAGACCCCACAGTACATGGGGGAGTCTGTGGGGGGAATCCCGGGGTGGCCATGCACGTCTATGTGGTACGAGCTTGCCCAGCTGGTAAACATTTGGGGACCCATGAGGGAGATGAGGGACACTCCACACACTCCTACTGCATTAGTGCAGTTAGAGAAGAGAGTAGAGGGAACTTTATTAAGAAGAAAGAGCAATGTGCGGTGGCTGCAGCTGTTGTGTGGCCCTTTCTCCTCGCCTTGCATGATAGTACTAACAAGGGAAGCAGAGGTCAGGCGACTGGAGGAGGAGTTAAAAGTTGGAATGGAATCTCTGACTAATGTAAGTAGATCAGAAAGAAGATTAAACTAAAAGATTAGAAGAAGCACAAGAACTGGTGCAGACAATGGCCTGTCCATATGCTGGGGTTAAGGGAGAGAAAAATTACAACTAGAAAGGAATTTGCAGACTTCCACCTCTGCCTTAGTGACCTGTCTCTCTAAGCAACTAGATAAGAAGGAGATAGTGATTTGGTTGTAGAAACTATAAAAGAATGTTTAAATCATGCTAAAACACTTGTGCAAAGGAAGGCTAAAGCACAGATAAAACATCCCACACAAGCAGAAGTGCCAAATAAGGCACTTGACAGTGAAACTATGCTTGTAAAAAAAAACATTCTGCTAAAGAGTTAACTAAGATAAGGAAAACATTCTGGCAACAGCGCTGCAAACCCTTTGCTGCCTGAATGGGGTAGCTGTGGGCTAATGGGGGCTGATAGAATTAAACTGCTGGAAAAGTAGAAAAACTTAGCAACATTTATGTTCTGTTTTGTTTCCATGTTAATCCTAATTGGGCCTGAATAGCCACATTGATAAAATTAGTGCTGTTAAAGTTTAATAACTTTGAAATGGACAGCCCTATTAAAAAAAAAATAGAAAAATGCTAGCAGAGTTTGTAAGCCTGCAATTAAAAATATAGTACAAAACTGAAAACTCATAATACTTATGTCTACTGTAGAAAAGTTTAAATATGATGTTACTTTGACAATGTTTTAAGTTTTAGTCACATGATCAGAACTTTTATCAAGGTGTTAAAAGGGACTTTCAGCTTTTAAATCAGTAGCCTACTCCCTGAACTTCAAGCCTAAGTGTACTCCTGAAGAGTAATCCAGAATATATATGTGTTAAATGTCTGTCTAAACTGCTAAATTGGAGTTTAACTGCATCTATACTGCTCAAGTATTCCTAACTGATTGCTGATTACTAATAAAAATGTTCCCAAGAGCGACCTTGCATATTACAGGCAACACAGATTCCAGAAGAGATCTTAAAAGCAGTAAAATCAGAGATGTGAAATGATGGAGAGCTTGGAGACAGCCATACGCTAGGAGTAAGAATGAGTCAAATTAATGAGCTTTATGTTTCTGTTGGTGTGTCTTAACTCTTTTTGTGTTTGTCTCTTTGTTCAGTGTATATTTTGATACTTTCGGATGGTAATATTAAAATAACAAATGAAAATTCTTAAAAGAGCTCTATTCAAATGGTCAAAAAATTAAATAAGTGCTTATATTGATAAATAAGTATGGATATTAATAAGATAAATATGGATATTAATAAGATAATTTAACATATGTGTTAAATCTTTAAAATGATGAAAATTGTAAGTTTTGACTAATAAATTGTTATAAACCTCTTTCTAGAAAAAATTGTTTTTGCCTAAATTGAAACGAATAGTTTATTTTTTCTTCACAGAACAGAATGAGGGATATGAGACCTAAATGGATATAGAAAGAAGTAAAAGGTTTGTGGAAGTGCTAGCTACAATTGGATATGTTTATTTAAGGGACTGTGTTTTGTCCTAAAATAAGATGGCTGGTTTTCATAAAATCAGAATGGAAGTATGTAGGACAAAACTTGAACACACATGGCAAGCTGTAAAAGGTATTGTAGAAGGTAGCATTAAGTAAGAGAATGTGTTCTGTGAAGGCGAAATTTGTCTTGAGATGAAGTAACTATAGTCCATGTTGTTATGGATAGTTATAAGAAGTTTGTAAAAGGATTGTTGAAACTGAAATATGTAAATGGCTAATTCCAGGAAGCCATTATTAAATAAAAACTGAATTGATGTTGATAAGAAAAAGTAACTTCATAACAGGAAAATCTGCCAGTGGCCACCTCAATCTGCATATTAAAGTGGTGGTAGGGAGATAATATTGATTCCATTGGGAATCTTAGGTTTTCATAAAATAATGAAGAAAGTAGTTTTTCCTGTACTGCTAAAATAAAATACCTATTAATTAATGTAATCATGGTAAAGGCATAAAAGTGAAAAGTAAAATAATAAAAAACTTCATTTGATGTGTTATAAATTGAATGAAACATGTTTAAAAGTGTTATAAAATTAAAAGGGATTCTTTATCCCTCTGTTAATCAAAGTTGTGTGAGTAAAATGTTCATATGGATACTTAAAGATTGTATAAAATTCCTAGAAATTTAACAATGTTTTGACATAATATTAGATTAAAATATAATGTTGTTAATCATGGTTTTAATTATTTAAAAAAATGATATGTGTCACAGAAACAACCTCTTTGCCTTGAAATCAAGAGGTGGATGCTTTGGCTCGTATTCATCTGATTTGCCCTGTCTCCACTAAAAAAGTAGCTCTATGGCTACAGAAAGAGAGTGGCCATTGGGGGCTGCCACAGAGTGGTGCATAACAGTAGATTATCATAAATTAAAGTAACACCACTGTTGTATGCAATAGTCCCAAATATTGCTGGTTTGTTGCAAGAAATTAGTACCCAGTTATGTCACTATCACTTTGTTTTAGATCTTAATAAGTCTTTCTTTAGTAACTCCTTAGGCAAGTCAAGTCAGCCTGCATTCACCTTCATCTAGGCCAGCAGGGGATTTTGCAGTGCTTCCCCAAGGCTATGTGCATAGCCCAACCATCTGTCCTGCCTGGTGGCAAAGGATCTGGCTGCGTGGAAGAAACCTGTGGCTATAACCCTATTTGTTATATTGATGTTATTATGTTAACCCGTAATTCTTTTTTTTTGGAATTAAAAGAAGCATCAGAGACAATGGTATCTTATCTTAAGAGCCTGGAATGGGCAAACAATTGGAAGAAGCTGCAAGGTCCCTGCTGTTCTGTGAAACTCTTAAGTGTTGTTAAAGTACAATGTTTACCCATGCCACAAACTCCAAAACAATTAATGGCCTTTTTGGGGTTGTTGGGATATTGAAGACCCTTCATCCCTCATTTAGCTCAGATATTAAAACCATTGTATGTGTTCATCAGGAAAGATTGTGCAAGGGAATGAGAAGACTACTCCAGCAGGCTGCTTTTTAAATAAAGTAAAGAGAGCAATAACCCAGGCTCAAGCAGTAAGGGAGGGGGTGGACCTTGACTTACCCTGTGAATTGGATGTGGCCAGCACCAATATTGGCTTTGGGTGGGGTTTGTGACAAAGGCAACATTCTAAACAAATATCCCTTGGGTTTCAATCACAATTGTGGGAAGGGGCCAATGTACAATATAGCCCCTTAGAAAAACAACTAAATGCAGCATACCACACCCTGCTGCAAGTGAAGGGCCTAACCGAGTAGTGTCCAGTCACTCTGGAGACTGCCATCCCTATCCAGGGGTGGATTGAAGATACCAGAAACAAAACAGGAACAATGGACTGTCGTGGGCTGCCCTCTGTGGGGGAGAGATCTGTGGAGGGACATCTGGGACACCTGTCAGTGGCAATGGGTAACTCTCTATCACATCCCTGCCCACTCCTCTAACACCCCTCTCCAGAGTGTTGAGGCAGATGCCCTCATGAAGGTCCAAAGCCATACCACTGAGACCTGAGAAGGAGCAAAGTGGCTCCACAGGAAAAACAGACATCATGGCTACTGAACCCTGTGGCAGCAGTTCTAGCTGCCTGTTACTCGCCAACAGCTCATGAACATCACCCATGAGTGTCCATCGTGTTCACTCAGATGGCTGCAACAATCACCTCACCAGATGGGACATATTGGCCGAGCACAGACCCCAGTAACACAATTGCAAGTGGATTGCATCACTACCCCCCCACTCTTGGAAGGGGAAAGGTATGCTTTCACTGCCACAGACTCTGCCATGGGACTCTTGTAGTCAGCCAGCTACTATTCACTGCCTAGAAAATATCAGTGCCCTTTATGGGATGGCAGGTCAAATTGACAGTGACCAAAGAACTCCATTTACTAGTCACCTCATGCAGTCTTAGACTATAAACCAGGGTATTGTTTGGACTTCTTATGGAAAGGATGATGGCTTTTAAAAGAAATAAATAAAAGGTGATAAGGGATCTTTATAATAATGGACTAAGTTTAAATTCAGCGCCATGGGCTGCAGTCCCAGGTCCAGTTAAAATGCTAACAGCAGGACCAATGCAGGCACTGAGGTTACGAGTTAAAGTGCCAGCCATCCTATAGCCCAAAAAGGGAAGTAATATAATTTGTTGTTGCTTATGCCTCAAACTATACAAACTGGGGAAAAATAAGGTCATTTGGCCATGGTTCTTGCCTATGCAGCTTTGCTGGTTGGGAAGCTTAAGCCCATAGGAAATAGTCACCCAAAACATTGTTATGAAACCACAGTTAATAATCCGAGATCTCCCATTCCCACTAGGACCCTATGTGTATCTATGTGAACTCTTATGCCTAAACTAGTTTTTAATGTCACTGAAGGAAACTCAAGAGCATTTAAAAGGGGAAAATGCATGTTATTAGTAACCTCCTTTAACCCCCCCCCACCTAGTATTGTGTTATCTACTAATGGAAATGTTGCTTATATACTGTTAAACCAGCATAATTTGCCCCTGTCTGTGTGAAACAACAAGAAGAAATCTGTAATATGGGATGGTTACCCCCAAATTGTGTGATTTCACTGTAAAGCATTAATGTTCAATGTTGCAGATATGTTACAACTATTATTCTGTTGTTTTTTATATTGTTGTTGTAGAATCTGGATGCAATATTCCAATGCCCTAACTGCCCAGGTGGTATCTCGAAAGATTTCCATGTAGAATGGAAGATGGAAGGGACATTGAGGTGGAGTGTAGGGACATGAAATGTCCGCTTCCCTCTCTCACTAGTTATTTGTGTAGATTGCTTGAAAGGGTGGGGTGGAATTGGCCAGCAATCCATCCTGGAAGTTTCCTCTACAGCTCACACAGGACCCTAGGCATAGTAATCATTAACCTGCATACGTGCTGCTGGGAACCCACATGATTCCCCCTGTATGCACATATTCACTGTTAATCATTTTTTGGGCTATGGGCACCCTTGAGCTGCTCTGTGCATTAACTAGATCCTCTCTTTGTGGTTTCTAGCCCTATATAATCTTTGTCTTCCTGCTGTACAGTATGGTAACCAGCTGATCAGCTGTCATTGGGACTGGACATGTGAGTAATAAATGGTGTGACTGCTGCTGGCCTCTCCATGTGGTTTCTTTGGAATATCCAAGTATTCGGTTGGACTTTCCTGGGCTCGACCTTCCTGTGTTACACATGGCCAGGTGAGTGAAGTATGTAGGTTAAGTCTCTTTCCTGAAATGACCTTCTTGACCTGTCATTTCCAGATGTTTCCAGCTGTCTGCCTGGAAACTAGAAGCAAATCTGTCCGTCTGGAAGTTTTTTTTTTTTTTTTTTTTTTAGGAGGTCCTGGGCATTGAACCCAGGACCTCCTACATGCTAAACTACACCATTGAGCTACACTCGCTCCCCTGGAAGTATTTCTTTATTTGAGGTTTCTTAATCTCAGCATTTGCTCATAAACTTTAACAGTGAGCCTCTATAGGAAAACAGACAATTCACAATGCAGTTGAAAATAGTGACTTGATGTTGCAGAATAGTCAATGACAATTGTCCAAGAAAATCAGGACAGCTTTCTACTGCTATCTAATATAGGTGTTCTGAGTGTCCTGGGCAATTGTTTTCCCTTCTGTGCCATTAACTGTCTGCTTTAAGTGGTGGCAATAGATATTTTAAAGGAAGAGAGACACCTGAGAAGGGAACAAGCAAATACTAGATACTCATACAGGGCTGAAATACTGATGCCTTGATACTTTATACCACTGAACATCATCTCTGGATGCTACAGTTCAGACTGGATCAGCAGTCCCTGCATCTAATATCAGTAGGTGACACAAACCATGAAACGTGTAGACCCAGAACACAGAGAGTGGAGGTTATTCAACAAACATTTAATTAGCACCTTGTATTCTAGGAGACATGTTTTAGGGTCAAAATCACTGAAACTCCCTGGCAGTCTCTGAAGAACAACTAACTATATATATATATATTCACAATTATATTTTAGAGAAAAAAATATACTGAAGTGGCCAATTAATCTAATCTGTTTTAAATCTGAATTAATAAGCTCTTACTGTATTTTGAACTTGTAATGCAAACATTATTTTATAAGCTACTAAATTCTAATTTACTTGAAACTAGAATCTCTGAATTTCATCTTCTGTGCTCTAGCCGCCTTCTTCTCATTGTGATCTGCCTCTCACAAATCTCTAGGCTGAAACTTTGTCCCATGCCATTGTAGCTAGCAACCCCCTGTCACAGTCATTTTAATTTCCATCCAATAGTTTCCTAAATTTCTTCTGATGCCTCAGATAGTTTAATAGTGGTTTGGCTATATTCTCATCCAAATTAAATACTGTGAGTCTTCATTTCTTTAACAATCGTCAAACAACCAGTTTTCAAGCCATTTCTAAGTATGTATTTGGATGTCTGACTCCCTTCTGCCTCTCCACTCTTAGTTTCTGATTAAATCGAGAGTCATATTCATTTCTCTATCTCCAGTGCCCTGTGCAATGCCTGACTGGTAGAAAAGCTTCAATAAACATTTGTTAAAAAATATTTGTTGAATGAATAGATAGATGAACAGAGGAAATGCTTGACTTTAAAAAGGGGATATGAGGGAAATTGAATGATTCCAGAAAGGACATCTACTTTCACAGTGCCAATAGTTGTTTTTCTAATGCAGGGTCACAATCCCTCATCCAAAATTCTTTGGGGTAGCTGTATTTTAGATTTCTGGATGTAGGAATAGGCAGACTTAGAGAGGTAATACAAAACATATACTATATTTTATGAATTAAAATCAGCAAGACCAGAGCAATATCTTATAATCAAATACATGGATATTTCTCTAGTGAGAGGGATGAGTATTCACACTAATAAAGACTTAAAACTGACTCACATTAGTTCAAGTGGGGTTTTGTGACCAAAAGACACTTTTAAAATTTATGGAAAAAAATTCATTGTTTGGAACATTTTGGATTTTGGAATTATAGATAAGATGGTAGACCTGAGTACACATCAAATTACATGAGGAGTTTCTCACTGTTTATTTCAGAAATTGTGAACGGCTGGTGTATTAGTCAGGGTTCTCTAGGGAAACAGATCCAACAGGAGCTATCTGTAAATAGTATGAGATTTTATAAAATTGTCTCACATGACTGTAGGGATGCACAAGACCAAATTCCACAGGGCAGGCTGCAAGCCAGGGACTCAGATGAAGGTCCTCATTGAATTCCCTAGGAGACGCTGTCTGTTTGAATTCTCTCTCTGAATGCTGAAATCACTGCTCGTTTAAAGGTCTTCAGCTGATTGGATGATATGTCACTCATTGCTGATGGCAAATTCCTCAGTTGATTGTAGATATAATCAGACATATATGAAATCAAGTCACTGATGATTAAAGTCCATGAAGTACCATTGTATTACAATTAGCCCAGTGCTTGCTTGACCAAACAAATAGGCATCATGATTATCTGGCCAAGTTGACACATTAGCCTAACCATCATAGTGCACCCCTTGTCAACTTGGCAGCCATATACATCACCTTAAATCATGCTTAGTCTCTAAATAAAAACAATAACATATATATATATATATTTTTTTTCTTCCACCTAACAATACTCAACTGTACTGTGTACAACTGGAAACACACTAAAACCCTTCAGAATAGGGTGCAAGTCCTTGGATAATATTCACTCTTAAACTTAACATCTTTAAATACTACAGATGAAACTAATACAACTTATGTAATATGATAAGGGGAAAGGATAGGGAAGAAAACAAAGATATTCATTTTATGTACATATACAAACATACTCATAACAAAACAATGAAGAAATATTCATGACCATTACAGTCCTTGTTTTTGTAACTGGCCATGTGGTTGAAATTCGTATTTATCACTACCTTCTTCCACTACCATTTCATGTTCCCTTTACCCTCAGCAAGCACCTCAGCTGGCCATGGTTCTTTGCCTGGTGGAGTGACCCAAATTTTTATTCCTAAATATTCTGGGCCATTGTAAGTCCTGCTGGATTGAGTTGTTGCAATTTTCCATTGACTTTAATTGCAGGGCATGGTAATACTAAGAGATGCCCTAGGGGATCTCCTGTATTCCAGGCAAACTCTTCTTTACCTGTTGATTCAGAGTATGAAGAGCCCAAAGTGGCCAGGTGGCAGCCTTAACTTTCAGTTCAATGGAATCATTGTTATGTTCCCTGGTGGAAGCACTCCTCCTTTTGGAACTAAAACCTGTAAATCAGCAGAACTTAAGGTTGCAAGAACAGGAAGCAAAAATTTTCCTATTGGGTCACTAGGGGTAATTGTGTTTGGTGCCACTTCCATTTCCACCCCTTGATTCCTGGACCTATGTATCCTGGCTATGGGAGAAACAGCACCATAAAATGGACACTGATTTAGAGCATACACAGCTTCCTGAGAACATTGCCCCAGTCTTGCCATCTAGTTGGCACCGTAACTGAGCCTTCAAAAGGCCATTCCGCTCTTCTGTCAATCCAGCTGCTTCAGGATGATGGGGAATGTGGTAAGACCAGTGAATTCAATGAGCGTGTGCCCATTCCCACACATCATTTGCTCTGAAGTGGGTTACTTGATCAGAAGCAATGCTGTGTGGAATACCATGACAGTGGTAAGACATTCGGTAAGTCCATGGATTGTAGTTTTGGAAGAAGCATTGCATGCAGGGAAGGCAAATCCATATTCACAGTATATGTCTATTCCAGTTAGAACCAAATGCTGCCCCTTCCATGATAGAAGTGGTCCAATGTAATCACAGGTTGATCACCTCAGGAAATGGTGCCATATCAGGGGCTAAGTGTGGTTCTCTGCTTCTGCCAGATTAGGCACACAGCAGTGGCTGTAGCCAAGTTGGCCTTGGTGAGGGGGAGTCCATGTTGCTGAGCTCATGAATAACCCCCATCCCTACCACCATGGCCACTTTGTTCATGAGACCAATGGCAATGACGGGAGTGGATGGGGAAAGAGGCTGAGTGCTATCCACAGAATGGGTCATCTTATCTACTTGATTAAAATCTTCTGCTGAAGTCACCCTTTGGTGAGCATTCATGTGGAACACAAATATTTTCATGTTTTTTGCCCACACAGAAAGTTATATCCACATACCTTTTCCCCAGACATCTTTGTCACCAATTTTTCAATCATATTCCTTCCAAGTCTCTTACCATTCAGCCAGACCATTGGAAAAAGCCCATGAATTGACTTCCGGGAAGATGGCGGACTAGTAAGACACGGGAATCTCTTCTCCAGAAAAATAGCTAGAGGACAAGCTGAAACAGCCCCCAAAAAGATCTTCTAGAGTTTAGGACAGCAGGTGAAGGCTGCACACCACCCAAAGGAGAGAGGGACAGAAGAGGGAAATTGCGACAACAGAACTGTGAGTTGGAAGTAGCAGCTTCTGCTGCTGCCAGCACCCTCCCCCACACTCTTCAGAATTCTCTGGCCTCTGGGCCTGCGTCCACAGACAAAGGGGGCTCCAGGGATCTACCACTTCCGGAAAAGGGAGAGAGAGGGACACAGCCTTAGGCTGACTCAGGTTCTGACCTGTAAATTTGGGCTGCGGAGCCCCACGGACACTTCCACACGGTGGTTTGCCCTGGGAGCCTAGGAAAGACTGGAGAAATCCAACCCTCACAACCTTCCTCTCTTCTAGCCTGGACAAATTGTTGAGGACTCCACGGGAGAGGTGAGAGAGAGCCTGGGGCTGACCCTGCTTTTGACTCCCAGGTTTGGTCTGCCCTGTCCCGAGAGCCCTTCCAGACCGGGTAGGGCTGCGCCATTGTTTGCTTTAGAGCCTGCAAGGGGATAAAGATATACAAACCTCCCAATCTCCTCCTCTACTTACAGGGACTGATTGTTGAGGATTCAGAAGGGAGTGGAAATATTTCCTAGCTGGAAAAAGGGGGGTGCTATGAGAGAAGTCTGGAGAACTGTCTCAGAAAGTTTGAATCACAGGGCTCTTAGCCCCCAGACAGGAAGCTCTATCACATTGATCTGGCCTGTGTCACAACAAATACACTCTGACCAAGCATTAAATTGAGAGCTGCCAACAAGCGCCATCTCCTGGCAGACCAAGGAATTGCACATGAGAAAATTAATGAGAGGCTTTTCCTGGCCTCTATAGCCTCTCCGCCCAAGGCACTAGGAAATGATTCTACAACCAATTACTGGGTCCAGTGCCCAGTTTTGAGCAACCAGCAGAACAATCCTAACAATTAAGGTCGAGCCAAAAATCAAAGAGCTGTGGTAACTCACAGCCTCCTGCCACTAAAACCCCATAAAAGAGAAAGAGATAGAGCATCTAAGTAAAATACAAACTAACCAGATGCCTAAGCACCAACAAAAAAATTACTAGCCATACTAAGAAAATAGAAGACATGGCCCAAGAAAAGGAATACAGCAAAGTCCCAGAAGAGATGCAAAATTTGAGAGAACTAATCAGTGAGATGAGCACAAAGTTCCAAAATCAAATTAATGAGATGAAAGAGAATATAGTTAAAGAGATAAATGACATCAAGAAGTCATTGAGCGAATGCAAAAAAGAATTTGAAATCCTGAACAGAAAAGTAACGGAATTCATGGGAATGAAAGACACAATAGGTGAAGTCAAAAATACATTTGAGGCATACAACAGCAGACTCGAAATGATAGAAGAAAAAATAAGTGATACCGAAGACAGAGCAGCTAAAATTGAAGAGAAAAAAGAACACAGAGAGAAAAGAATGGAAAAAATTGAGCAGGGGCTCAGAGAGTTGAATGACAGCACAAAATGCAAGAACATACATGTCATGGGAGTTCCAGAAGGGGAAGAGAAAGGAAAAGGGGCAGAAAGAGTATTTGAGGAAATAATAGCTGAAAATTTCCCAACTCTCACAAAAGAAATGAACTTACATGTCCAAGAAGCACACCGTACCCCAATGAGAATAAATCCAAATAAACCTATGCCAAGACAAATATTATTCAGAATGTCAAATGTAAAAGATAAAGAGAAAATTCTCAGAGCAGCAAGTAAGACTTGGTGCAGATTTCTCTTCAGAAACCATGGAGGTGAGAAGACAGTGGTATGATACAATTAGGAAACTGAAAGAGAAAAACTGCCAGCCGAGAATTCTTTATCCAGCAAACTGTCCTTCAAATATGAAGGTGAATATAAAGTATTCACAAACAAACAGAAACTAAGAGAGTTTGCAAAAAAGAATCCACCTTTGCAGGAAATATTAAAGGAAGCCTTAGAACCTGAAAGAAAAAGACAGGAGAGAAAGGCTTGGAGGAGAGTATAGAAGAAAGAAAAGAAGAAAGGATAACCAAAAGAGTAAAAAGAGAGACAAAAATAAGATGACATATGAAAACCAAAGAATAAAATGGAGGAAATAAATAGTGCATTTTCAGTAATATCATTGAATGTGAATGGATTAAATTCCCCAATCAAAAGATACAGGCTGACAGAATGGATAAAAAAACATGAGCCATCCATATGCTGCTTACAAGAAACTCACCTCAGACCCAAGGATACAAACTGAGTGAAAGTAAAAGGTTGGAAAAAGACACTCCATGTGAATAGTAAACAGAAAAGAGCAGGGGTAGCTATACTAATATCAGACAAAACAGACTTCAAATGCAAAAAAGTGATAAGAGATGTGGAAGGCCATTATATAGTAATAAAAGGGACGATCCTCCAGGAAGATATAACAGTCATAAATATCTACGCACCTAACCATGGTGCCCCAAAATATATGAGACAAACTCTGGCAAAACTGAAGGGAGAAATAGACATTTCTACAATAATCGTTGGAGACTTCAACACCCCTATCACATCATTAGATAGAACAACTAGACAAAGATCAACAAGGAAACAGAGAACTTGAACAATATGATAAACAAGTTAGACCTAACAGACATATACAGAACACTGCATCCAAACTCAGTGGGTTATACATTCTTCTCAAGTGCCCATGGATCTTTCTCCAGGATAGACCACATGTTAGGTCACAATACAGCTCTCAATAAATATAAAAAGATTGAAATTATACAAAGCACCTTCTCAGATCATAATGGGATGAAACTAGAAATCAATAACAGACTGGGAAAAAGTATATTTGCAAATGTGTGGAGACTGAACAACACACTCCTAAATAATCAGTGGGTCAAAGAAGAAATTGCAAGTGAACTCAGTAAATATATTGAGACAAATGAAAATGAGAACACAACGTATCAAAACTTATGGGATACAGTGAAGGCAGTCTTGAGAGGGAAATTTATAGCCCTAAATGCCTATATTAAAAAACAAGAAAGAGCTAAACTCAAAGATTTAACTGAACAACTTGAGAAACTAGAAAAAGAACAGCAAGCCAATCCCAAAGCAAAAAGAAGGAAAGAAATAATAAAGATTAGAACAGAAATAAATGAGAACGAGAACAGAAAAACAATAGAGAAAATCAACAAAACCAAAAGCTGTTTTTTTGAGAAGATCAATAAAATTGACAAACCCCTCGCTAGACTAACAAAGAAAAAAAGAGAAGATGCAAATAAATACAATCAGAAATGAAAGGGGGGAAATTACAAATGACCTCACAGAAATAAAAAGAATCATAAGAGGATATTATGAGAAACTATATGTCAACAAACTAGACAACCGGGATGAAATGGACAAATTTCTAGAAATTCTTAACCAACCTACACTGACACAGCAAGAAATACAAGAACTTAACAAACCAATCACAATTAAGGAGATTGAATCCGTCATCAAAAATCTCCCAGCAAAGAAAAGTCCAGGACCAGATGGCTTCACAGGTGAATTCTACCAAGCATTTCTAAAAGAATTAACACCAATCCTGTTTAAACTCTTCCAAAAAATTGAAGAGGAGGGAAAATTACCCAACACATTTTATGAAGCCAACATCACCCTAATACCAAAGCCAGATAAAGATTCCACAAGAAAAGAAAATTACAGACCAATCTCTCTAATGAATATAGATGCAAAAATTCTCAACAAAATACTTTCAAATCGAATCCAACAGCATATCAAGAGACTTATACATCATGACCAAGTGGGATTTATTCCTGGATGCAAGGCTGGTTCAGCATAAGGAAATCAATCAATGTAATACACCACATTAACAAATTGAAGGAAAAAAACCACATGATCATCTCAATAGATGCAGAAAGGGCATTCGACAAAATCCAACATCCTTTTCTGATAAAAAATACTTCAAAATATAGGAATAAAAGGAAAATTCCTCAATATGATAAAAGGCATATATGAAAAACCCACAGCCAACATCATACTCAGTGGGGAAAGGTTGAAAGCTTTCCCCTTAAGATCAGGAACAAGACAAGGATGCCCACTGTCATCATTGTTATTCAACATTGTACTAGAAGTTCTAGCTAGGGCAATTAGACAAGACAAAAAAATTAAAGGCGGCCAAATAGGAAAAGAGGAAGTAAAACTCTCACTGTTTGTGGATGACATGATCCTGTATTTAGAAAATCCTGAAGTATCCACAACAAAGCTACTTGAACTAATAAATGAGTTCAGCAAAGTGGCAGGATACAAGATCAACACGCAAAAATCAGCAATGTTTTTGTACACTAGTACTGAACAATCTGAGGAGGAAATCAGGAGGAAAATTCCATTTTCAATAGCAACAAAAAGACTCAAATACCTAGGAGTTAATTTAACCAAAGAAGTACAGGACCTATATGCAGAAAACTACAAAACAATGCTCAAAGAAATTAAAAAAGACCTAAACAAATGGAAAGACATTCCGTGTTCATGGAATGGAAGAATAAATATCGTGAAGATGTCAATCTTGCCCAAACTGATTTATAGATTCAATGCAATACCAATCAAAATCCCAACAGCTTACTTTACAGAATTAGAGAAGGCAATTACCAAAATCATCTGGAAGGGTAAGTGCACCCAAATAGTGAAAAGTATTCTAAAAAAGAAGAGCAATGTGGGAAGAATTTCACTGCCTGACCTTGAAACATATTACAAAGCTACAGTGGTCAAAACAGCATGGTACTGGCATAAAGATAGACATATCGATCAGTGGAATAGAATTGAGAATCCAGAAATAAACCGTCACCTATACAGTCAACTGGTTTTTGACAAACCTACCAAGCCCACGCTGATGGGAAAAAACAGTCTCTTCAACAAATGGTGTTGGGAGAACTGGATATCTATAACCAAAAGAATGCAAGAGGACCCCTATCTCACCCCCTATACAAGAATCAACTCAAAATGGATCAAAGATGTAAATATAAAAACCAGGACCATAAAACTACTAGGAGAAAATGTAGGGAAACATCTTCAAGACCTTATAGTAGATGGTGGTTTCTTGGACCTTACACCCAAAGCATGTGCAACAAAAGAAAAAGTAGATAAATGGGACCTCCTCAAAATTAAACACTTTTGCACCTCACAGCACTTTGTCAGAAGGGTGAAAAGGCAGCCAACTCAATGGGAAAAAATATTTGGAAATAACATATCTGATAAGGGTTTAATACCCAGGATATATAAAGAGATGTTATAACTCAACAATAAAAAGACAAATGACCCAATTAAAACATGGGCCAAAGACTTGAATAGACATTTCTCCGAAGAAGAAATACAAATGGCAAAAAAACACATGAAGAAATGCTCAACATCACTCATGATTAGGGAAATGCAAATCAAAACTACAATGAGATATCATTTCACACCTATCAGAATGGCCAATATTAAAAAGACAGAGAACTACAAGTGTTGGAGAGGATGTGGAGAGATAGGAACACTTCTTCACTGTTGGTGGGAATGCAGGATGGTACAACCACTATGGAGGACTCTTTGGCAGTTCCTAAAGAAGTTGAATATAGACTTGCCATGTGACCCTGCAATACCACTACTGGGTATATACCCAGAAGAACTAAGAGCAGTGACACGAACAGACATCTGACACCGATGTTCATAGCCACATTATTCACCATTGCCAAAAGTTGGAAACAACCCAGGTGTCCATCAACAGATGAATGGATAAACAAACTGTGGTCTATTCACACGATGGAATATTATGCAGCTGTAAGAAGAAATGAAGTCATAAAGCATATGGCAACATGGATGAACCTGGAGGACATTATGTTGAGTGAAGCAAGCCAGACACAAAAGGACAAATACTGTATGAAATGCGTTACTGTGAACCAAATATATTGTGTAATATATTGTTTGATTCACACAAAAAAATTTTATATGTATCCATTACATTTAATTGAGAAATATATATATTCATCTGTGTTTACTTTTTAGTTTTTAATTGTTTATATTTTCAATAAATAAATGTACGTATAAAGTTTAAAAAATGTTAAAAAAATAATAATAAATGAATGAGAAAAGTAAAAAAAAAAAAAAAAAAAAGCCCATGAATCAGTGTACAAACTCACCTTCAGCCATTTCTCCTTCCAAGCAAAATGAATAACAAGATGCATTGCTCGAAGTTTTGTCCACTAGAAGTATTTCCCCTCACCACTGTTCTTCAAGGATGTCCCAGAAAGGGGCTGCAGTGCTGTAGCTGTCCACTTTCAGATGGTACCTGCATATTGTGTAGAACCATCTGTAAACCAGGCCTGAGTTTTCTCTTCCTCAGTCAAATGATTGTAAGGAAGTCCCCAAGAGGTCATAAGTGTGGGCTGGGAAAGAGAAGGTAATGTGGCAAAAGTAGTGGCCATGGGTATTTGGGCCACTTCCTCATGTAACTTACTTGTGCCTTCAGGACCTACTCAAGCTCTATCTCATATATACCACTTCCATTTTATTCTGGAATGCAACTGTGCACAACCTAACTTTATGATGATGATAAAATTAGGAAGAATGTAAAATACTGAACATAAATATTTTCAAATTTTTAAGTGAGAAACTTTAGCTCACTTTCATGACCATAACTTCCTTCCTTCCTTCCTTCCTTCCTTCCTTCCTTCCTTCCTTCCTT